>PVLA01001633.1:0-337854 GCA_004027455.1 Hydrochoerus hydrochaeris | reverse complement strand
CCATGGGCACCATGGCGGGGTCCTGAGGGTCCTGAGAGCACCATGGGCACCATGGCGGGTCCTGAGGGTCCTGAGAGCACCATGGGCACCATGGCGGGGTCCTGAGGGTCCTGAGAGCACCATGGGCACCATGGCGGGTCCTGAGGGTCCTGAGAGCACCATGGGCACCATGGCGGGGTCCTGAGGGTCCTGAGAGCACCATGGGCACCATGGCGGGGTCCTGAGGGTCCTGAGAGCACCATGGGTGTCCCCCTGAGGACCCCGCCCTGCCTAGCAGGACTCTACTTCTCTGCCTTCACAGTTTTTAGATAAATTTGCTTGTGCCTTTCCTCCTTCCCTTATGGTTTCATTCTTTCTCACCATGGACTGGACCCCGGCACACCAGTATTGCTGTTGTGTGAGGAGCTCTGAAACCTCCCGTGTCCTTACGGCTCCTGGGAGTTGGCGTGGTATTAAACCCACCTCCTCCCTGGAAACCCTTCCCGGATGCTGGCCCTTGACCTACAGCACATTTTCTCTCCGCTGCTGCCAGATGCTGAGTGTCTCCCTCTGTCCTCTGGAAGTGTTCCTCTGCTCTTTTACCTTCTGTTTTGTTCCAGCCTAACCTTGTTCTATGCAGGCTGCGTGTCCTAAATCCACTGCTGTGCAGAGCTAATTCCCACCATCCATAGAAACTGCTGACGACAGCAGAAAAACTTCACATCTAAATTGCTTTTGTGGACCCTCTCTGCACTGCATTTGTAATCATGATGTGATATTTGCTCCATTAGTTAGGAATCCTCATTGCCACAGGGCGATATTCATATTTTCAGGGTCAGATGCTGAACCCTGCTATGTCCTGGACTCCACCGATCACTGGGATTTCAGAGATAAAGGCTCCCGAGGGCTCAGCTTCGTGGAAGAGACAGGCACACGCGTAGCTGTGTCGGTTCCAGTTACTGCCTGTTAGCTCCTGCTGCACAGCGTGGGCCACCGATCAAACTCCTTGTTACCCCACCTCCTTCCCAAACCCGATCTTCTATTTCCACACTCAGTGAGCAACACACCCAAAACCCTCCGTCACCCATCTGTCCCTCTCACATATTTTGTATGTATTCGTTCATCACAAGTCTGCTTTGTTTCCAAATCATCTCGTAACTGCAGCACACATCTGTCATCCCCATGGCCACTGCCTGTTGGCTCAGCATCCTGTTTCCTTTTCACTGAACTTTTATTGCAGTAATATCCAAACAGAGCTGCACGCACGCCTGCCGCTCTAACCCCACATGGGCCGTGGAAGTCAGTCCCTCCTCTCTCCATCCCAAGCCCTGGGGAAACTTTTTATTGTTCATGGAAAGACACAAGATCCAAAGAGATATGTGAAAGCATTACGTGCTCAGCTGCAGAACTCTGAAGACATATAAATTTTTTCCAACATAAATCTTGACCAATAGGAAACATAACTTATAAAAGGCAGCAGTGTCATTTTTTAAGTCTGAGAGAGTATTATTTATTCCCCCCCCCCATATCTTTGTACTGAGGCACAGAACACATATTAAGTGGCAGAAAATAGGCAGGTTGATGTTGACATAAGCATCCAGTATGCCCTTATTCTTTGGGTTGTCACTGTAACTCTGTACCCCTCATGCTAGACTGTGTACTTAGGAGCCCACTGGGAGAGTGCCATGTTCTTGGCCAAAGTGACCAACAGCGGTAACAGATTTCTGAAGGTTGATCACCTGCCAACACCTTTCCTGGGTCCTTGTTATTAGAAGGGAACAGTGAGGAGAGGCAGGTGTCAGCGGAACAAATATTTTCTCCCTAAGTCACTTCTAGAGAAGGCGGCTCTGCTTAGCAGCTAACCAGCTTCCTCCCCGCCGTCATGAACTTGTTGGTGACTTACAGTGGACACTTTTGAAGTGATTTTCTTTTTTTTTTTTTTTTGTACCAGGGATCAAATTTATGACCTTGTACTTGCCAAGCAGGCGATTATGCCTCTGAAGTGATTTATTTGGACCAGATAAAGGTAGCTGCTCACTGCCTGGGAACTGAATTTACACACCTCCTATTGGACCATCGCTTATCTAAATCTCCATTGTGAAGCTAAGCAAATATCAGTTTCTAATTGCCTTGGACAACTTGGTTTACAGTTTTGGTTATTTCTGCTCCCCTTCTTATGCTTGTGCTATTAAACTAGCTTTGATGAAATATTTCAGTTTACTTAGTAAGATAACATCTTACTTAGTAAGACAAACTCCTCATCTTAGGTTAAGGATCTCTGTGGAAAATGCCCAGATCATGATGGACTTAGGACAGTGTAGACAGCTTTCTTATAGGTCTTCATGCCCAGGCCACGGGGACAGCAAAAATAGGAATTTTTAAAAAGTAAACTGCTAGGAAAATGACACAATTATGTTTTTGAGGTGATAAATCTTCCCGACCTTTCTGCATAGTCATCATGATGCTCTAGGTATACGAAGCCAATGGCTAATGAAAGTCCACTTATGACTCCCAGGGTCTTCCTAGCCTCTTCATTGGCAGGAGTCTTTGTTTCTGTCCTCCTTTCTCTGGGGAGTGGTCAGTCATTCTGCCAGAATTCTAAATTTTTTCCTGGCTATAGGCTATGCTCTGGGTCTGACAACTGTTCTGAGTTCCTGTCTCTGACCACTGGGCAGCAGACCCTCATGTCCATCCTCATGTCCGGGTTTCCATGTCAGCTGGTGGACTGAGCCTAGGAGGACATTTCCTGAAACCAAGTCTAGTACTTGACTTTCATCATATGGACCACTTAGGTTCTCCCCCTTTGGATACACAACGACTCATTCTTGTGTTAGGAAAAATGTCTTTCTAGTGTCTGGATGATATGAAGGGAGGGAGAATACGGGCTGAAGAAACCTTCAGCCTCAGAATCCTCCAATGTTCTTTTCCTAAATAGACAAGGAGTGAATTTTCTTAGAGGAAACCAATTCTGCATGTGTTTCCAATAATAATGTGTATGTATGCCACACTTTGGCTTAGAATCTCTGACGGCTCCCATTGCTTCAATTCAAGCTGGTTAGTATGGCACTGGAGGCCTTCAACAATTCCCTTACGAAAAGTGCCTCACTGGCTTAGAGGAAAAGACATTCTCTTACTGTCCCGTTCTTGCTCTTGCTTTTTTTCATTACCTTTCTACCTCTCCTTCCTCAGAGAGTACTGAATCTTCCTCTTGAAACCAGCTCCAATGTTTTTAGCTTTGTGAATTATGGTTGTAGTTCCCTCTACCACGGTGCTATGCCATACTACATCATCGGTATTGATCTGTACTTTGCACATCCTAGACTGCAAATCCTTTGCGCATAGAAGAGTTTCATCTACATCCTCTTCAACAGTCAGCACTGGCCTGATGTTAAAATCAACACATTATCCAATTAATAAATATCTATGCAGTAGCTACCCAGTACACTGCAAAGTAAGTTACATGATCTCGGGCAGTGGGTGCACCAGGAAGAGAACAAGTCAGCATCTGCTGTGAGCCTACAGGTGCATGGACTGAGAATCAAACATCCCGCGTCCCCTGCTCCCGCCCTGATAGCAACTGGATGGTGTTGATAGCAACTGAGGTACATAAAGCGACTAAATGCTTGTATTGTTGGGTTGATTATGCTGACCTGGGGCCAGAGGTCTGAGCTTCTCTTGGGAGGATGACCATATGCAATATAGCAAATATGGGGGATTTCCTTCTATCTTGTCTTTGAAGGCCAATATGGTTTACACTGTTTTGCTTTATTCTGATTAATTGTTGTGTTCTATTCAGTATTCTGTTTTGATAGGTTTTATAATGTTCTGTTTTTGGTTTGATTTTTCTATACCTGATTGGACAACTATTGTGAAGATAACAAAATGTACTATGGTACCTATTACTGTTATCCCAGCATGCTGCTCTGAAGTTGTATACCAGTTTCACTGCACTGTCTCGATTGACTTTGTTGTCTTGTTTTGTTGTATTTTACTACCTTAAAAAAATTACATGGTCTCTACTTTTAAGAAACCTAAACTGTCATTTGGAATCAAAACAGTGTTCCAATATATACAACATATTCCATAAGGACGCCCCAGACTCTGACATGAACTTCATGGAGGATCAGAACTCAGGGAAAGGAAAAATTGCTATTGATTGAAGTATTAAATAAAGGAGACCAATCTAGAGAGTCTTAGATAAGATAAAGGCTGGAAGGAATTGATACAAAATCATTTAACAATGACATTTCTGGTAACTAGCAACTTCAGTTGATCAGATGGATTCCAGTTAGGTGTCATGTGCCTAGGGGAAAGAATTACCATGTACAGCGTTATGGCTTATACCTAGATGTTCCCCCAAAGCCTCACATGCTCATGGGTGGAGCTTAGGAGAGGTGGCTGGATCGAGGCTGTGTGAATGTGGATTAAGAATGTGTGATAGGGCCAGGGATATAGCTCAGTGACACAGGTGCCTGTCTGGCAAGTGTGAGGTAATGAGTTTGATCTCTGGTACCAAGAAAGAAAGAAGGAAAGAAAGAAAGAAAGAAAGAAAGAAAGAAAGAAAGAAAGAAAGAAAGAGAGAGAGAAAGAGAGAAAGAAAGAAAAGAAGAGGAGAGGAGAGGAGAGGAGAGGAGAGGAGAAGAGAGAAGAGAGAAGAGAGGAGAAGAGAAGAATGTGTGGTACATGGATTAGTCTTCTATTTGGATTAGCATAGTTCTGGGTGTGGTTGAATGGATTTACTAAAGAGGTGACAAATATTAGCAGTAGATACTTTGAGGGTGAATTGTAAAAGCAGGGCAATCTCTGGGTGTGAGTTGCAAATCAATGGGTTTGTACCCTAGATGGAATATAACAGCAAAACTGGAAGGCAACGCTTGCTGGTTGATGTTGCTAGTTGCTGCCCTCTGCCCGCCTGCCTGCCATGGACTGTTTCCCCTCTTTGATTCCCCTCTTCCATGCCACCCTACCTTGCAGCCAGCCAACTATGTACTGAACCCACTACAATCCATAAACTGAAATAAACTTTTCCTCCTTTAATGCGTAGATGTCAGGTATTGTATCTCAGCAATGAGAAAAGTGACCAAGACACATAGCATTCACCTTTTTTGGACTATCTCAAATTATGCAGCAAACAAAATCTTGACAACTATCTTGTTTCACTTTAAGTGACACAATACATAAACCTCTGAAATAAGCCTCTGAAATATGACAACAAAAACTAAGTCAGAAAAATCAACTCTACCTCCTTTAACAACCTCACTGCACTGGATCTTCAGAATCAAGATCAGGAGTTTTACAGACTGAAGAAGACTCCATTCTTGGTTCAATTTTCAAGGGGTTTTCAGCTCTAACAAATTTCATTCAAGGGCCCCAAAAGACTTCCAAGAGAAAGGCCGTGGTGGTGCAGAGAGTAGAGCGTGTGAGATGTGGGCAGTGTTTGCACGTTGTTCCCTCACCCACTGAGCTTCGAACTCTCACTAACAGTCATTACCGTGGTCGGTGAAAAATTCTCAGAGGTGGTCGGATTTCTAACCACAGAGCTCACACCAAAACTCTAAACAGACTCTTGTAATTGATAGAATTTTCTTTCTATTATCAGACAAACTTGCTGATGCCTTTCACTCCGTACCCACTAACACTAGCTTATGAAGAATAGTCATAAAAATTCATATAATTTTAAAAACCAGAACACAGGAAGTATGAACTTTTCAGCCTGTAAGCTTCATGACTTCCTCCAGGGTGACCCCAGTGCTTAAGCTGTGACTGATAACATCATAAGTACTCATCAAATATTTGCTGCTGTATAAAATTTTTTCTACCTAATATTTGTAAAAGGCATTACTTGGTATAAAATGAAACTGTATAAAAATGAAGAGATGGATTCCTCTACCAGAGAGCAAATGATAACGAAAAGAGAAACCAAAAAAGTTTAAAGTTGTTTTATACTTTTTTTTCTTAATTTTTGAGTTTGTAGTTTCCCTCAATTTTTGGTAAGCTTATCTATACATTTTAAAGTCTGTTACACTTTATCTAACATTTTTATATAGTTTGTAGATGAATGGCTTTTTACATTTATGTAGCCAGAAGTCGAAGTCACAGCTGGGGTTATGGATTAAATTCCATTTTTGCTCCAAGTAATCCTGTGTGGCTATTTATTTACACAAAAATTCTTTATTGAGTACCTATCATATTTCTAGACATTATACAGCAGTAGACAAAATCCTCCCAGTGGAAATTATATTCTGATGACAGAAAGTAAATAAACATATAATATAGAAGAGATCAGAAGTTGATAAAATTTATAAAGGAAAACTGAGTAAAGTGAAGGATATTGGGGAGTTCTGGGTACCCGTGTGCATGTGTGTGACTGTGTGTGTGCGTGTGCACGAGATTGATGTGGCAGTAATAGCGATCTCATCTTCTATCTGCATATATCCATGTGTGAAGACAAAAAAGGGTGAGATGATGGAGGTCTTAGGTGCCTATTAAGGCATCTGTCTGATTCTACTTATCTATCTATTACTTATCTACTACCTATCCATAGAGAGAGGAAGGAGAGTGATGCGTAGAACACTGTGCATTAAATATTAATACAGTTATTTCTAGGCAGTAGACTTTGCTTTGTTTGCATTTTTGTTTTGCTTCAAATTTTTAAAAATTATGAGCATCCATCATTTGCATTTTTAAAATAAGTCACTCTGAGGGAGAAAAACAGGAAAGTAAATAAACAAAAAGATTTGAAACAGAAAGACCAACAATAATGATCCAGAAATGACACTTCCAGGTACTCACTCAAATGAAGTAAAAACTTATGCCTGTATAAAAAACTGTGCATGAGTGCTAATAGTAGCTTTATTCAGAATTGCCAAACATAAACAATTGCACATCCATATTCAGTGACAAAAACAAGACAGCTGTAGCACTATAAAAAGACAACCTTAAATATTTATTGCTATGTGAAAAAAAAGGCTGCATTGTTGGGCATGGTAGCACACACCTGTAATTCCATCACTTGGGAGGCTGAGGCAGGAGGATCGCTGTAAGTTTTAAGGCCAGACTGGGCTACATAGTGAGTTCAAGGCTAGCCTTGAACCTATAGCAATACCTTGTCTCAGACTCCCCTCCAAATAAAAATAAATAAGTTACCCCTGTATAATTCAATTGTATGATTTAGAAAAAAATGAGAAAAAGAGAGAAAAGGTTAACATTTTCCTGGCACTCAGTGTGAAGGGAAGAAAGGAGAACTAGATGAGAAGACTGTAGGATAGTGAAACTGCTAGTGTGTTGATGCAGTGGTGGTCCATTACGTGCACTTGTCAGAACCTACAAGATTAAACAGCAAAAGAGTGTATCTTGGACTTTAACTTAACAGCAATATATCAGTATTTAGTTTATCAATGAGATCATAGGCCAACAGTGCTTCCACTTATGAATGAGAACGATACTAACTCGACTGTTACACAGAGCAAAGGAAGGGTTGGAAGACAGCAATGAAACTATTGCCTTTTAAATCTCATTCTAGCATTTTTTTAACTTCATCTCAGCAAGTCACATGAATCACACCATATACACTCCCTCCCTCACATAGTTTAGATGCAAAATTTCATGAAAAATGAACATTGGATAACAAAACAAGACTGAGCACAAAATAGATCATTAAAATTTTTTATCTTTAAACCTAGTTTAAAAATAATATTATATATTTTTTTCTTACTGAATTCAAGACTCATACACCTAAATATTGTGAAGAAGTAGAACACATTCTTACCTGAAGCACTTTTCTAATTCTTTTTAGATTGTGTATCAAGAGCAGATTTTTCTCTTTGGAAACACGACCTAACTGTTCATCCAGCTGTATTAACAAGTTTTGAAGAAGAATGGTTGCCATGGTTTCATTGTTAGAAGCTGCCTCCCTAAAAATCAAAGTATTATTACACATCAGGAAACAACTTAGTGAAATGACTCCTTCTTCACCATGTGAATTTGAAGGTGATGAATCTGTCAGATGGTGATAATCATGTAGAGGTTTGCTAAAATTAAACTTTACATATAGAAAGATGTTCACCATCGCAGCCGTTAGGGAACTGTCAATCAAAACTCAGTGAGATGCCACTTCGCACTCATTAGGGTGCCACTATCAGAAAAGAACAACAAAATGGCACAAAAACAGGTCTTCTCAAGGACACTGAAAAATTGAAACCCTTGAGGATGGAGAATGGGAATGCAAAAGGTGCAGCCACTATGGAAAACTGTGTGACAGTTACTAAACAGATTAAATATGAAATTACCACATGATTCAACAGTTCTCTATGTGGGTCTACACTCAAAGTTATTGAAATCAGAGACTCAAACAGACAGATATTTGCATATTAATGTTCACAGCAACTTCACTGGCAACAACCGAAGGTGCCTGGAAACAACCCAAGTATCCAATGACAGAGGAACTGGCCCAACGAAAGGTCGTGCATACACACAAGTGGTATTACTCAGCCTTGAAAATCAAGAAAACTACAAGACTTGCAACAGCATGAGTGAACCCTGAAAACATTATGCTAAATAGGCTAGCCATGAAAGGGCAAATAGTGTGAGATTCTATTTCCACAAAATACGTAGAGTGATCACACTCATACACAGATAATAGAACCATGGTTTCTAGGGGCTGGGACCAGAGGAAAGGGAGTTATTGTTTAATGAACACAGTTTCACTTGGGGAAGATGAAAATGTTCTGCAGGTGGATAGAGATGATACTTGAACAACAGTGTGAATATAGTTAATGCCACTGAACTGTGTACTTAAAAATCGCTAAAATGCAGAGCAGGGTATGGTGGCACACGCATTTGGGAGGCTGACGCCGGAGACTCACCATGAGTTTGAGGCTAGCCTGGGCTACCTAGTAAGTTCAAGACCAGCCTGAACTATGTAGTGAGACCCTGTCTCAAAAAAAAAAAAAAAAAAGAAGAAGAAGAAGTGGTTAAAATGGTAAATTTTACATTGTGTTTTCTTTGCCACAGTTTTCAAAAGGTAACAAAAAGTTAAATGGTAGTGTGTGAACAGGTCTTGGAGGAATATTTATGAGTTTATATGAGATAGTTTCATATAAGAGAAGGTTTTATGAGGTATTCCTCACTTGGAAAGGCTCAAAGAGGTCTTCAGAGTGTAGTGAGTGTAGAGCAGGTCAAGTTGCTTTTAGTCAGGAGCAAGGGACAGGGAAGGAGCAGCTGTGAACCCAAATTCATGCAGGTAGCTGAGGACAGGACTTGGGGAAGATCCCTGGAGAAGGTAGTATAGGAGTTCCTAAAGAGGGTACTTGTTTACATTGATTCTGTGACAGGGAACCGATATAATGAATAGATTTGCTTCTTGGTTCTTTTAATGTTAAAAAAATTGGGAGAGTCAGCTTATAGAAAAAGCACTAAAACCTCTAAGTTTTCAAATTGTGCAGACAAAACTAGAAAAGATAGTGGTCCCCTGGCAAGATCCTACCCTTAAAAAGAATTCATCTACTGCACCAAAAGCAGATCAGAGCATTAAACCCACACGGACAGATCACAAAGCACTTGTGAATCTACTTCTAGGGAAAGTATGTTGGATCCTACCAGTCTTGGTTTTCAATCCACTGGGCCAGCAGATGTCGTATTTCCATGGGAAAGTTGTCATCATAGAATTGATCTACTTGTTCCAAAAACTTCATCTCTAACTGTTGGACTTGATTCCACTGAGCCATGCTATAACGAAAAGCGGGGAGCGGTAAGTTAAAGAGGTCAAGACATTGTTGATCGATGGGTACAGTACATGTCTACTTCTTTCCTTGGATTTCAATCAGACAAAGATAAATAGCCAGAGACAAATTTCTCTGTTTTGTATAGTCACTTAAAGAGGACAGAAAAAAAGCTTTCGAGTCAAACATAGGGCAATTCCTCTTTGTTCACTCTTGAGTTATTCCTAATGAAGCAAACAGTCTCTTTCCTCTGCCCCTAACCACATCCTTTCTTGCTTTAACCTGACCTCCTGTTCCTCCTCCTCCAAGAAGCATCCGCTGCCCTCCCCAAAACACCCTGAGTCTGCCCAACTTTCTACCTGCCTTGCGTTCTCAGCCAGCCCTTTCCAGCCCCTTCCCATCCCTTCCTTTACTGCCCACTGCTGAGGAGCCTCTGCCTCCCAAGACCTCCATGAGGGTTTATTTCCAAGGAACAATCCCAACCAGCTTCTTTCACATGAAACTGCCTAAATATTCTTTTTTCTTTCTTTCAGATTTGCCTGGCTTCTAGTGATCTTTCTATCCCTGACTTCCAGGCTAATTCTGCCATCACTTCCTGATTCTTTATGTCTGTGTTTGTACAGATTCTAGTGCTGTCAATTCAAACTACTTCTAAACTCACAAATATTTTTACTTTTCTCTGTGGTGATCCACCGTGGCTGGGTAAAGCTTTTCAAGTCTACCTTTAGCTTGCCTCTGATGTGTATCTGATGGTGGTTAAACCCTCAAGTTACTGAAGGAAGGAGAAACCACACATGATATATATTTGGCAGCCAGGCATAAAAACACAAGCAAGCATTTCTTCCCTGTCACCTGGTTCCAGCCCTGGTGGAGCTGTATACACATCTCCCAAGTTGGGAAAGTTAACGTGACCATGTCTTCTTGCTATTGCAGCATTTTAATTTCCTCCGAGTCAGAATTCTTATTGTCTTGCCAGGATCACTAGGTCAAGGAAAAACTCTTTTGCACAATTAATCACCATAGCAATTTAACTACATATTTGAAATGTAGGTGAAAGTTTCTTTTTGCTTACAGAACATCATGCTCAAAAATTTCACATACATATTCTCCTGGTTGCAAACAGAGCCATTTTTGAGGATCTTTTCCCCCAAGTTTCCCCCCAGTAAATGATTAAAAATGTGTAGAAAGAAAATTGTTGCCAACATTTTTCTACATGGAAAGCAAATGGGAGAAGAAATTATCTTTAATTTGCATATTACTTTATGTGTATGAAAACCTTTGCATGTTGCAATTCTTGGTGTATTTTAAGTGCTAAAGAAATACCTGGTAAAAGAGGAATTAAGTGAATAAGTAGGTAGATTGTAAACATCATCTTGTCTTGAAAAGTGAAAAAAAAAAACAACCCAAAAACCTCAGGGCCAAAGAGGTGAAAACTAATTAATGACAACTGAAAATAGCATTGCAACTTTTTCTTTCTTTCTTTCTTTCTTTCTTTCTTTCTTTCTTTCTTTCTTTTTTTTTTCAGACAGGGTCTCGCTAAGTTACTAAGTTGTCCAGGGTGGACTTGAGCTTCCTATGCATGCCCTACCTCGGTCTCCCAAGGTGCTGGGATTTCAGGTGGGCGCCAGCATGCCTGGACACACCTCACTTCGAAGTGCTACTGAGCCATATCCTTTCTAGGATTTGGATGAAAATCTGTTTTCTAAGAATTAATCTAAAAGTTTAATTATTCCAAAGACTTGAGTCTTCCTTTCAAAAGCATTGAACTCAAAGCAGAAAAAGGAGGGAAATAAGGGGTAAATCATTCAGAACATTCTCTTTCATTGTAAATAATGGAATCAATGCCCTCAGGCCTCCTTCAGCTGGATTCTTTGCTTTCCTGAGGGCTAATTTCTCTATCCCATGACAACCCTGCGGTCCTTCACAGATGGGACACCAGTGCCTGTCTGTCCCCTTGGGCATGCTGTCCCACCCCTGGGAGCTGGTGGGAGAAACTGTCCTGGTTCTTAGAACAGCAGGTTCCAAGGTAGATGCTACCCTAGGAGAGCACCAGCACAGATGATTGGGTGAAGCAAATGTGGCATTCACACATTGGAGTACTCCTCTGCCACCTGTACACTGTCATTTGTAGGAGAATTGACACACCTTGGGATCATAATACAAAGTGAAGTAAGTCAGTTTAAACGTCACATGGCTTCTCTTATATAGAAACCCAAAGCGTACACAACTTAAAAAGCAAACTAAAAGACACTAGGTAGGAAACAGCTAGCTAGATCTTGCTGCAAACAGGAAGAGGGTCCAAAGACGGGAAAGGGGGAGACGGGTGGGGAAGGCCGATACAAAGAACCACCATGCCTTGTGCACATGGACCAACTCCCGGCAATCATGAGACACTGAAAACCTGTACTAAGAAAAGGAAATGCACGGAGCCGCCAGAAAAGCAGAGGGAGAAAGCTGCTGGCATAGGTCAGGGCTGCAGCCCGGGACCCCCTGCAGGCTCCGTTCGGAAGCCCAGGTGGCCGGGCTGCTGCGAGGCCGGCGGGGCGCTCGGGGGCGCTGCCCGGGGCTCGCCAGCCGCCCCTTCCCGCCTCTGACCCCCCAGCCCGGGCCGCGCCGCTTACCTGGCTGCTCCCGCCCGCCGGCCCGCCCGTCCGAGCTCTGGCCTCAGTGAATCCCCTCCCGGGTCCCGACCCCAGCGTTGCCGCCCTGGCCTGGCCCGGCCCGGGGATTTGCATTTCTCCTCCCACTTGAGGCTTTCCTGTGCGTCAGCGTCAGAGTCTCCGGGACTTTGCTCGGGTCTTCCCGGCTCCGCGGTGACTGCAGCGGGGTGCAAGCCCGTGGGGCGCCTGTGCCCTCCGCCCTCCCGGCCACGCCCGCCCCGGCCAGGGCGCCAGCGGCTTCGGGGCGGGGGTGCACACGCAGGCTTCTCGGGGTTCCCCCAGGCACGCGGTGGTCCCTCTGCAAACCTGCTGACCTGCAGCTGAACTAATTCCCCAGCTCCTCCTGGCTTCCTGGGTTCAGATCCCGCTCAGCCCGGCGGGGACGTGCAGACGCCTGGACCAACGACCGGCTCCAGGGCCCTGGGCTCCAGTGCAGGTGGCCAGAGCTGGCCCTCAGCGCCCAGCGTCCTCTGTCCCAGTCGCCAGGGAGACTCTCTCCCTCTGTGCCGTGGCCTGTTCTAGAACCTCCGTGCTCAAGGGTCCCCTCCCAGTGCTAAACCTGTCTCCTGTCTGAAGGGACCAAGGGCCAGAGAGGTGACCACAGTTGCCCCTAGGATGCAGCCACCAAGTCCACATCAGAACTTGCCCCTCTCCTTGGAGATAGACGTTATCTCCTCCGTGCATAGCGAGGGGTCTGAAAATGTTCAGTGACATAAAGACCACAGTGAAACGGCTGACAGACTGAGCACTGTAGCAGGGTCACAGGCCGATGTCACCGTGCTGACTGCCACCACGCGGGCGTGCCCCCTGCTTCTCCCCTCTCCCAGGTGGCACTAGTGCCATGTGCTTAAGGCTACCACCCTACACCTCCTGGAAACTAACCCTAAAGTCAACTTTGCTTATGGCTGGATTTACCGCTCAGGTGTGCCTGTTCCCGGTCGTTTCCCAGAGCTTGAGTAGCTCAGTCCCCAAAGGAACAAAGTCCCTGATTCGGGCTACACCACAGGTCTCAGGCAGAGATCCGCTTTCCTCTGTGGAAGTGGTTGCTGCCCATAAGAAGAAGTCCAATTTCTTGGAGGTCAGAGTCCAGTTCAGTCTGAATCTTTTCTCCCTTACACAGCCCATGATGCAACTCAGAGCCATCTCCTTGGTTGTCTTGATTAACCTGACAGGTTTCCCCACCGAGGCTCCCTTCAACCGAAATTCCCTCCCCAGCTCCCCAGCTCCAGTCATTCAAATCTAACTTGGATGGAAGCTTTGCAGAAGACCCAAATCCATCCCAACTTCTTGCCACCCTCAAATCCTACCACAAGTCTCACTCAAACTAACGCTGTCCAGGAGAAATAAAATATAAACTGCATACATAAGTTTTTTTTAAAAAATAACCACATTAAAGCAGGAAAAAGGAGCAGGTGAAATCAAGACTGAGGAACGAATACACGCACAATAGCAAGATTCTGGTATGTAATTCATGTGGAAACTCTCCACCAAGTGCTTTGCACTCCTGATTTCACACCGGCTCTCGGAAACATGGCATGGGTGTCACATCTGTGGCCCCTCTCAGCTCGGGCAGCTGTGTTTCTCGAGCTTCAAAACCACATACGGCCAGCGGCTGCAGTACTGGACAGCACAGGTCTAGATTCTTTGGCACTTTGCATTTCCTGCCTGGCAGCGCTGCTCACACTGGCTCTGTGAGTCCTTGTCGTCACTACATCCAGTGCAGAGCAATGGTTAGCTTTCTCAGAACCTTTCCCAAAATCTTTGGTGTCAAGACATCTTTATAATTTTTAAAATTGTTGACAACTCCCCCCAGTATTGTATGTTTGTTCTGCAAGAAATTTTTATTCACTGCTTTAGAACTTAACGTTGATAAAAATGAAAATATTTGTTTAAGAATTATAATACTATGCTCAGTATGTGCTAAAATAACAAAATTATATATATATATATATATATATATATATATATATATGTACTGGAGATCGAACTCAGGACCTTGCACTTGCCAGACAGGCACTGTGCCACTGAGCTATATCCCTAGCCCAACAAAATGTATTTTAAAAACTATGTCTTCCAACACTAAAAAACTAGTATGAGTGACATTGATTAAGATTTTTAAATCTCTTTAACATCTGACTTTAGAAAAGACAGCTGGATTCTCATATCTGCTTCTGCATTTAATCTGCTGTAAGATACTATTTTACACTGAAATGTTTGAAGAAACCAAAAAGAAAATTCAGACTGCAATAGCTATCCAGTTAAAAAAGGGAAGAGCATTTGTTGACTTTTCAGAGGACTTAGTCATTCATCATTGAGATCACTCCCAAACTCACAAAGCAATAGCTCTTTAAAGGCCAGCTGCACTGTGGAATGCAAAACCTTATGTCATGGTTTATGTCAGTGGCCCCCAAGCCTCATGCAATTATGGACTTGACCAAATCTAGTGTTTGTGATTGGTTTGTTGTCTAGTGCTTGGATTGGTGGTGTGAGTGCTACACCTGCCAAAGGGTGGAGCCAGCATACAATGTAACTGCAGGAAGTTGTGTCTCTCTTTTGTCATTTCTTGCCCTGCTTTTTGCAACTGGCCATGAATGGCTGCCCCAGCATGCCAATCTGCTGCTTGGAGCCAGCTGAGTATGGACTGAAACCTCCAACCTGTAAGAAATAAACCTTTCCTTCCCTAACTTTGGGCATTGGGTATTTTGTCTCAGCAAGGAGTAAAAAGTAACCATGACACCTTATCAATAAACTTGATGTATATGATTATATTGGAATGCACTGGTGTATCTTGTATTTACAGTGAAACATTTGCTCACACAGTTTGGTGGCCCATTGCTCATTTAGAAAATATTAGTCCACTGAAATATGCAGATTTCCTAAAGGCTGACATATTTCACTATACAACAGCAGAAAATCATCTCACACGCTATCACAAATCTGATCTCATCAGAAGAGCATTTTAAGCCATGGGAAGGTGTCAAGCTCACGGTGATGGATATGTTTTCTACATTCTATTCTTTCTGAATGGTCTGAGTTTATTATCGCCAACAGACATGGCCAGCTGGCTTCTGGGAGACTCAGTCTCCCAGGTGTTCTTCCTCAAGATGGTCATCTCATTTTCATATCTGCGCCTCAGGGGCTGATATTTAGTAAAACTAACCCCTTTTATCACTTCTTCAAAACTATTCTTAAGTCAAAGCACTGTCTTTAAAGTTTTGAGTGCGTGATGGTGAAGATTAAAATCACTACTGCTGTAATGTGACCATACTCTTTCATTTCATGCGAGGATACTTGTAGTTTTCCTCATCATTGCTTTGGTACCATTGGTACAACAATCAAAGCCAAAATCATATTAGTACTGTTATGATCTGGAAAGGTTTGGGGGGCCATTTTCAGGGATCTTAAGATGCTCCATTGCCATGTCCCATTCACTGTAATCATTTACCCGGATGAGTATATTATGGAGGAATCTCTGCCCAAATGAACATTTTGCTCCTCATAGAACTATGTGCCTTGGTCCTCTGTCTCTCTATTTTATGAACAGAGCCAGACAGCTAAAAAGAGCATCTCTATGCCCACTGAACTTCTAAATGGCCAAGACCTCAATGTCTTGATCCTACAACAGCTCTGGTCCAACTCCAACCAAATAAACAAATACTAAAATGTGAATTCCCTGTAAAGTTTCCCAAACTGAAAGGTCCCTGCCCAAGTCCTCCCTCCCTTTTAAATCAGCTCCAGCTCCCCTGGTTATAAACCCCATACCTAATTTTTATTGCCTCATTCTAATAGATTTCTCTGTGAGGACATTTTTTTTTCACTTTTAGAAAAGTAGACTTTAGTGCTAGCTTGCCAATTTCCCGCAGTATGAGGTAGGATGAGTTATCTAAAGACTCTGAATTCCAAAATCCCTGTGTGTACAACTGGGGATATTATATCCCACATAAAACGGAGAGCAAGAGTCAAAGAGCTAATAGAAGTCACGGAAAAAGCGGGGAAAGGCTCCATGAAAAATAGTTGTTAGAAGCCCCATCAAGGTGTGAGGAAGCATTCGCCTTTTCTCCCCGTTTTGTTGTACAGTTGAGCGGAGGGTGCTGAAGGGTGCCGGGGAGTGAGAGGCTCACACTCGCCAGCAAGAAGCAGGCTGGAGGCCAAGGGAGTCCTCACTGTGTGTCTCCACTGTGCCTGGCTGAGCTGCTTAGCCGGAGGCAGAGAGAGAGAGAAGAGGGAGACGTCCCTGTCACTGCCAGGGAGCCAGCTCGCGCTTCTCCCAGAGCTTGTACCAAGAACATTTGTTGCTCTTCATCCTATGGTAGACGCTTGTGTTTCCCAGCAAGCTTCCTCTGTGGTTTCTGGGGGGACTAGAGTGAGTTGGACCCGGAGGCTGGACAGACAGAAAAGTACACACATAAGGATATTGTCTGGGCCAGTCCCAAAGGAGCTGTGAGTCTGACCAGGTCTTCTCCGTGCGGATTGCTCAAGCTCCATGCCATCAAGGAAAGAGTCTGGTCAAGGGTTCAGGGCTTCCTTCTCTAGTTTCCAATGTCTGTGCTCCCTCTGCTGCCACCTCCAAAACATTGCAATTGATGAACCTCAACTTTCTTCCAAACTGACAGTTTCAGCGCTTGCTTGGCTCAGGCTCAGCCGGATGGGGGTGCTAAGAACCTCCCCTAGACTGTTTTACCTAACTCTGGCAACTGCATTCTGGGCAGGCATTGAGTACCGCTGCCATCTCCAGCTGGAGGAAGAGGGGTGGAGGGTGAGGAGGCTCATCACCAGCAGGATTCACGCTCAGGACGGATCCAGAGACGTTGCTCCCATCCATCCTGCTGGAAACTCAGCAGTGTGCAACCCACGGCTCTGTCTAACTAGTACACATTAACAGCACACACAAATCTCACTGCTCTTGCAAGCAAAGCAATAGACTGCTCAGAGTGGGAGAGGGAAATTGAATGATTTAAACATGAATTCCAGGATAGAGGGCTGATTAAGACAATGCAGCTGCTGTGATTCTGCCGCTTTCCCTCGGGCTCTGCAGAGCCAGGCTCGTGTTTAAACCCCACCCTCCGCGATGTGTCCTGACTCCAGACACCTTGTCAACAGAGCCCCCCGGGTTGTGTGGCTCTACAGCGTCTGTTTATCCTGTCCTGTAAGGGTATAATTTCTGCTGAGCCACAGAACGTGGAACAAGAGAATTGGATTGTAGACTTTTCCAGAAAGGAAAGTCTATTTGTCTGGTTAAACAACCCTTAAAAGTCCCTACTCTATCTGATGCATTTGTTCGCATATTGGTTTACCTCAGACCTGAATATCTACAGTCAGGACAAGATGCTCTTTTTCTTCCTGTCTCAGTGTCTAACTCAGTGTCTGTCATACAGCAGGCACTCAGTAAATGCTCACTTACCAGACAGAGGGCTGACAGGGAGCTCTGTTACCATCATCCCCACAGAGGGTGACTTTCTAGTGACAAGCTCTGTGTGAGTCCCTCATTCCCACCATATTGTCACTACCATTGGTAATTATAATACTGTCTCACATCGATGGGCTTGTAAAGTTATACAAAATTGATAAATTTATTACCACATATCAACTTTATCTAAACACCAAATCGATGAGAAAGAGGGGGGCATCTTTTAATCGCTCTCAAATATTTTGAGAAGAGAGCTATATTTAGTAAAATACCTTAGTTAAGTAGCTTGAGGGGGCGGGAGAAGGTGGGAAAGACAGCTGAAGAGCTCCGTGGAAAACTTAAATAGAAACTTGGGAAGTGGAGCAGATAGAAGAGAAGGGGAGAGAGGAAGAGAAGGGGAAAGACAGAAGGAGTTAGAGAGGGAGAACCAAGGGGAGCGGGGAAAACAGGGTGTGGAACTCACAAAAAATAAAAAAAAAAGGAGGGAGTGAACGAGAAGTTCTGGAGGTGGGGGTCTGATGACCCACCTTGAATAATTCATATCAACTCCTTTGTGTCTCCCCTGCCACCTTCTCCTCCTCTGCAGAGCACGTGAATGACTGATGGAGCTTCGTTTGTGTCGGGATTGAAGGAAATGAAATGAAGCAGCATTTTGAAAGTCTGGTGGGTCTTTTTGTACATTTAGAGCTTTGATTTCTTCCATTGGTGTATAAATAGTACACACGTCTTGTTATATTTATGTCAAATTACTTCTCTGCGTTTTGGGCGTGATTGTAACTGATACTATTAAAAATTCTGAGTTCTAGTTGTTCACTGCAGTTAATCCGTATACTGGCATTGTATCCTGAGGTCTTGCTAGGCTGCCCTATTAGTTCTGGAAGTTTTCTTGTAGATTTCTTGGGATTGTCTGTGTATACAATCATGTTCCCTGTGAATAAAGATGGTTTTATTTCTTCCTTTCCCATCCATATACCTTGTATTTATTTTTCTTGCCTTATTGCACTAGCTAGCATTTCCCATGCAATGATTAGTGGGAAGGATGAGAAGGGGACATCTTGGCCTTGTTTATGATCAGGAGAGAAAGCATGCAGTCCCTCACAAGTATGTTAGCTGTAAGCTTTTTTTGGTATGTCCTTTATTAGAGTAAGAATGTTCAGTTTTAGTCTTTTTTTGAAAAAATACTTATCAAGCATGAATGTGAATTTTTATCAGATTTTCTTTTGTGCACCTATTGGTTAAATCATGTGGTTTTTCTCCTTTAGTCTGTGGATATGATGAATTGCAATGCTTTTCAAGTGTAAAACTAGTCTTGCATTCCTGTGCTCAAGTTCACTTGGTTGTGCGGTATTATTCTTTGAACACGTTGTCAGATTTAATTTGCTATTATTTTTTAAAGTTTGTCATCTATTTTCATGAGAGATATTGGTCTGCATTTTACTTGTAATGTCTGTGATTTTGTTATTAGGGTACTGCTGGTCTGAAAATGAATTTGAAAATATTTTCTTTGTCTTCAATTTTCAGTAAGCAATAGTACAGAATCAGCACTGTCTCTTTCTTAAATGTGTGAAAGAATTCATTGGTGAAGATATCTCTGCCCTGGTTTTGTGAGACATTTTTAAGCTATAAATTAATTTTTAATTAGTTTTGGGGCCATCTAGGTTACTTGTTTTTTCATGAGTGAGCTTTGATATTTTGTATCTTTCGAAGAGTCTTTCCATTTTACCTAAAATGTTATTGGAGATCTATACTTATTTCAATATTCTTTTTTTTTTTTTTAGCCATCTATAAAATCTGTAACTTTTTACTGTCTGTAAAAATCTATATCAACGTCATCTTTTCCAACCTTGATATTGGTAACTGATGCTTTCTCTCCCCCCCCGCCCCCCCAGACAGCCTCACTAGAAGTTCATCAACATTATTGATCTTCTCAGAGAACAAGCTTTTGGTTTCATTGATTTTCTGACTTCTATTTCATCGATTTCTGTTCTGGTTTTTATTTCCTTTCTTCTGCTTACTTTGGTTCAGTTTGCTTTTCTTTCTCATATGTCTTAGGGTGGCAGCTTGAATCATTGATTGGAACATTTTCTTTCCTGGTCTGAGCATATACAGTATATGCTTCTTTCTTCAGCTTAAATTGAGTTCCAGAAATGTCAGTGAATGGAAATTGCGCATTTCAATTGTCATTCATTCTAGTCACAAGCCTTTCTAATTTCTTTGGTGCATCTTTCTCTGGCTTAGGGGGTTTGTTGATGCTTATTTGTTTGTTTTAGGGCTTTTTTTTTTCTGTCCTGAGGATTGCACCCAGCGTCTCATGCATGCTAGGCAAGAGCTTCAGGCTAAGCTTGAGGACATCCCTAGTCCTGTCTGTTTGAGAATTCTATCATTTAATTTTTAAGTACATAGAGATTTTTCCGATTTTTTTCACACTTCCTTTGTGGTTAGATAACTTTTTAATTATCTGAAATGTACCGAGTCTTTTCATGGCAAGGATTGTGTTCTAGGTTTCAGTGTTTAGAACTCCTGTAGGGTATGATTGCGGCTTCTCCAGGATCAAGGGTTCCACCAGTGTCAGATCACATGTTCCTCAAGTCTTCCACATCCTGCCTGACTTTCTGTCTATGTATTCTATTTATCAGAAAAAATATTGAAACTGTCAGCTCTAAGTCTGGATTTATTTACTTCTCCTTCCGATTCTGTCATCTTCTCCTTGGATATCTTGAAGCTCCGTCGTGATGTACTTGAGCACTGCATGTTGCTTTACCCTCCTGGTCATTCTGAAATGCTGACCACATCATCCCTCTCTTTGTCCTTACAAGGTGACCCTATTGTCTCTGACATTATCTTTTGCTTTGAAGTCTTTTGGTCCTATATTTATATAGTCCCAATGGCTTTCTTGATTAGTGTTGGCATGATATATAGTTTTTCTAATCTTTTGTCTTTCATGTGTTTATTTATTTGTATTTGAAATGAATTTCTTGTAACAGTGAATAATTGGACCTCGTTGTGTAAATCTGATCAGGCAATTTCTGCCTGCATCCTGTGTTATGAGATTTCTCTATTCTGTACCTCATGAGAGCTTCAGAAATAGCTTCACCTGCTCCTGTGAAGGCTTCTTGCCTGTTCTGCTTCCAGGTAGGTCCTTCCACCCAGGGGACAGCCAGCAGGCAGCTGAAGAGCCAGAGGGGGCCCGAGCAGCCTCTGCCAGGGGCCCTGCCCTGGGAATTCTACCTGCGTGGCCACCCCATTCTCTTAGCTCTGCTTTCTCCTCTCTGAGAGGCTGCTGGCTTCCCCTTTCTGTGCTGAAGCCTGGAAACTTTCTCCAGAAATCTAGCTGGGGCAGCCATGAAGATCTCTCATCTCTCTTCTTCTCTCTGATCATTCTCTTGCATTCTTTGCCAAAGTCTGAAAACTCCATGTTCTGTTGGTTTGTTTAGCTGTTGAAGATGAGTAAGTGCAACCACTTCTGCCAGAGTTAGCAAATCCAAATAAAACAAGACTGGGGAAATCTGAGTGTCAGATCAACAATGAGCTTTTTAAAGTATACTTATGGCCCATATTTCCATATAAGTGGTTTTCAAATTGAAATTCAAGTGGGCTTCTTAGATTTTGTCTGACAGCCCTAATTCCATGCTAATTCATCACATCCAAAAGATGAAGTTCCCAGAAACTTTTTTAGGTGCTAGAACTATATAGTTGTTTAGAAATCTGTTCAATTCAGTAGGAAATATTTACTAAGTGCCTACATTATGCTCATCACAATGACAATGATTGAAGATTGCACAGGCAGAAAAGACAAAATAAGCATATGAATCTAACCAGTGCTCAGTGGAATGAAAATGCTAAGCTAAATGCTACAGGAAGGCACAGAAAGCTGGGAGACAAGGTGGAATGGAGAACAGGAAGAAAGGAAGGAAGGAGGGAGAGAGGAACAGAGAGAGGGAAGGAAGAAGGGAGGGAGAGAGAAAGGAGGGAGGGGCTATATTTAGGCAGGGGGAAGGACAATGATTATCAATGATGAAGAAGGGGAGACAAATGCAAAACTAAACTAATCTTTCTAGAAGCAAAATCAAAACAAAAGAACAAAAACCCTAATGCAAAGTGCTATGGGACCATCCTTGTCAACAAGGTCAGTTGGTGCTGGGATCTCTGAGAATAGTGGTTCACTCTGCTCGCTGAGTAAGAGGGGTTGGTTGGGGGGAGTGAGATCTAAACTGTGCTCCAGTTGCCAAGTTGGGAGCCTTGGTGCAGGGCTGTAGCCAACGGGAGGAAGCAGTGGTTTCTCTAGGCTAAGGCACCCTGTGGGATTCTGTCTTTCTTCTGAGCAGACACAGTGTGATGACTGGTGTAATGCTGGCCAGGATTCCTCCGTGCGGAGTCACTATGGTGAGAGTCCATCCCACCAGGGCCATCAGCATTTCAGTACCGAGCTAAGACACAAAACAGGGTGGGCAGGAAGGGACGGTGAGGTTTGGTTTTGTGGATGGAGCAAAGGAGGGAAGGCAAGATGGAGCAGAGGGGTGGGGTGATTATTTTGATAGAAATCCTGCACAGTTCAGGACCAGCCCCAGATCTGAGTGCTAAGACAAAGCCATCGGTGAAGAGAGAGTGGCCCCTAACTCAAGCCCTGGAAACAGGAGATGAGGGGCAGGCCGGTGAGGGGCTGTGGAGAATCATTATGACTGGCAGCTGCAAATCTGAACTTTAAAGGAAGAATTGTCTGGATTTCAATTGTTAGCATAATTTTTAAAATATAGCCACACACCCCAGCCCCCACCCACAGCAGAAAGTATGGTCCAGTCCTACACCGTCCTAACCAAATCGCATTTGCCTGTCGGAATGGGCGATGCCCTTTGTTCTTCTCTGTTCTAAAATACGATTTCCCAGCCTCCCCCACTCTGCAGCATGCTCCTCACACTGCCTCTGAAAAGGGGGAGACAGGGAAGAAGAAAGAAGGAAAGTAGCAAATATCAACCTTTACAATAAGGTGGGCGGAGGCACGTACATTACTTGGAGGACAGGACCTAAAATAGCCCGTTTCCCCCTCTTAGCATTTATCACTCTGATCTTCTGAAAAGAATGAAGCAATCCAGTGCAGACAACACTTGGGACAATAGTTCCAGATTTAGTTTTATCACAAAAATTTCAGACCAAGATCTTTATCACTGAAGACAGGGAAGGTTGCTGTAACAAATCTTTGCCAAGGAAAGTTTTATCTGATCATTACTGACTTGAAAGTCATTGCTATGTGCCCCCCACCAAAAAAAAGATCCCAAAAGAAAAAAACAAATTGTGGAAAATCCATCAGTAAAAGAGTTTAGCATTCTTTTCTTCCATGGGTGGAAGTGACCAGTGGCTATGCAGTCCAAAAACAAACTAAAAGAAACCAAATTCAGCTACAGTTGATGCTTCCACAGAAAGCGAGCCTAGGTCAGTATCTCCATTGGGTGAAAATAATGAATTCACTCTTAAAAAGGAAGCCTGGTGCTTTCATTCTCCAGAAGTGTTTGACTTCTAGTATTAGATCATTGCTGAGGAGCTGAAATAAAACAATGTGTTTTCTGTCTAACTACTGCCTCCTTTGACCTTTCTATGTAGACCACCTCGTTCTCACTTTTGTGCGATGTGGAATGGTCTTATATACATACAGTTAAAGAACACAGGTTTAAAGAGAAAAGCAACATTTAAAAACCAGTCAGTCCTATTCCATGAGTCAGATACTGGTCCAGGTGCAAAGATTTCCTCAGCTGGTTCCTAAGGCTGCAGCCCTAACCAAGCAGCAGAGGGCACTATTCCCACGTGGAAAGGAACTCAGCAGATGCTGAGCATGGAGGCTCCCTTTGAATTTATTTCTTTAAGAGTCCCTGTCACATTTAAACAAGACAGGCATTGTTCTACAGCCCTTTGTCATCTTCAGTTGCATAATGGCTTGTCCTCAAGACAGCACCGCTTTACAGAATTAATAAACCGGACCCCACCAGCTTGCTCTTGGCTGTTGTCTTGGTTATCATTCGCAGGAGGGTGGATGTGGGAGGAAAGAAGAGGGAATGTGACTAATAATACTCACATCCAAGGATTGCAAGGTTTTATTCCTGACTTTGTTTAGCCTGCATACCAGAATGGTGACCTTGGTCAGATTCATATCTAGGTGAGACCTGAGCTAGGTATTTAGTTAATTTAGATAAAATCTCCCTGATTAGGTATGTAGGTGTGACAATCCTACGCAGGGTGGTGACACCAAATATGCTTCAGTGTCTCTTGCATTTCCATAGCATTGACTCCTCCCCCTTTCCCAAACACAGACCATCTAAACAAAGATGGTGAATTTGCATAGCAAAATGTCCTGCACAGACAGGTGTCCTGCCTGCACCTTCCAAGACGCCAGAACCACCGTTGTGTGTCTGCTGGTTGGTTTTTACAAAAAATGTTGTCTAATACTCCAAATCATTTCTCAGAAAAAAGTGTGGCTCCTGAATTCAGTTCCTCATTGCAAGTAGGGATAGAAAAATCCACAAGGAAATCACAAGGGCTGGAGCCATCTTTACCAAGTACTTCTGGAAATGTAAAAGATGGATTGGTAAAAGCCAGGGATACTAAAGTGTATCCAGGGGCATCTGTCTGGGCTCCTTCTAGATGGTATTCAGCCTGAAGCTTCTCCAACGGGGGAGGAGTTGTCGGGTCTCACTCATCCTGGAGAGAGAGCCAGTCCGTTGGAACTGAAATTTGAACATCACTGGGACACAGTGGAAACGCATGCTGTGTACTGTTGTCCTCCTGCCCAGAATCTATAATACGCCTACTGTACACACCATGGCGGCCATGAGAAATATTTAAAATAAAATAATCCTAGAGACAGGCTGCATGCCCTGCATTTAGATTTCTAAATTTCTATATCATTCTCAGATAATTCCACTGGACACCGTAAGAATCCGAACAGTGGGTGACTTCCAAAGCTTGACAGATGAGGGGAAATGACTAGATCATGCATTCAAATGACCTTTCTGCAAAAGGAAGACTCTTCAGATAAGGAATATAACACTTCCCTGAAGGCGAACTGCCAAGTGGTGAGAACTACACTGCCTCCATTGTCTTCCCAAGCTCCAGATCTGTTTGTATTGGCTGCACTCTTCATTCCATGAACACAACTATCCACCACAGTGCTGCCCTTTGCTGGGGAGATAACCAATGGAGTAAATGCTGGCGGTGGAAGTCAATTACCTCTTGTAAATGATTCCTACACAAAACTCAAGGTCAGGTTACCACTGGGAACACCTTCCCAAGACAGAGCCAGCCTGGCTGGGTGTGGGAGTCCCAGAGTCCTGTCTGGAGGGAGAGTCTAGCACCTGGATGTCTACTGAATTGTGCAAATTTTGGCCCTTGCTAAGGGCTATTGTTTCAGGCTAACTCACCTGACTGAATGCATTCAACAGCACAGCTGAGAAGCTTGGTTTCTCACCTGTAGCTTTGATTTTTATGACTGAAGGACTTCTCGTTCCTGGATACATAGTCTCCTTATGCTTAAATCATGGCTAATTCAGATTCTCTAAGGATAGAGACCGGACCTCTCTAGAACGGCTGCCAGGAGCCCACTTCACTTTGGGCCTTGTTGTCCAGAGCAGAAGCAGCAATCCATTAACATTCTGTTCCTTGTCACAAAGCCAAGCTTTGGGCTCTTAGTGGGGCTCCAGGTGGCCCCTTAGGGCACCCAAAACCTCCAGCCCCCTCTGTGGAATTGTGAGAGGCAAGGACCACAGAAGCTTAGGGCTTTGGGCAGCTTCTTCTCCTGCTTATCCAGCAAAGACAACTTTCGTCCCTAGATCTAAATCATATCTAAAGCCTTCCATCCCTGGACTTTCTGGTTAACCCATCGAACACATTTGTTTTTAGTTCCCTCAAACAATTTAGAAGTGAATTTCTGTCACAGGCAGCTGGCTACCACCTGACTGATTTAGTGAGAAATAGCACCACACTTTGGATTAGAGGTAAGGGCAGAGAGTCCCACAAAGAGAGCGAGTGATGGGTCTCAGATCGTGTCTAAAGAATCTGCATTCAGACTTACAGGGAATGGGACTACTTCCCAGAGCACTTGCTGAAATGGGCAGAGCTTTTTGCAGGGCTACATCTGTTATTCTTTAACATTTCATGGAGGACTGCAAAAGTGCCAGCAGGCTGGGAAAAGAGCCAACACAAAATGGTTGTGTAATAAAAAGGAAAAAAGGCTTAGTAAGAAAATTAAAGACCCGAAAGCTCAACTTTTATAGCAGGAGGAAAAAAAAATCACCCCAGTGAGTAAATAATGTAACTAGAATGAGACACTGAGTTTACCTAAACTGCACCTCCCCCGACCAGTCTACTGTTTTAGTCCATTGGCACAATGTAGGTAAATCCAAGCAGGTACCTGCCGAGCCCAAGAGACCACGGCAAAGTTGGGGTCTGGAGAGAGGAGCAGGGGGACAGAGAACAGAAAGCAGGGCTCTAAAGTGGAGGGAATTAAGGCCATCTAAAATGTTTTGTCATTTTCTGACTTTTAAAAAATGACTTTCCAAGCGTAGGCCTTTGAAGATTGTTTGGCCCCATGGAGACACTTGGCACTATTCGAAGAGCTGTCACTGGATCACTGCTTTGAACTGTGTCGTTGCTTCATCCTTCCCACCCCACATTCAGAGATACTACATCTCTCTTCTTCTCAGGACAACTTACAAGGAGCAAAGAAAATAAAACCGATGGGCTTTTGGGTAGCAGGCTCCCCGTGGTGACAGGAATGCTGGAAAGCGTTTGGATGTCGAGCTACTCACTACTGCTTTTTCTATGAAAACTACCACAAGAAGAACAGTTAAGACAGAAGCGAGTCCTTATTAACCTTTCCCAGTGTGTCGAAGATTTAGAATAAGGATAAACATTAAGAGAAAATGTAATGACTTAAAACAGCCTTTTGACTTTTGGCTCCTTTTGACTTTTCTAAGCCTACGATTTGAAGTATTATTACAGCCTTATTTGAAGATCCCAGATTTTCTAAAACACTTTTTTTTTTTACTTTATTGCTTTAAAAGTTTCAATATATTTCTGCTAAACAGTGCCCTGTTCTTCCAACAAAAAGTGTTATATTTTATGCTTTTGCATGGCCAGAAGCAAAACAAACATAAAATAAAACATATGGAGGAAAGGTTATTTCAGTCTTTTCTCTGTTCACTTCTATTTTTACTTGCCTTATAAATCAGTAAAACGTTATTCTTGAAAGCATATTTCTACATCACGCCCACTTTCTGTAACTGTTATTATACATGTTCTTTTGCAAACTAACATTAAATAAGTTTCATCTGAATATCTCTGACAAGCTTCTACATCTCAAATGAACTCTTGCTTTTCACTTATCAACTTAATGTAAAATATCTAATTTGAATATGTTTTAAGCAATTATTAAAGTTTTCTTATAGCTACGTGCAGTCATCTACAAGATGAGTCATTGGGTGGCTAATTCTGTGGAGTCATCAAAGACCATAAAAGGTTAAAAGCAAGTAAGACACCAACTCGAACAGTGTACAGCCCTGCCTTCAAATTTGATCCCAATTCTTGGAAGAAACAAATCATAGTATTGAACACACTCATCTCATGTGGGGTAAATTATGATTCATAGTAGGTGACTGGAACGAACCCAAGGAAGGTTGGATAGGAAAGATGGACTCTACAGGGTGATTAGGCTTTCAATAAGGACTGGGGGAAGACGTTGTAAGTGAAGAGAGGTACAAGTAAAGACAGAATAGGCAGTCAAACAGCACAGGGTGTGCAGGGAAGGTCAGGTGTGGCATATTAGAAGGAATAGATGCTTCGTGTCAGTGAACAGAAGTGGTAAGGCTGGCGAGTAACGAAAGCACTGTGGTGTGTTGAGTGCCAGGTCCATGCCTTGGGCCCTCACAAGTGTGGGTGTCGATTAGACTGTTTGCCACGGAGCCTCAGGACTCAAGTTCCCTCTGGCTGAGCTTGGCCTCGGGCTTTAGAGGGACCAGAGTAAACAAGAGCCCTCCTGATCCCTGAGTCAGTCTCAGACAGAAGGGGCAGGGTAGCACCTGGAAACCCCTTACACTTGGCCAACAGGCTGATTTCTTTGGGAAGGAACTGAATTCCTAGAACACTCGGCGGTGCTATTCAATGGAAT
Organism: Hydrochoerus hydrochaeris; assembly: GCA_004027455.1. NCBI lineage: Eukaryota > Metazoa > Chordata > Mammalia > Rodentia > Hydrochaeridae > Hydrochoerus > Hydrochoerus hydrochaeris. The sequence continues at coordinate 309,939 of PVLA01001633.1, read as the reverse complement.
GGGCTCACTCAGCTCTAATGAACCTCTATGTAACTCGGTCAGATGCACATAATAGATGCATTTAAAACATCCAAACATCACCTTTATATTCAGAACTTGATTTACAAATTTTTAAAAATTAATTTTAAAAAACCTGCTTATGTGTCAAAAAGTAGGGAGATTTAATATCTGAGTAGCATTATTTCTTTTAATAGTCTTTGCAAAATGGTTCAAAGGTGAAGACATTATAGAGGAGCAGGTGGGGGGTGAGAAGGTTTGAGCAATTTAGCTGTGGTCAGACACCATTTAGTGGCAAAATTGGGATTTTAACCTGCTCTGTTTGATGCTGTTTCTGCTGCACAAACAGGTTGAGAAATCGTCTTTAGAGATATGAAAGTGGAATCTGTGAACAGTAGTTTTAAGACACAGAAGAGAGAAGCACAAGGATCCAGACTCAACTACAACCCCAACTTTCCAGCCACATCACTTGTGGAATCCAGGAGTTAAACTTGATTTAATGGTTTTTTGAATATCTCATCCTCTTTGGTCTGCAATCCTTTACCAGATTTCTGTTACTTTCTAATCATTTCCCATTTCAAGAGCTAAGTTGAAACAGGTTCTTTCTAGATAGAAGGATGTGTACTCTATAGTGATAGGTACCTGCTTCCCTAAAGCACCAAAATCCTACTTCAAATACCATTCCTATTCTCTCTCTCCCTCTCTCCCTCTCCCTCTTCCTCTCCCTCTCCACATCTGTTTCAAAAATACAGAGCAGCAGCAACAAAAATCCACAAAATCTAGTTGGAAAGTTAAGCCAGATCTGTGCTTGGTTTTTCAGCCAAAGTAGGAGAAGGAGTTAGCTAGTTACAAGCCCTTTACAGTGCAAAAGAACAAAGGAGCAGAGAGCTTTGAAATTAAAACCATACACTGCATGGAAAAGGGCTCCAACTGGGGCCTGATTGCTAATGAGGCGTTCTGCGTCTAACATGATGTAGACACACACAGGAACACTGTAAGCATGGAAGGAAAGATGATTCCTTCCCAGGAAGAGAAAGCAGCACCCAGTGGCGTTAGGATCCCTTGGATTGTGAACACCATAAAAATCAGGGCTTGGAGGGGGTGCTCGATTTAAGGACCCCACTCCTTTTCCTTCCCAGAAACCTTCTCCTCCCTGGAACTTGCATAGAATTCTCCTAAAAGTAATGGAAGTCAGCACATTTTTAGTTAGAATGTGGATTCTGTTCTTATCAAACGAAACTGACCTCCTGCCCTGGCATGTTCTCCTTGTGCCTCATTGTGATTGGTTTCAGATGGTAGGGGCGCAGTTTGTGGGTGAATGGCACGGTCCACTCGGGATGGCAAACACTGCATGCAGTTCTGGAATCTCCTCACCCTTAGGAGAGGTCATGCGCGAGCTCATAAGAATGAGGTTTTAAAAATACTTGGCTTAGGATCAGCTCTGTGTCCTGCAAACTGCTGTGCCCAAACTAGCCTTTCTCCTTTCGGTTGGCAGAGATCCACCCTTTCCTGCTCATTTTCTAGTTGATACCATCAAGGGGGAGTCATGACCAAAATGAAAATGTTTACTGTATGAGTCAAGAGTGTAGAGTACTTTTTCAGCCTGTGAAAGCAACCAAGATTCATGAAAGTCTTGGAACTGAGGTTCAGTAGGCCCCTGGCTCATGCTTAGCCACTAGAGATTTCCAAGTCTATTGCCCTGATCCATGCTATTGAGCTTCCTTTAGTGAGCAAAAATCTTACTGTTTGTCATCACTGTCAAAGAGAATGAAATATGTAGAACTAAAGCTGGTCAGACATTGCTCTTCGCATATTCTAACTGCACAGCAATGGTTTCAACATCCATAGAATGCAGATTTCCCACTGAAACCTTGCTGGAGGTTTCAGGTCGTAGAAAGCGAGTTCATTCACATTCCTACCTTCTTCCTTTTTGTTATGGTTTATGTCTAGACTCCCAACCCCACCCCGAGCCTCCTGGGCTGAGCAGAGGCTTGTGAGAGGTGATTGGGTGGTGGGATTCATAGCTGACTGCCGCTTGGATATGGGGCTGGGTTGGAAGAGGTGGGTCGCTGTAAGCGTGTCTTGGGAAGGTCCATTTCCCTTCCTTCCTTCTTCCTTGACTCTCTGCTTCCTGTCTGCCATAATGTGAGCACCTTTTACTCCCCCAGTCCCCCTGCCATGCTGTGTCTCCTTGGGAGATGCAGACCACAGACCGAAACATGAGCCAAAATAAACCTTTCCTCCCTTAACTTGCAGGTGTTAGCTATCATTTCTTAGTGATGAGAAAAGTGACCAAGACACTTTTAAATTGAAATTTTTGCTTTCAGAGATGGGAGTCTTGCTATGTTGCCCAAGTTGGCTATGAGGCCTTGAATTCAAGTGAGCCTTCTGCCCCACCTTCCTGAGTAGCTGGGAATAGAAGTTTGTGCCACCACACCCAACTGCATTCTTAAAGACTGAGGCATTTTCTTAAGATTCAAAGTAAAGAGGATAGAAACGATTCTTGTGTGCACCGAGGCAGCTGGATTCCCACAAGAACAAATGTCTGCCTCACCCATCGGCTCTGCGGAGGCTTCCATGGAGCTGTGGGGACAAATTCATTTGGAAGCTGCAGAGGATGTGAGGGAGTGAACGTAGAGGGAGACAGGATTTGATAACTCTGGGAGCTGAGGTTGAGGCTGAGGCTGGTGAGGTAGAATCCCCAACAAGCCTGGCCTAACCACCAGTGACATCCAGCTCTCAGATGGTTGCTCTCTCTCCAGCTGTAACCCACAATCTCAGTCGGTGACAGCATGCACTCACTACACCCTTGGTAATTCAAGGACACTTAGGAAAGAGGCCATAGTGAGGAGCTTCCCATCCAACGGGAAAGGTAGGAAGTTTATAGTAAGCTAATGCTGTGGAAGGTGGTGGAAAAGGCATCCCTGAGGTGAGCTGGGATTTGAAGGCTGCGTAGGAGACACAGCAGGGGAGGCTAAAGAGTCCTTGTTACACAGATGAGGCCTGGCCTTGTTGGGGCAGGAGGATGAACTGTGCAGGAGGCCAGATGTTGCCCATCTTCTGTCACCAAAGGATAGGATGGTGTGACCAGCAGCAGTGCTGGGGAGACTGAGGGGAGGGATATTGTGGAGATAGAGACCAGCACGAGGTTTTTCCACAGTCCCAGCAAGTGCTGATGAAGGCCTACACTAAGCAAGATGGAGAGGAAAAGTCACCTCTTAAAAAACACTTCAGGGGAGATCCAAGATGGCTGATTGATAGGTAGCACAGTAGAGAGCCTCTCTGAGAAAAACAACTCAGATGCTAGAATTTAACACTGTGGAGAAGACCATATGAAAGGAGAGGAATTCTCATGACCCAGGAAGAAACTGAGGAAAAAGAAAAAAAAATAAAATAAGAAGAAGCATGGATGGAGGGCTGGAGCTAGGCATGCTTCTGTTGCTGTATTGGCACATCTTAGAGTTGGGTGACTCACGATTGAGCTGAGGTCGTGGCCCTGCTGAGAGCAGGGATTGGTGAGATCGAGACCCTTGGCAGGAGGAGGCGCTGCAACAGGGAGTGGAAACAGTGAACCGACTTTGTTGAGTGCAGGGAACTGGATTCCCCAGAGCAGGATGAACAGCTAGATGACATATTGGATTTGGGAAGGACAGGCTTGAATCAACAACTGAAGCGGCATCAGTCAGAGGCTTCTGGCCCAAAATGGATTGGTGGGATCTGCTTGGGCTGGGCCATGCCCCTGGTCGGGATGTAATAGTCAGGGATGAGGCTGTCCTGAACCTGTGACATGCGCAGGGCACACACTAATGTGCTAGAGACACTCACTGGTTGACTGGTTTAGAGGGGAGGGGCCAGCCCACATCGCCCCTGTGTGCACCTCACAGATCAACAGCAAACTGGAGAGAGCAGCAATCCTGTAGACAGTACACTTCAGAAAAACTGTAAGCAACAGGAAAAGATCCTGAGACCTCCACCATTCACCTGTCTGAAAGAAACCAGGAACGTGACAAGACAGAGAAACAACAAAAAGCCTCCAACTGCCAACCCAGGGAAAATAAGTCCAGAAGAGGTAAATACAAAGGAGATTGAGGGCAGCAAACATGCAATATCAGACACAGCCTCATTGGAAATAAAGAAATACTTTCATGACCTCATTGATGAATTTAAATCTGAAATTCTAACTCAGGTGAAGCAAGATATAAGAAGATTAATAAATGATTAAAAGATAAAATAATGATAAAAGATTAAAGAAACAATGGGTACTCCTCAAGAAGACACAAATGGAAGAATGGAGGAACCCAGAGAAAGGAGAGAAGCCTTTGATGAATAATATAAACAAAATCTAAAATACATGAAACAGATCCAAAGAGAATATCAGGAAATTAAAAACTCCATTGAAAGCTGGCAAAACTTCTTAACAGAAACTAAAGACAGACTTTCAAAACTTGAAGATAGATCTGCAATGTAGGATCTCAAAAGGAAGGATCTCTTAAAAATAACAAGGAACCAGGAAGCAATGATATAAAGGCTAGAAGATGACAAGAGGATTTATAACTTAAGAATAAAAAATGTGAATGAAGAAACAGGGACAAATACAAATGAAATAAAAAGGCTATTCACAGAAATAATTAAGGAAACTTCCAAAGCATAGGAAATGGAAGTGATGTTCAGTTATATGAGGCATACAGAACTCCAGCCAGTTACAACCAAAACAGATCTATACCCAGACATATAACAATCAGGATCCCAGAAATCCATCACAAGAACAGAATATTAAAAGTGGTCAGAGAAAAGAAACTGATTACCTATAAAGGAAAACTCATCAAAATCACAGCAGACTTCTCAGTGCAAACTATCAAATCAAGAAGAGCTTGGAGCGAAATATTCCAAGCCCTGACAGAAAATAACCTCTAACCCAGATTGATGTACCCTGCAAAACTGTCTCTCAGAATTAGTGGAGAGACAAGATATTTCCATGACAAAGAGGAACTGGGGGAGTTCATGACCACCAATCCAACCCTGCAAAGAATACTGAAGGACATTCTAGAGAGAGAGAATAAAATCACCAGGATTCCAGGAACAATAGCAGAAAGGCCTCAACAAAAGGGGCAGACAGTGGAATAAAAGAGAAAAGTAAACAACAAGGACAGAAAAATAGCATAGCAGAGATGAGGCAGAGAAGATTGGCTATATCGCTGTTTTGTCTTGACTGATTTTATTCAAATCTGATATGCTGAGGCAATTACTCTGAAGATGATAAAATTCAATGGGATACCCATTCTGGTTTGATTATTAACTGCCTTTGAAGTCATATAATGTCTCCAATGTTTGGTTTTTATTAATAGTGCTATGAACTGCTAAGTTTAATTATACTATGCCTGATGATATAGACAATTTTATTGAAAACAACAAGAGACATCATAGTAACTACCATAGATCACCTAGTATTGTGGTTTTATATTTCCTTTTCATTTTGTGTTTCTCTAGGAATTTGTATTGTTGGCTTGTTTTGATTTGTTTTTCCCTCTAATACAGAAAGGCTAAGTATACATGTAGAGACTTATACATGTGTAGAACTTCTAAACAGTTTACGAGAATTGATTATAGTTATTGTAAAAAAAAAAGAGAGTAAAAGAAAGTATTCTAAAGGATATAACTGCATGTATGTTTAAGTGTGTAGGATTGATAACCTTATTACTAAGTTTTTGTTGGATAGATGAACAGAACTGATTGCAGTCTCACTGTTTAAATGTCTACTTTGTATGCTTTACTTTTGTAACTTGAACAACTACTTCTAGGAGGAAAATATATAATTATCAACTAGTGATTTCTTACTGTTTTTTTTTGAAATTTTGTATTATTTCTACCCTCTTTCTGTTTCATTTTTTTCTTTAAATAAAAAAATACAAATAAAAAACACTTCAGGGAATGGACGTGACTGGAGTGACAGGAATAGACATGATTGGTCATGGGTGGTGAGAAGGTCACAGAGCTCTGCAGTTTGGAGGACAAAGCTAGAGGTAGCAATTCTGAGAGACATGGCTACCGTGTCTCTGCCTGATTCTCTGTCTCTCTCTAACACTGTTCTCTCTTCTTTCTGCCTCTTTTCTTCTGACACTCACCTGTGTTTCTCTTTCACTGTCTCACAGTGAAAGACTTCTCTGTACACATCACTCCCATCCTTCTAATGACCAGCTCCTTCACCAGTGCCACCTCTTTGATTTTCTTCTCCTCCTCCTCCTCCTCCTTCTTCTTTCTTCCTTCTTCTTTTTTTTTTTCTTTTTGTACCAGAGATTGAACTCACGACCTTGCACTTGCCAGGCAGGCGCTTATGCTGCTGAGCTAAATCTCCGGCCTCATGTCTTTGATTTTCTATGGCCTCCTCTCAATCTTATGAAATTCTGCCACCTTCCATCTCACTGTTTGTTTCCTTGTTAAAATTTGGAATAAAGAGAATCCACGGAACCAACTCTTCTTTCTGAGACAGTTCAGAGAATCATTCACCTTAACTGCTCCTCGGAGTCACTCACCTGAGGGACTTTTCAAAACATAGCAATGCAAGGCTCATCCCAGACCTCCCCAGAAACTTTGAGCATGGAAAGCCCAGTGTCTCTATTTCTAAGTTCCATGAACCAATGCCCAATAGGACCAAAACCATGGATGCGACTGGTGAATTGTAAATGCAGCTTACTGAGAAGAACTCGGGTCAAGTGCTTAGACTGGTCCAGGGAGCTTCAGCCGGAGAGGAGAGATGAGGTATAAAACGCAACCACTGGGGGCTCTGAGAAGGGAGATCTTAGAACTGGCTATGGTCCTCAAATCACCAGGAAGTACATTTGCTGCAGGAAGTATGTTAGTCCTGGAGGGCCAGATGCTCAAGGTGGACCCATGGTGCCCATGATGCGTTCTGTGGTAGAGCATGGAGGAGGGGCTGGGGATCTCAGGGAGAATCTTCCTGGGAGATGGCATCCGTGATGTACTTCGAGGAAATGTTAATGGTTCATAGGGTGAAAGAGAGAAATAGGACTACAAGCAGATGAAAATGGTAGACCCAATGTAGAGGAGGTGACTTTGGGACACAGTGGCACTAGAGGTCCACACTTCAAGCTGTCTTTGCCACCTTACCCTCAACTCATCACCATACTTTAAAAAGAATGCTTCAATTTTTTATTCCGGCGATGATATAAATCTCTGCCAGAAATGAAGTTCGGCCCGAAGCAGAATAAAATGAACTCTATGAGGATGGTGGGAGACGAGAGCGGAGAGCTATGCAGACGCACAATTGTGAAGTCCGTTGCTCCATTTACTAGACTAATAGCAATCATTTACAGTCACCCACCTGCAGGACGCTATGTGCATTATTTCATTTACTTCTCACAGAAGCCCAAAGGTAAATAGTATTAGGTTCATGTGACACACAGAGAAAGAGAGGCTCCTGTAGCTTAAATTTTCTCACCCTGATCACAAAGCCAGAAAATGGCAGTGCTGCAATTTGAACTTAACCATTAAAGTTCTCATTCTTTAGATTTACAAAAGGGGAAGGGAGAAAAAGGAACCCTGTATTTGGAAATGAAATAAAAAGATCTAACTAGTTGAAAAGTGTGCCCAGAGAGGTAATTTCATCATAGTACTTATGGGAAGTATGATAACTACTCTGGATTTTATACTTTTTTCTATTTCAAACATTTTAGAAAGAGAGGGAGAGAGTACTTCCAGTAGGTAGATTTTTGTGTAGACAAAAATCATAAATACATAAATGAATGAAAAGGGAGTCACTCAGGCCAATAGGAGGTGGGAGGCTCATAAGACTTTGGCATCATTCTCTCTCTCCTCTCCATCATTTTCCAAAGTTGCAAGGATTCCATGGTTACTACATACAGCCCCAAATAAGGTCCAGAACCATCAACACCTTTCTATATACCACTCAGGTGGACTAGTCCAAAAAGCAAGCACATGCCATGTGGTGGTGGCAGAGGTATATATTTGCCCAGATGGAATACTATGGCTGGGGTGTAAGGGCTCTGGCCTCCTGGGGGACCCCTCCTGTGTTGACATGGACACTCCCATGACCTAGAGAAGGACAGAACCCATTGCAGTTTTGGCTTAATGACTGCTGCAAGGGCCATCATCTCCTTAGAGAGGCCTTGGTTTTTATTCTCAGAGGCCACAGAAGCAAATCGGGAGGTTGAACCTGACTTTTGGAAGGGAAATGCCAAGGCTGGTTTTGAAGTCTTTGATTGGTCGCAGTAGACAATAAAGCCATCTGAGGACAATACTCTGTTGTTGGTCATCTCTTTATTTTAGGGTTCATTTCAAAGGGAAGATGGAATGCATCATAAAGTGACTCGCATCTGGGAGGTGCTGGCTAATGCTCAGTCACTACTCCTTTCGGTAGGTGAGGAGAGTTCGAGCAATGAGATCACTGTAGTGAGCTCCTTCTCACTTTCCCTGCACCCAGGTCATTGGGTTTTCAGTACTAATAACAACAAAGCTCTGGGAAACTAGGGCAAATTGCCAGCTCCTTCCCACCTCAAACAAAATAAATTTTAAGGTGGTATGGTGACCATGACACTGAGGGCCAGTTGTTGTTTCAGGGGCTCACAGAAAGCAAATCATTTTTATATTTCAAATGTAATCTTTAATAACCAACTCAAAGCATAATTCTTCCTATCTCAAATTCAACAAATATACTCATTGTCTAGATGCAAGAACACAAGTTAAAAAATCCACTTAGATACACCTAAATATTCACTTACCACTGTGGTGGTGAATTTTCTGTTTCAACTCACTTAGGCATGGCCTCTCGCCTTCTGACCAAATATTATTCTAGATGCTTCTGTAAAGGCATTTTTTGATGACATTAACATCTACATCAGTGGACTTTGAATAAAATAGATCGCTGTGCATTATGTGGGTGAAGTTTGGCCAATCAGTTGATGACCTAAACAGACAAAAAAGACTGAGCTCCACTGATGAAAGGGGATGCTGCTAGCAGACACTTTTAGACTTAAACTGCAACTTTTCCCTGGGTCTGTAGTCTACCAGCCCAGCCTGCAGATTGTGAATTTGTATCTCTGAAACCATGCAAGCAAATTCCACACACATCCAGACCGACATAATCCATCCCGCCATCGAGCCATCCATCCAACCGTCCATTTGTCCTTCCACCCTATCCATCCATTCACCCACCCATCCATCCATCTACCCACCATCTACTCACCCACCCATCCATCTTTTCCACCTATGTACCCAATGTATAGAACTAATAAAAAATCCTACTAGAAATTAATAAACCATTAAACTGGTTTGTTTGGAACTTTGGAAGTTTAGGGGGATTTCCCACATTGCCCCACTATTTTGAAAAACTACTTTTCATTCAATAAACATTTATTGAATCCTCCTGTAGCTTATTGCATGCTTTTATACTTAGGGCACAAAACTGATTTACCACCTGACCATCACCTGTGGAATACATACGACATAGGAGCCACCTTTATGTAAACCCAGCTTTGTTCATTAAATCTCAACTTGTTGCAGACAGGAGTTTACTAATTTGAATTGTTCTTGGCTTAATGGATTCATAGTTTTTATTTTCTGAATTTCAAGTACAGCCCCCTTCTGTGGGCATCTGGCTCATGAAGTTTAGAAGTCTGAGTGATTAGTAGTTATAGCTCTCCTTCCCTCCTTTTCCTCAGTTCACTTTTCAACAAACTGATATATATTTACATTTTCCTGGAATCATCCCAGTTTACTTTCCTGGCTTCTCCTGAGAGGGAAGCTTTGTTTCCATTCCTTTGCCCCATATTCCTGTTGTGTGTACACACACACACACACACACACACACACACATACACACAGCCTGTTTGAATTTTTATTTAACACAAACAATATGTGCAAAGGTCTTCTCCTCCTTTCCTCCGTTCCACATCCTGTTTGTGGGCAGCTGCTCTGGGTGGCAGGAGGTCTGTTCTTTCCTCCCCCGTGACTCTGCATTCCATGGAGGGAGCTTGGCATGCAGTTCTCAGCCAGGTTCACTGCGGGGCAGTGAGCGCAGGCTCTCACAGTTCCTGGAACTAATGCTCTTGAACCAGACCCTCACCCTCATCGCAGAGCTTCCCTAGCTACACCTGATCATGACACACTGCTTGTGAAATGGGATCTTTGCTCCAAGGAGAGGCCATCTGTACAGCGTCAATAGACGTGGCCCTCTACGGGCCCTTAGCTGGTGATGCTAGTAGAGACACTGAACGGGGGGCAGAAAACCAATTCTTTTCCAGAGTATTGATTCAGGCAAGTGTGAAGCACTGTGCTCTCTAAAGTGGAAGGGCTCTGATGTCGTGGGCTGGCAGCTCTTCCTAAAACTGGAGCCAAGTCAGAGGCTTATTGTCAATATCTGTCCCCGCAGGGTGGGAGTTCAGGAGTGGCAGCCGCAGTAGCTGATTAGCCTTACTGAGAGGGAGCTGTGTGTTTGATCTGTACTTCATTTGCCACCATGCTTTTATGCCCACATTGCATAACCTCTAGAATGATTCTGTAAGAAACTGATTGAAACTCACTGCTTCTACTTTGCTTTTCAGAGCTTTGTATTAGATTATTATTCCCTAATGGGGATTAATAGGAGACAAAAATATGTACAATCGTATCTACTCCCTTGTCTCTGTACATGCATTTCTACTAGAAATCCTCATCCCATGTCCTTCAGTCATGCTCCTTCTGAATATCAGCCAACTGATCAATCATTTTCTACTGCTGGGGGTCAAAACATAATCATGAATCATATAAGATTTTGATCAAAACCAGAACAAGTATATGATGGTGATTCCTAGGATTACATCACCTAGTGACCTCATGGTCATCTTGGTTTGTGTTAACACAGTCCGTGATGTTAGAGCAGTGACAGAAATGTCTCGCAATGCATTTCACAGAACATATTCGTTGCGCTGCTTCCTCCCTGCCCGGCCATGTAGTTTCTCCTCTGTCATGCTGTCCTGCCTTAGAGCCAGCCCACTTTGGACCCTGATCAGCTGTGTACTAAAATAAACTTTTCGTCCTCAAACTCATGGATGTCAGGTATTTTGTTTCAGCAATGAGAAAGTAACCAAGACATATGGCCTTATAGTTTTGTAGAGATGATAACATGGTAAGCAGCCATGATTTCATAGCTACTTCATGGTTCGTGGTGGGTATGAAATTTCTGTCTGTGACCACTGTTATGCTATTTTTTAAATGGGGAGTTGTTTTCTGCCATCAAACAATATGGCTTTGCCCCAAATCCTGTGGGTCTGTACCATCATTCCTCTAATGAGACTTTTCAGTGAGTCTACTCAACATTCTTACCTGGATGCAGACCAGATGAGTGGTATGATTTAAGAGATGGTGGCTTTCACTGCAGCCTGAGTGTGCTATGGAGAGCCCAACATTCTTGTCAGCTGTCCTCCTATCTTACTCCTAGCAGTATCATAATCTGCTGTCACCTTAATTCCTAAGGCTCAAAGCACCTCCATATCACAGAACTCTCAAATGTTACCATAGTTACTGGCTGGGAGGCAGTGAGGAGTGCTGATGGGCAAACCAATCATTAAGAGAGCTGGTATTGTCTCACAAGACTTCATGTGATGCCCTGGCATAGTCTCCAAGGGAGGTGATCACATGATCTCCAGAGAGGACTGGGGAAGTTTGGACATTTGAGATCATCAGACTTGTCCACACAAATGTCCCCATCTTGGTTCAGGCATCTACTCCTCCCAGTCATGGCCTTTCCTTTGACACAGGGGACATTTGGAGGCTATGCACATTTTCATACTCTTAGGTTTGCCACTCTCTAACATGTACTCCTGGCCACAATTTTCCTTCTTCCTCTGTCCTGAAGTTCCTGCAGCTGTGGCTTCCATAACATGATTCATGCAAGTTTCTAGCTTCCCTGAGTCCATGATTCAAGTTTGCAAATCTTCTGCTATCATCCAAAGCAGCATCCTTTTAATTGTCACTTCCTGTTACCAATCAAGCATGGCAGTCACTTCAGATGCCAGTGTCTTTGCCTTCATGCTGGTTCAGTGGAGGCCTGACATCCTATCCTGGAGGTCTGCTTTTGGAAGGCACTCCATGTCCTGGTCTGCAGCCTTTAGATAATAAAACCTGAGACAAAAATGTTATGCGCTAAGTTTATTGCAGAGCAAGATTCCAGGGGAAAAGGAGAAATGGGTGGGCTGTGAGGGAAGAACCATGAGGCAGCACATCACCAAGCCAGCCAGAGTTAACATAACTAACACACTGGTGACTCAGTCTTGAAAAGTCATCTCCAAAGATGAGATGGAACATATGGAAGCAATGACCTCTTGAAACAGTTTGTAGGGCAAGCACCAGTCTGAGAAGCTGACAGCTTGTGTGCAGGTGTCTCCCCTTGGTCAAAGCCTCCACATTTTCCAGGTGAGGATTATGAGCTTTGGAAAGTTTAGATGACCTTTTCAGGTCAAATGATACACAAGGAGATGAGGACACTGCCTCTACTCCAGCCTGAACTCTACAATGTCACACATATGAAGCACTCTACCCTTGTCTTTATTGGTCTCCTGAAGTGTTAGCTTAGTGAGGTAATGTCTAAAGGCCATTTTAGAACACTGAATCAAAGATATTATGTTGAAATGCCATTGTTGGTTTTGGAATGAAATTTCTCTGAACAATACCAGCCTTGTGGATGAATCGAAGTGAGTGTTGTAAGAATCTACATTTCCAGAGCAGAGCCTCACCTTTAGAAATGAAAGAGTATGATACAAAGGAAGAGGAACAGTGAACAAAGGTGAATCGGATGGAGTTACCTCTAGGTCTGCGGTGCTAAACAAGGTTCAGAGATGGACTCCATGGCCTCCTTCCTGTGGTCACTGCACTTGTACCCAAATTGTAGCTTCGCAGTCTGTGCCAATGCAGCAGAATTATCAAGGTGACAATTATAGATGTCATAAAGACCGATGTGTGCCTTGGGTGGAAACTTCTTATTCCTTGAAGTTAGCCCCACACGCATCCAATCCAGGTGCTTTGCTCCCAGTGGACACACCAGCTGCTGTGTCACCCGGAGGTTCTTGCGCTCCTGACACCCTTGCTAAAGTGTGGATGTTCCAGCTTGCCTGCTGACAGCCTTCATTTCTGTGGCTACCAAAGCTGTGGTAGGATATACCAATTTTATTTTACATTCCAACAAGTATCTTAGGAAATTTCTTGTTTTTATTTCCTGTCTGGTAACATTTAAAAAATTCTTATGTGCTAAAATCTGTTGCCTATCATGTTTTAATTTAGACCGGCAACCTCACTGTTTGAGTATCTGCCCCAGCTCTGTGGGGGGAACCGATGAGCTGAAATTCCACACATGGGAGCCATCATCATGTGACCGGGCGCTGGCTTTTCTACCAAAAGTAGAGTTGCATTTCTGATCTCCTGGCAAAGCAAACCCAGGATGAGAAAACAGCTACAGACAAGGAGGAAAACACATCTCTTCAATCTATCTGCTCTTCTTGTATCCTTCTCCATCTCAGAAGGACCCACTGATAGATCGGTAGTGGGGAAAATGCTGACTCAGTGCAGTTCACTGAAGTGTGAGAAAAGGCCCAGGTCCTTTCCAGGCAAGACTGTCACTAAAGTACAGCATTTGAATTAATGCTCCACCATGGCAAGGTAGCTTCTAGGGCCTGCCAGGGGCTCCTCTGACACTGGACCCAGCCTCCCCCAGACTGGAAGTGACAGCATGCTTCCCCATGTGGAGTTGCTTACTTTACCCCTTTTAGACATGGAAGGCTGATGCCCTTCTTGGCACCATGAGGTGGAAGAGTGAGAATTATGATTTCATACCTCTTTTGATGATTCCTGAAACATGCAGTTTCCTTTCCAGTGCCTGCTGCTTTGGAGACTTTCTAAATGACAGGGCCTATTACCTGCTACCCAGGTGAATCCATTACCAGCTCACAGAGTAGAGTAAAAAAAAAAATGATTTCACTCACTGGTGGAGACAGAGCAAGGGCTGAGATTCTGGCCCTGCGGGATTGTGTTTTGTTAGCCTTTTCTCCTTTTCTTTATGCTTTAAGGAAGTTTTTTGAAGGCAGGTGCTTCTTAGACAGAGATGCAGAAAAGCCCCTAGGAACCTGGGAGAGGTAATCTCTGAATTTGAATTGGAGGATTTTTTGCTGCATGACCAAGGGTGGCTATAGCCATGCTCCTTAGATGTGTGGACTGCCTCTGCGCACATGTGACAAAGGGTTACAATACCCCACAGGACCATGAGAAGAGGGTCTAGATAACCTGGAGCCCAGGGACGTTTCTGAGCACTGAGCATCTTAGTAGAACTATGTCATGCAATATCTGCATAAACGCAAAACCGTGGTGCAACAGCATAACTTGAATCCTGGTCTTGACTGAGTCTGCTGATCTTGTTTGTATGTGTAGGAGTGGTGTTATTCATAAAATAGAAATTCTTTACAAAAAGAACATTTTCTAAGATGTAAAACCCCCGAAATTTGTGAAGGCATATTCATGAGCTCACTTATTATAACAGAAAAGTAACAAAACTAAAAATAAATTACATTATAGCATATTTCTTAAGGGGCATTATTTAAATTACTTTTGTGGATGTGATTCAAAGTGATTTTTATTTTTCTTATTTTTATCTCTCTATCTTTTCTGGGTCTCCAATTTTATCTTTATAATAAAATTTAAAATATATTGAAATGAAAATAAAAGTTTCTTTGGGATATGATATGGATCTGAGAATAAATGAATAAAAATTTTAGAGTAAATGAAAAGTAATAAAATACAAATACCTAGAGTGGTCAGAATTATCTTTACGGGACTGGTTTAGTTTGCTGGCATGGGGGACTTCTGGGAAGATGGATGGTGACAGCAGAGACAGAACGTCTCAGAGTTGGTGTCCAGACACTGGAATAGAGCAACGTGAGGAAGAGAACAAAAAAGTGGGTGCCTGGGACCCAGGAAGGATGTGAAGTGAGAACTGAAGCCCATGAGGACAGCAAAGAGAGAATCTTCCATGAAGGAGTCGGGGGCACTTCTTCCCTGAGCCTAGACTCACTGCATGAAAGAGTCAGCTTGAAACTGCAGACACACGGTGACTGCTGGTGACCCCAGAGGCCTCCGCAGAGAAATGCACCAGTGGAGTAGAGCGGTGGTTGAGCTATTTTGAAGAGGCCAACTGAGCTCAGAACTCAGAGCCGCTGCTGGCTCCACCTAGTGGCTCCCGGCTAAGTTCAGCATTTCGGGGGTATGGGGACCGCTGCAGTCGGTTTCCAGCCTTGCAGCCAGAGGCCAGCCTGAACTTCAGTGGAAATCAGGGTTGCAGGCTCCCAGGGACTGACCACTGCGGGCTTTCTGGGGTTGACCAATTTGGATCTGGACTCTGTCGGCCCCCACTGTCTATCAGTAGCAGCAGAAAAACACCTTGAAGTGAACATTTTTTTTCTTATTTTTTGTTCTTTCTTTTCTTTCTTGCTTGTTTGTTTATTTTTTCTTTGTTGTTTGTTCTTGTTTTCATGAGTACGAACGTGGTTTTTAGTTTTTTGTCGTAGTGGTGGTTCTGTTCTGTTCTTGTTTTTAATTCTTTCTTCTCTCTTTCCCACCTGTCTTCTTCACCCGTTTCCCAAAGTTTGCACAATCCTCCGTTGTCCTCCACCCTTGACTTTAATCACTTCATTTTCTTCTATTTCTCTATTTTTCCCCCGACCCCTTTTAAATTTTCTCCACTGAGGGTAAAATTGCCATATTGAGTATTTATTTATGTTGGGGCCTGGCTTAACCGACACCACCTTGAGCCTTGCATTTAACTAGTGCCCTGTATTTGGCTCAGAAAAATGGAAAATTACTCAGAGTATAAGTCCCATGAGAAAAGCAGAATGAGTGGTACCTACAGAGAAAAATTAACCTGCTCAACAAAAGAAGCTGGGTACAGGTATCAGCTGAAAATTAATGAAAGATTCGAGCTCAATTGATGTCTTTTGTGATTCTCTCTTTTAAAAACTCTGTAACTTTCCAGTTCGGGGCCACTTGTTTGGACCCTGAACGGGATGGGGGTGTCTGTAAACAAGTGGTCCTGAGCTCAGTTAATTAAATTCAAAATTTATCAATTTAGCTGCTTGGATTCCTATATTGTTGTTCATGAACCCACCTCAATTTACTGCATATGGTTTTCTGATTCATTTTAAACTTTGTTATGTAACAGCAAATCTAGTTCATACAGTTAAAGGTGGCAAATTAATAGCTACTTTCAGTTTGTCATTTTCTAGGTTGTGTTTGATGATATTATTTTTGCTGATTTTAACATTTTAGCCAAAGTGACATAATTGTTCTAACCAGCTGTTCTTCCTGGTATACCAACACTGAGATTACCCAAGGGTAATAAAAAATATTATAGGCCATTCTCAAATAACAGAGGCTGGGCCAAATAGGCAGCAACTTTTCATCACTAATAAACTGAAGAGGTAGGATCTTGCAACAAACACAAAATCCAAAAGCCAGTTATGTCTGGAAGATACCTCTGAGAAGCAGTCATTTCAAAAAGGTTCTAAATGCTAGCAATAAAACTACTCACCATAGGTAATTTACAAGCATCAACCCAAGAAGTAAATTAAAAAACAAAATACAGAATGAGAAGACACTTAAACAAGAAGCAACCCAAGACATCCAGCTCCCCAAAAGCAAACCCAGGAAGCAATGAGGGGAAACAATGTGAAAGTCACTCTCCTGGACTCTCTGAGGTGTTAATAGTGGAAGTAACAAGGCAGTGAACCAGGCTATAGAAAAAGTCAAATCAGAAACAATTTCTCAGATAACTACAGAGACGGTGACCATAATGATAATTTGCTGGCATGTGTTGATTTGCTCCATCAAGCCCTAACTCTAAGCTTTATAAATACAGATATAGATCTTAAATTGAGATAACTATAGAGTTCATATGCAGTCCTAAGAAACAAGGCAGATGGATTCATGATACCCTTCACCAAGTTTCATCCAATGGTAACATTCACCAAAATTATAGTGCAAAAATCACAAACAGAATATTGACATTGGTGTAATTGGATTTCCCCCATTTCACTTGTATTTGTTTGTGTGTGTATGTGTGATGTTAATGATTTATGTCTAGATGTCCCCCCAAAGCTGCATGCGGTCATGGGAGCAGGCTTCTCGAGTTTGTGACTGACTCATGATTCAATGTCAGGATTATGGGTGTGAGTGCCTACATACAATAAAAGGATCAGAAAGAGTCTTGGGTCTTGCTCCTCCCCTTTTGGATCTTGTTGCTTTTGCTGTCTTCTGCTGCCATGAACTATTGCCCCTTCAACCATGCCATGCTGCCTTGGAGCCAGCTAATTATGGACTGAAACACCCACAAACTGTGAGCTAAGTAAACCTTTCCTTTCTTAATTTTGGTTTGGGTATTTTGTCTCAGCAATGAGATAAAAGTAACCAACACAGATGTATTAATAAGTTCTGTACAACTTTATCAGATCTGTGCTGGTAACCTCCATGACTGAGGCATTGAACGCCCAAAGTATGTCTTATGTTCTCCTTTTGTGACCATGCTCATTTGTCCGATGCCACCTACCTGATCTGTAAGTCCTGGCCACCTCTGGTCTGTTCTCCACTTCTAAAGTTTCATCATCTCAAAAATGTTGCACAAATAAAATCATGCACCATATACTTTTGGGGATCGGCTTTCCCCCCACAGCATAAATACTTGGAGTTGTTGCAGTATCACAGTGTCACAATGTCCTTTTTGCTGCTGAGTAGGGCTCCATGTATGTATACTGCCTAACCATTCACTTACTGAAGGACATCTGATTATTGTTTTTCACAGTTACAGGTAAAGGTTCTGTAAACTTTTGTGTTCAGGTCTTTGGGTGATTATATGTGCTCATCTTTCTGGGATAATCCCACAAGGTGTCCAGGTGCTTCTGGACCACATGATATGCCTACTTTCCTAAGAAACTGTCAAAATGTGTCTTAATGTGCCAGGTCATTTTACATCCCCAATGGCAGTATGTGAGGGTCCACCTTCTCTGCATTCTCCCAGTATTGGGTATTGTTGCCTTTTCCCTTTCTAGCCATTCTGGTAGGTATGTACTAATAGCCCTCTCTGGTTTCAGTTTTATCCATGTCATTGCCACTCACATTTTCTAATCATAGAAAATCACATGACTGCCTCTAATGTCCATGGGTGGAAGTGGAGGAGCAGTTGGAGAAGGGAACCAAGAAACCCTGACAAGGTGCAGGAACACCTGTCACCTGGTGCACCCCTCTTTTTCTGGATGAGTTTTTGCTGAGCTCTAAGTGTCTGGCTAAGGAAGTGCACGGTCACATGTATGTTCTTATTACTCTGTGTCTAGATAGCTTTTAGACCTCTTTCCCTTCTTTTCCCATTTTCTTGTCCAGGCTCTCAGCGTGGTGTTACTCATCAGACCAGTAAGGAGCCAGAAGGACAGGGAAGCAGAAAATGTAAATGCCTCTACCTCCAATGGGTCCCTGGGTCTTGTGCCACCTCAGAGAAAAGCTGCTCCTGATGGTCCTTGATTGGACTTGGAGTTTCAAAATTTGCATATTATGATTGTCTAATTTACATTATCTGTTACATTTGTTAGAAGTTTGGCCCAGTTGGGCAGATATGCATATTTGAAGTGTACATGCGTGCGTGTGTCCAGATGGAGATTAGAAGGCAAATTTGGTCCACCTCCTCGGCTGCTTCATTTGCATCTCTTTGCTGTTTTCTTTTCCTCTAGTTCCTCCTTATAGTTTTCTCTCCCTATTTTTCCAATGCACCATGATTCTTTCCAAGAGTAAAAGTCAGGTTGGAGGGACTAGGAGTTAAGGAAAATTTTTTGGTTAAGTTTTCCTTGCCTAATATCACCTTAATATTATTTAAAAATAAATTTGACTTCATATATCACTTACGATAAACCCCAAGATGTCCTTACCTCCATTCCCCCCAACCCTGAAGTTCCTGAATGAGCAGAAAAATTTTCCACAGTGCAGGCAAACACAAAAATAGCATAGCCATTGTCCCCAAAAGCCTAAGACAAAAGAGCTACATGGACATACAGAAGAGATACTATCTATCACCACTTAGTTGGTGATTTGTCAAGTTATAGAAGTACAGGTACTCTTTCAAAGAGTGACTTAATTTAAATGGAAAATTTCACTATTTCAATTTTCAGTAAGCCAGTAAGTACCTGAAAAAATTTTCCTTTCTTATTATGTATCTAATCATCCCTTCCTCACAATTAATATTCTCTCATTCATTCATTCATTCATTCACCCATTAATCTCTCCATTCAACATGAACATGAGTGCCTTCTACCTCCAGGCCCCATGCTGGCCTAGTAATAGAGATAGAACACTGTGGATAAGTTCTTGCCCTCATGGAGCTCTAAATACTGTGGGGATACAATTTATGTGTATCTATCTATCTATATTTAAATTTACATATAATATGTATGTGTATATATATTTGTATTTGACAAGATACCTGAAGACTCTGGAAATGAAAGGCTTGCCAGGGAGCAGTCATCAGCCTCCTGAAAGGCAGGGCACTGGAGAGGAGGGTTCCTGTTAGTTTTTTTATATGAGTGAAGGTGGTATTGAGGGACTTTATGCTAATGTTTTTGTTCTTTAACCTTTTGCTTCCATTCTTTAGCTGGCTGCCATCCTTGGCCTGCCTGGGCTTGGCAGGTGGCTGCACATGCCCCCCAGCTTTCCCATCCCTAGCAGGTTTTCCACTTCTCTGAGTCTGGCCTGGAGATCAAGTTCCCTTTGGAGGTCCCTGTGATCCTTGCCAGAATCAACTGGCTCTCACACCCATCTGAGTTAAGCATCGCTCAGGAGAGAACCGCACAGGATTTGAATAAGAGGCCCCAGGCTTTCCAGGAAATAAAGGGAGTAGGAGAAGCACAGCCTTCTCCTCTGGTTGTCTCCAAAGTTCAAGTCTATTGTTGGAAGATTTTTTATGTTCTCTATCATTTTGTACTTTTATTTCATTTTAACTTTTTCTTTTACAGGAAAAATTTATGTCTTGTTAAGATGGAGAACAAAATTGTAATATGTAAACATGAAAATACTGTAAGAAAATAATTCTTACATAAAAATCAGCACAACAGTCAAAGAAAACCATATTCAGTGAAATCTTATTTAGTATGTGATGCGGGGATGCTGTGTAATATCATAGAATTTCCAGAAAACTTTCCCCTTTTGCTTATTCTTTTGGGAAGAAAAGTAAAGGTCTAAAGTGTTTTGAATTAAAATACTCCTATGATACCTCTTAAAGCAAACATAATTTGCTATTTCTGTTGGCTCCAAGCGATCATTATTAATTCAGGTGATTCTAATTGCCTGCTTTGTGTTGAGGCCCTTTACCTACCAAAGGAGGGCAATTTGCCTAACTAGGAGTAATTAGACACTGCGCTTCGAAAAGATTTCTATGGGAACTTATTTATAGGTTTGTTTGCTTTTTTTTTTGTAGTTTTTTTTTTATTTAAAGAGAAAAATTTTTTTGTAGTTTTTTTTATTGAAAGAGAAAAATGCTTTTTTTTTTTTTAGACAGGCTCTTGCTGTGTAGTTTAGGCTGACTTTGAACTTGCTACATACATAGCCCAGGCTGGCCTCGAACTCACAGCGATCCTGCCTCACCTTCCAAGCACTGGGATTACTGGTGTGCGTCTACATGCCCGGTTTAATTGGTTTCACTTAGGATTTTTGCTATTGCTCTTGTTTTTGGTTCTCTCCTTCATGGCTAAGGGTTTCAGGCATTGCTGCTCTCGTGTCTCATCTGCCTGCCTCTCATAGCCACCCTGACAGAAATTCACTACTTTTGATTTACATTGAGCATATTCATTAGTATTCATTAGCACAAACTTGGATGCATAGAACAGAGGTAATCGTGGTCAAAACAAGATAGAAGTTTATTTCTGCCTCATGTATAAGAATCCCATAGAAAGGCAGCCCAGCACCGGTGTGGCACAGCTTGAGTTTCTCAGAGATTCGGGCTTCTGACTCTCTCTCTCTTCTGCACATCCTTCCAGTGCAGCCCTTACCACCGTAGACCATGCTAGATCATGGAGTCAGCCTAACAGGATTAGTTCCAGGCAGCAGGCTGGCAGGCCAAAGAGCCGGTCCTACCCTTGCGGGCTCTTTCCCTCAGGATTAGTTCCAGGCGGCAGGCTGGCAGGCCGAAGAGCCGGTCCTACCCTTGCGGGCTCTTTCCCTCAGGATTAGTTCCAGGCGGCAGGCTGGCAGGCCGAAGAGCCGGTCCTACCTTTGCGGGCTCTTTCCCTCACTTCCTATACAACATTTCTGCTGTATTTCACTGATCAAAAGTTTGCCATTCTTACAGCTGTCAGAAAACTGACAGATGTAGTTCCATGTGGGGACATGACTTCCTTTAATAAACTAAAGTTTCTTACACCAAGTAGAAAAGGAAGAGGAAGCGTTGTGGTCAGCCGCTAGCAGCCTTGGCCATGTATCCAAACTTAGTAGAAAATCAGACAGAGATTTTGAGTAACACGGATTTCTCCTAGGAAACACAATGAAAGGCAGCGAAAGTGTGGGTTTACACATTTCAATAGGTCTGTGAAGTCTTTTCCAGATGCTCAGCCGGGTTCTGAATGAATTTGTTCCATAAATGGCATTTGAGCAACTGCGG
The DNA here is from genome assembly GCA_004027455.1 of Hydrochoerus hydrochaeris. Taxonomy (NCBI): domain Eukaryota; kingdom Metazoa; phylum Chordata; class Mammalia; order Rodentia; family Hydrochaeridae; genus Hydrochoerus; species Hydrochoerus hydrochaeris. The sequence goes on along the minus strand of PVLA01001633.1, from coordinate 288,260 downwards.
TGCTTTGGGCTTACATAATCCTTCCATAGAATTCAAGAAATTCTAGTTGGGCATATCTCATACGTGCATTCCAAACAGGGGCGTGTTCTCTTAAAGCCTGAGCCTCAGGTCTGTAGAACTCTGTATCGCCTGAACAGCTTGGGATGGATCCTTGTGCTTAGCTGTACCTTGTGCATTTATCTGTGTTTCTCAATGTGCACAATTCATGCCAGGCTTTCTAGAAATAATTATTTTCTCATCACATTACATAATTCCTACAGCATAAAGAAATCTTCTATTTGGAGTACACCCCAGGTCACTCTAGGTCTCCTCTTTGCAATGTTTGAAGGTTTGGTATGACAACGCTATGCATTCGTGTGCTTGTTTGCAATGTTTGTGTTGGGGAAGGATCCCCATGGCCATTATTTCTTTGGGTTCCCAGGTGCCTTTTTTTTAAAAAACAAAATTAAAAGCCACATTTGCATTAGCTAAATGGGTGTCTGATTTAGAGCTGGGTCTTATGTCTTGACCCCGCCCCCACCCCCAGGTGACTTCGTTTTTGGGTAACTCTCATGGTGTGTGTTAGTCTTCTAATAAAATGCACAGGCTGACTTTTAATCATCCTGATCTAACTGTACCCCACAGACACAGCTTTTGTGTGGGAAGCAAATGGAGAAAACAGAAACACTTTGCCCACCCCAGAGCTAATGAGCAGCTGCTCTACATGGACACAGCTGCACTGGCTGGGCACAACTGCCCTGCCAGGTGTTAGATGGTTTGAATATCTCCCTGCTGAGGATCGGCTGGATCACTCCCATAACACATCAGGGACTCCCAGCTCCTGAGCACAAGGTCTTCCCACACTGGCATCACCTGCCTGTCAAGCTAGGAACCAGACCAGGCCCCAGCCACCCCTCGCTAAGCACTCAGCACAATGCAAACTTCCTTGTCATTCACTTTTGACATAATGACCTTATGTGTTCTGTCCTCCCTCCAGTGTCTCAGCCATTTGTAGCCTCAACACATGAGCTTTCAGCAGGGGAGTAGATGTTTTGATTCACTATTAAAAATAAAAGATGAATGAACAAACCAGGCATAGTGACATGCACCTGTAATCCCAGCTAGGTGCTCAGGAAGGAGTATGGCAAGTTCAAGGCCAGCCTGGACACCTTGCAAGAACCTGTACAAAAATATAAATAGGGTTAGGGATGTGGCTCAGGGCTTCCTGGGGTCAATCTGTAGTGCAAAAGTGGGAAGGTGGGCAGAAAGGAAGAGAAGAAGGAGGGAAGGAAGGAAAGAAGTGAAGGAATGAAGGGAGGGAAGAAAGGAGGAAGGAAGAAGGATGCATAGATGGAAGGAAGGAAGGAAGGAAGGAAGGAAGGACAAGAATAGTGTAGCTGTTTTTCCTTCTGTACCCTCTGTGCGACCCACCATCTCCATGCGCTCTGCCTGGGCTAGTGCAGGGAGCAAAACCTGCCAAGCCTGGGGGTTAGGAAAGACCCACTCCCTGCCCCCACATTTCATAATCCACACAAAGAACCATGTCATCATTCTGAGGCGTTCTTAATTTTGACTCATTCCCAGCTAATCCACAACACAGTCATGTGCCTGGGCTGTGCATGTCCCAGGGAGGACGGCCTCCCCAGGGCACAATACGTGAAACAATAAAATGCCCATGACTGCACCAGCTGGAAGAGGAAGGTTTTCAACTGGCAAAGGAATAAAAAGAATAAAAGGGTTAAGAAGGAAAACAAACAAACAAACAAACAAAAACCAATCCTACTACCCTAAGGCATACCAGAGGAAGGGTTAGGTACTACAATAAAAAGTTATCAAATGCATGATCTCTCCAGGAGAAAGAATTGGTTTCAAATTCTCGATGAAATCTTAAACAAGAATCGGTTTTGTCTCAGTTTTGCAGCAGAGCTCACAGTAACAATGAAGCCACACCAAAACCCCTAGACTCAAAATTCTTCCAATGGATTTATGCCTCTTCACTAAAGCAAAAGGATACAATAAATGACAGGCATGTGTCTGTAACCTAAGTAACTATAATTTTTCTACTCCCTCCTGAAAAAGAGTGTCAAATAGCCAGTGATCTACAGCATATAGCTCATAGCAGTTTTAGTGGAGAATTGTGATTATGAACTTATTTTACTTATTTATTTTTGTTAGGACAGTTTGCAGTACACCATGGTTACAGTCTTCTGGAGGAGTTGGTCCATGTACCCAACACATCTTAACTGTTTCTGCGTCTCCTTCCCTTTCCCTCTCTTTTCCTTCCATCTCTTGGCCTCCTTCCCATTTGCAAAAGATCTATCTGGTTGTTTCCTGTTAACTATCTTTTCTTTTGCTCTTTAATTTATTTACGCTTTGGGTTTCTCATTTAAAGAAATCCTGTCATGCAAACTAGTGTAGAGGCCCCCTCTGAACATGCAGTCGTGCTGGGGTTTAGGCTTTCAGAGCAGCGTGAGGTTTGGGGTATGTGAATGCATAGCTCAATCCCTAATGATGGGCTTGAGATACACCTCCAAACTTCATTTTCCTTATACGCAAGATTTTCACAAAACCAAAGGCTTAGTCACTTGAATTATCCCTGATGGCCCAGCTCACCAATCTGTCATCCCTGGCCAGGGATGTCCTGGTTGTCCCCCAGACTGAAGTGAAGAACGATTCCATTTCTATAGCTAGAATCAGGACAGACCTCTGAACTCAGACAAGAATATGTAACAGTGGAAAATCTCCAGAAAATGTGTCACATCAGGTGTCTCTAGGGAGAATGCAGGGAACATTCGAAGAAACACAGGGTTGTGGGAGAGTGAAGGGAAAAAGGAACTTGCAACTCACCTTAATGGAGAACCCAAGGTTCCCGGATGTAGAGCCAGGCCCCATGTGCTTAGGATCTGTAGCCCTGACAGATATGGGAAATCAAACATCAAACATCAAAGACTCCCTCTCTGTGCTTCCCCTGGTTCTCGAGGGATCCCCTGATGAGATTTCTCATTTCTCTGTGTGGTGAACAGATATTGTGGAGATTTCTTATCTCCCCCCTTCCATCCTCTACTGGGTCCTCCAGAGTCAGGGCCTGGAAACAGAAGCAGCTGCAGTTGGCCAGAGTCATGAACTGAACTTTGACCTCTGGGCATGTAATGTAATGCTTTCTAGGCCCAGAAGCTTTCGCTAAAAGAGAAATTGCTAAAGGGTTACATAACTCCAGAAAAGGTGTAGCCCTCTCTCAGTCCACCCTATATATCACTACTCCAGAGGGTGCAGTTCCCAGTGAAATCGGCAAGATTGGTGTCCCTGGAGTTGTGCGGGGTTCGCCCTACCCGATCTGCCTCTCCCCAGAGGTCCTGTCTGAAAGTCAGTTACTGTACCCACCACTTCCGACCATGAGAGAAATAGAATCCATACCAAAAAGGCCAAAGTTTGTGTGCTTTGCAAAAATGTTTTATTTCCCATATCATTTTATTGTCCAACAAGCATTTTTATAGATCTCCGTGGATCAGTTCCTTCCAGGTTTGCAGGGGCAGCTGGCATAAGAGACTCAGTTCTGGGCTGGGGAATGTAGTTCATTCGTGGAGCATTATGCCCCTGGTTTCCATCAGCAGTGTTCTCCCAAAGAAAGAAAGAAAAAAAGTATTTATTCCAAGTAAATACTGATTTCATTACCTTGAATCTAAATCTCCTCTAAAAAATGGGTTAATAATTCTCCTCTTTAATCTTTAATTCTCCTCTACTCATCTAGCAGGCAGTGGACATAACTTGCAAAGTTATTTAGAGATGGAAGGTATGAGATGTTTCTTGTATCTTCAAGCAGCAGCAAGGATTTTTCCACACTAAAGTCTAACAGTGGTGCGTGTCTATATTCAAGATTCTCTAAACCGGAGGTACCCCAAGCTTGCCCTGTAACTGTATCTCGGCTTCACCTAAGAACACGATAGACCTGCAAATTTTCAGCTCCTTCCCAAGGCCTGTGAACCAGCAATTCAAGTCTTTACCTGCTCTGTAATGACTTTGCCAAGTGGGTCCAGTGGATGGTCAAGTCTGAGAAGCAGCACTCTGGACCCAGGACAACGGCTGCCTGTTAAACTTGGTTGGGAATCTTACAAATCTAGAGTCCGGGATACTCCTCGGACAAGTCAGAACCTTGGGATATGGGCCTAAGTCCCCTGGGTGACTGTATCGCACATCCAAGGATTAGTGAGAACACCTGTTAAGGACATAGATTCACTTCCAGAGGTTTTGCTTTAGTGGTTTGAAGGTGAGCACAGGAATCTACATTTTTAGCCAATAAGTGCGGGTGATGTTACAGAAAATTCCTGATCATAGGGAATTTGACTCAGCCGAGATTCCGTATGGTCTCTTGATAAAGACCTGTGCTTCCTGGTGGGAATTCAGAAGGATTGCTGTGAAGATTTAAAGTTTCTAAAGTCCTCAACAGATGCCTCATGAAGAAGATGGAAAACAGCTGCGGGTGCAGCTGGGCAATGAGACCGTTTACATAGGGTGTCCTTAGGGTGTCCTTCGAACTTGTCCTTTATTCACCGTGGGAGTGATGAGCTCTCTTAGTAAACGATTGAATGGCCTCAAAAGACTGAGGGCTTAATAGATCCTAATAAAGTGAATGCACAAACCAGGAGCAGGGCAGTGGCATGAACACAACACATACTTTGTGGAGTCATGAAAAGTCAAGGCAGCGTCATCCCTAGCTAGCTATGTGACTTTGGGGAAGACTTGTCTCCCTGCGCTCTGTCATCAGGTGAGCATGTCGATACCTGCCCCCAGGTCCTCAGGAAGACCACATAGCTCTTGGCACCCATTTGGCTGGTAATAAAGGGGGCTATTGTTATTCTGAAGTGTTAAAAGATCCACAGTCTGGACCAGATGTCCCCCAGGAATTGTGACATCCTGAGGGGTCCCTCCAGTCTCTCTGCACTGATTCAGGCAGGCAGAGCCATGAGAATTTGCCATTATCTTTTACTTGATTAAGGCTTCCAAGCTATGCTTTGAGTCTGTTGAACAAACGACACCAATAGCAACTTGACTGGTAAAAAGTTAACCTGGGAAAGAATCTGAAACCCTTTCTCCATTGTGCCCTCACTGTGTGTCTAAGAGGACCCGTGCATTCACTGCTGTCGCATCCTGGAGGAGAGCTGTCCTCACTGTGTGTCTAGGAGGACCCATGCATTCACTGCTGTCGCATCCGGGAGGAGAGCTGTCCTTACCGTGTGTCTAGGAGGACCCATGCATTCACTGCTGTCGCATCCTGGAGGAGAGCTGTCCTTACCGTGTGTCTAGGAGGACCCATGCATTCACTGCTGTCGCATCCGGGAGGAGAGCTGTCCTTACCGTGTGTCTAGGAGGACCCATGCATTCACTGCTGTCGCATCCGGGAGGAGAGTTCCTGAAGAGATTGTAAGAGACCCAAGCTGCGTTTCCTTATTCAGGAAAGCTCTCTGTAACTTTTTTCTGATAAGCCAATGGAGCTAAAGGAATGCAATGGAGAGAGACATACAGAGTCGAGGATGAAGGATTCAAGGAGTCACCTAGTGCATTTTTTTGTTTCAGGCAGGAAAGTGGAGGCCAGGGGTTGTTGAGTGCTTTTCTAGGTTCTTAGAGGAGAACTCACAGGGATCAGTGTGTTTCCTTGGCTGGGTTTGGGATGAGAAGCAGCTGGGTGTCACCTCCTTTTTAATGACCCTTCTCTCCCTTAAATGTGGCAATTCAGTTATTCCTGCCTGTGTCTTTTTCCAGAAAAAAATCCAGTTCCTTGAAACGTGCTTCATGGGCTCTGTTTTCCAAGCTTTCATCACTGCCTCCTTTGCATGCCAGGCTGAGGTCCATGCGTCATTTTCCAGCCACAGCTCTCTCACCTGAACATGGTCCCTGAGTGAAACAGGACAGTGCTGACAGGAACGGGAAATCCCTCTCTCTGTCTTGACGCTGGCCCCTGAGCCAAGAGACACAGGAACCTTCGCCACACGCCCTCTGACATTGCTTTAGAAGGTCTGCAAGCACAGCTGTGCACGGGCCTGGGCACAGGTGGAAACAAAACAGGAGAGGACTGTGTCACAGAGAACCACACAGCTGGACCGAGGAGGCCAGCTCTGCTCTGGCCAGCAGTATGCGGGATCCCAGAGCCCTGAGATGTTGTTGATACAGGGGAACAAAACTCCAGACCTACTATATCCGCGAGTTCATGTTCTCTAAAATTGAAGAATGAATTTTAGGAACAACGGAGGTCAAGAGCAGAATATAGTGATTGAAAGGAAAAAAGCTTCTGTCTGAGAGGGACAGAAGGGTCCTGAGCAGGTTGCCAAGGACTTTTATAGAGCAAAATCTTGGGGCGAGATGGGTACAAGGTGGGGGAAAACTAGAGACTCACCAGGCAGATGGGCATAACTATAGTTAGCCAATCAGATTAATAGTTCAGGGAAAGTTGATTAAATTGGGGACAAATGGGAAAGCGAGTCACGTAGAAAAGGGCATTCTTAGCTGTGACACTTCCCTAAGGGGGTTGGAACGGTGATTCCTGGCTTCCTCAGGATGATAGGGAACTATTTAGAGTATTAGTCCTTAGGATGTGGATGCGTTTGTTTGATCCTTTGTCTTGAGGCCTGGCCCACAGAAGGAGGTAACTATCTCCCCTGCAATTGCAAGGTATCTGCAAGGACTTTTGCACTGGCTCCTTTGAGGACCTAGCCCTGTCTCTCTGCCTATAATATTTCTAACTAACTCACATGCATGCAACATTATCACCAGGTCACCTGATTTATCTAGAAAAGCAAGAACATCTAGGCTTTAAAAGTTCTTGATTTTTTTTTTAAAAAAATTGCTTTTTGCCTCTAAAATATTTAGAGCTGGGGATGTAGCTCAAAGGAAGAACACTTGCTTAGCCTGTGTGAGATGCTGGTTTCAGTCCCCAGTAATGAAAGACATTTTTAAAAAAACCTCTAAATATCCTCTGAACAAGTAAATCACATCTGGCGGCTGACTCAGGGAGGTGTGCAGCTAGCTCTGTAGCATGATCAGACAGACCCCTCCTGCACTCGCCACGAACACGCCAGCACCTCAAGCAAGAGGACAGACAGACAGCAAAGAGCAGACTTTGACTCCTTGTCTCCTCAGTGGGTTGAGTAATTCTATTTGTTTTGTTTTGTTTTGCTACCAGGAATTGAACTCAGGACCTTGCCCTTGCTAGACAGGAGCTGGTGCCACTGAGCTATATTACTAGCTATTTGTTTTTTGTCAAATTTAAGATTAAAATTGGAATAACTTTCTCCATCAGCACCTAGGGAGCTGCCCCATTCGTTTTAACCAGATTCCTCTTATTGGGCAGTTAGGATTTTTCCAGGCTTGTATTGCTAACAAACAATGCCAAGTGAAGAGCTTTGACCCTGCCTCCCTTCACACCCTCGGAAGGAAATCTACGCAGCAAACACAGGCAGAATTGCTAGATCTAAGACGTATGCATTGGTAATTTTTAAAATGAATATAACTTTCATTGATGTAACTGTCATTTTTTATGGCAAAGATCCATGGAAATGAGCTCCCATCATGCAGAAAGCCAGTGTTAGTTATTTTGATTGGCAACTTGCTAATATGCATTGGAGTGCAAAAAAATAAATGTCACAGGAATTGTGTGACTGCATTTGAGGGTGTTCATCTCTCCTTCTGGAGTCATTCCCAGGTTCTTTTCATTCTCAAACAAAGAATGGAGCAAGACAAGCAAACTTTGTGACAAAATTTATTGGGAAGAGTGAAAGTGAAGGATGGGGGAGAAAACTGGCTCTGCAGTGCGAATTGGGACTGAATAAAAGAAAGAAAATAGTACCCGCTGAGGAACCCAGGGCTGACTCCTGTGAGGAAGAGACTCCGGAGAGCTCAGAGTGTCTGTGTCCCCTGATGCTGTCCACATCTCGTGGCAACCAGCAAGAATGCCTCCATGTGGGGTCCCCAGGGGCAGCACTGTGTGGGTTCTAGGTCCCACCACCTATTCTTCCCTGCAAGTCTAGGTCACCCACCCATCTCCTATCTCAGTTCTACTAAGAATTTATCATTTGACCTGTGTGGTGGTTCACATCTGTAATCACAGCACCCAGGAGGCTGAGGCGAGAAGATTAGAAGTTCAAGTTGAGCCTGGGCTACCCGGAGAGTTCAAGGCTACCATAGAATACTTACTGAGATCCTATCTCAAAAAAATGTTCATCATGATGAAAGAATCAGACAAAAGAAAAGAAGTGTGCTGTTCTTAACATTCTGAGAGTGGTCAATGCCATTCTATAGGATGGTTAAATAAATTATAGTGTATCCATATATTGCGATATGATGTGGCCAATAAAATTTATGTTTTTGAAAAATATTTAATAATCTAGTAAACATTTTCATTTGTTATTAAGTGAAAAGACATGTTAACATAAGCTATAGGAGCATAGTCTGTATTTTAAAAATATATATTCACAAGGGAAAAGACTAAAAATTATGCACAAAGATTTTAATGGTGGTTAACTGAAGGATAGGGTTTGATTTTAATTGCTCTCTCTACTTCTCTAAGTTCTCAACAATAAATGTGTACTTTAAAAAGCTATGACAATTAATATTAATGAAAGAAAGGGTGAAGGGGAGAAAGGAAGGGTTGAAGGGAGAGAGAGAATGAGGGAAGTGTAAGAACATGGAGCCTGAATGAAGGCAGAGAAGTTTCAGCCTCAGCTTCACCATCTAAAAAAAAAAAATTCCAGTCTGGGCCAAGTACCTTGATGCTTTTCTATCAGTTTTATACTCATCAAAAGGGAATAATAATATTTACCTCCCCTCGCAGATTTGTTGTAGATATAAAAAAAAAGTATATAACAATAGTTTGGAAAAGAACTGTAGGTGTATTTTCAAAGATGGCGCTGTGACTTTACTGAGTACTGTTTAATCATCGCTACCCTCTCTGTAAATTTGAGTCCTCAAACATATTTTGAATTTAAACGATGAAATTGAATGCTTTACTTCTATGGGCCTTTCCAGACTTTTGACAGAGAGGCCAAACTTTGCACGCAATCAATAAAAATGTCTGTTTCATTGAAAGAAAAAAAATTAAAATTTCTCCCACTTACCAAAGTATCTGAAATCCCCAACTTGCTCATTCTTTTAGGTTGAAGTCCCGAAAGCTGCCTGCCAGGTTTTTTTTTTTTTTTTTTTTTAGAAATTACATTATAAGGGGAAATTTTCTTTCATTTCATGGAGTCAAACACATGTTTGTGAGGAGAACAGAAAGATGCATTGGAGCACTGAGTCATTGGTCACCACCCTGGGAAAGATACTCTGTTTCCAGTCAGAGAATCCGAGTAGACAGAACTTGACCTATGACAAGCTCAGTTACTGAGAAATAAACTACTTATACCAGCACTTAACACCGCCTCTGAGTTAGTGTCCAACTGCCTTTATAAGATTACTGTGCAATCAACACACTTTTTGTCAACTACCCTGGAATATAGTAGATGCACATTTCTCGACAATTAAAACATTTATATTTTTGCCAATCAAACAGGTATAAAATGGCACCACTTTGGGGTCCTGATTTGTATTTCTCTGCTCACGAATAAATATTGAACATTTCTTCATTTATTGATTGTTATATTTTTTTCTGAGAAATCTTTTAATTTTTTCCTATATTTATGTCTTTTTTATTGATTAACAAAATTATTCTTGATACTGATTATCTCGATACTAATCACATACTATAAATATTTTTTCTCAATTTGGCATTTTTCTTTTCATTTCTTTGAGACATCTTTTGGCGGACCAAATAATACAACGTACCATTGCTTATGGCAGTGATTTTGTTTTATCTTGCATAACTTTCCTTACCCCAAAGTCTAAACCATGTGCGCTTGGATCTTTGGTATGAATTTTACAGTTGTAAGTGTCACACTGAAGTCCTGTGTCCACCTTGAGTTGACTTTTACACGCCGTAGGAGTGGGCAACCAATACCCGCTTTTTGCCTGTTCTTCCCTCCCTGATGACTTGATGCGCCGCCTTCCGTTAGTCACGGAGGGCTGTTTCCAGGCCTTCTCCTTCACTGATTACTCGGTCTCTCTCTTCACAACTATCAAATGATCGTGATGACCGTAGCTCTGTAATAACTGTGACTTTCGGTGGATCATGGCCTCCTCTCCGATCTTAGCTTTGCCATAGCAGATTTCTGTGCTTTTCAGTGAGCAGGGTTTGCCCGGATCCTGTCAATGTCTCTGTAACTGTTTCATTTCCATAATGCTACCGTAAGTGGGGTTATTTATATTTCTACTAATTTCTAATATACAGAAATATGGCTTTTTTGGAATATTGACATTTCACCTGCAAACTGACCCAATAGATACTAATTCTTCTACTATTTTCTAGACACCTTAGGATTTTCTACGAAGATGACCGTTATGTCTGTGTGTTTTCCCACCTTCTTTTCTATTTCTGTAACTCTTTGATTTCTCTTTCTTGCCTTATTAATTGGCTAGGGCCTCTAATACAGCATTAACTAGAGATGATAAATGTGGGCAGCCTTTCCATGTTTTCAATTCTGAGGGGAAGGAATTCAATTTTTTCTATCATTAAGTATGTTGTTACTTAAAGGTTTCAGGTAGTTGGCTGTTAGAAATTTGAGAAAATTCCATTGTATTCCTAATTTGCTGATTATATTTATCATGGATGCATGGTATACCTTTTAAGAGTTTTCCTATGTCTACTGAGATGATCATATACTTTATTCTGATCCGATTTTATTTCATTTATTTTTTAGTTCATGTTTGCAATGATGATTCTATTCATTGTGGGGAATTGGTACACGTACATGGCGCATCTTCTTTCTATTTCTTCTTCCTCTCCCCTCCACGTCCCCCGCCTCCATCTCTGTTAATATTTTTACATGGTGAATTAAATTTATTGATTTTTAAAAATGTGATACCATCTTTTCATTCCTTGAATAAAACCCACTTCTCATGTTGCATTATGTTTTAAATATGATCTAAATATGATTGAATTTGTTTTGCTTATACTTAAAATACTTTTGCATTTATTTGTCCTTGTGTTCTACTCGTCACATCTGTCCTTGGTTTCTTTGTCTCTTTTGCTTAAAAAACTCTCATTAGCAGTTCTCATAAGGAACATCTGCTGGTGGTGAATTCTCTCAGGATCTGAATTTCCGGCTATGGAATTTTAAACTGATGAGTTTCTTTTCCATAAGTACCTTGATTCATTGTTCTGGTTTCATATAATTTCTGACAATAAATCGCCTGTCTTTGCTGATGTGTTTGTTTTTTCTGTGTGCATGTTTTTTTCAGTTTACTATTCTACCTTCTAAGATTTTCTCCATTAGACGTTTTCAGAAATTTGATCATAATGTCACGATGTGCTTTTTTGTTTGTTTGTTTTTGTCTTTTTTGAGTCAAAGTCTTGCTGTGCAGTTTAGGCTGGTTGCAAACTCACAGAGATCCCCACCCCGTCTCAGTCTCCCAAGTGCTGGGGTTACAGGCGTGCCCCACCACACCTGGCTCACGATGCGCTTTTGTGTCATGTTTTAAAGCACATGTATTCAATGCTTGTTGTAATTCCTGAATATGATTGCTTATAGCTTTCAAAATGCTTTAAAATTTTAGTCATTGTTTCTTCAATGTACTTTTCTCTTTCATCAAAAGTACTTCAAAGTGCTTTTCTTTTCCTTCTGGAATTCTAACTATATATTTTAGACACTTTCATATTATCCCACAGATCACTGATGTTCTGCTATTTTTTATTCAGTTGTTTTCTTTCCTGGTAGTTCATTTGGGATAGTTCAATGTCTTCAAAATAACTTCTTGTTCTGATTTATCTAGCTCCCTATTAATCCCATTCAGTCATTTTCATTTATATGTTATCATGCCTTAAAGTTTCATTTTGATTTTTCATACATTTTTGTGGCTTTCCTCATAATTTTAATGTTCATATTGTGGGTTCTCTCTGGGGTCTCATTCTACCGGGCTCTGTTTGGGTTTTTCTTTCCTGCACCATATTCTGGAATTTCTCTCTTGAATAATACAGGGAACACCTGGTGTAGCTTTCTCAGTGACTGTGGACTTACTCTGACTCTTTCCCAAAATATAAAAGCCACTGACTGCTATATTTTGCCTTTTTTTTTTTTTTTGCTTTTTAGTGGTTTCACACAAGGGTAAAACTAGTCTTTGTTATTCTGTAATGGTCATAGATTCTATTTTAGAAAGACCTTTCTGCTGAATGCAGAACTCTAGACTGACAACATTTTTGCTTTTAGCATGTCAGTCATGTTTTGATTTTCAGGATTTCAGACATGTCTTGTGGGTCATTTTTTTGATAATAAATTAATTATTAATTGTGTTTTTAGCCACTGACTTTTTTCCCTCCTGGTCACCAATCAGACTTTCCCTCTTGTTGTTGTTGTTCTTCTTCTCCTTTTCTTTCTCTTCCTTCTCCTTCTCTTCATCCTCTTCTTCTTCTTTCTTCTTCTCTTGTTCTTCATATTCTTCTTCTCCTGTCTACCAGTTTTTAATTCTATGCTAAATATTTTTGTTTTATTTTGTTGTAAGTCTAGATCTTGGTGTCTTTTTTTCAAACTTCTTTCCCTTCCTTTCTTCCTCCTGTTTTCTTTCTTTCCTATTCTTTTTTTCCCCTCTTATACTGGGGATTGAATCCAGGCTCTGAACTTATCAAGTATGCACTCTACCAATGAGCTACCTGCTATAGTTTGTGTTTGGATGTCCCCCCAAAGCCTCTTGCAGTTATGGGGGTGAGCCTTTTGAAGGTGGTTGAGTCTAGCATTTGTGATTGGTTTATTGTCTAGACCTAGAATTGGTAGTGTAAGTGCTGCACCCACCCAAGGGTAGGTAGCAGCCATACAATACAAGGAAGGGAAGGAGACATGCTCTTCCCTTTTTACTTTTGTAGACTTTGGTTCCTGCCACTGCCATGAATGGCTGCCCTGCCTTGGAATCAGCTAAATATGGACTGAACCCTCCAATAACTGTGAGCTAAATAAACTTTTCCTTCCTTCATTTTGCATGTCAGGTATTTTGTCTCATCAACAAGAGAAAGTAGGCAAAACAGAATTTGGCACTAGAGAAAGAGGGTTGTTGCTGTGACTATACCTGACCATGTGGTTCAAAAGCCTTTGGAAATGGCATGTGGGAAGAGTTTGGAAAAGGTCAGAGATGTCATCTGAAGGACCAGAGCTGGAATGGGTTAGAGTGTTCAGTGTGGAAGACTCTGGTCAGAGCTCAGAAGACCAGAAAACCAGTAAAGATCAGGCTCAAGAGGTTTCTGCTGGGAAGAAACATTGCTTTGGTTGTTGGACTCCAGATGATGTGTGTTATGACTTGGAAGAAAGTTTATCTGCATTTTGCTCCTGTCCAGAGACTTTTCCTAAGGCTGAGATAAAGGGTGATGAGCTAGTAAATCTAGCAGAAGAAATTTCAGGCAGTCTAATGCTGAGGTGGTGGCATGGCTGTGGTTAGGGGCTTTTAGCTAGATTTATGTTGCAAATCAAGAGCAAAGAACCAAGCAGGGTGGTTTAAAATGTTGTGAGTTTGGCCAGAAAAAAAAAGCCCTAGTAAAATTGTGGACTTCAAAGATTAAACTGAAATCTAGATTGCTGAGAAGGAACAGAAGAATAGAAAAGATAGCCTGGGGGCATCCTAGGAAGCAGTGGGTCTCCACCCCTTGCAGCCTCAGAACTGCAAAAGTGAAAGACTTTGTTTTGAGGAGAAAGCTGCAGAGTGCCATGTTCCAGAGTGGTGGCAGGAGCCACATAAAATTCCAAAATGGCAGCAGCCACACCAGGTTCCAAAACAGTGGCAACATAGAGAATCTGTTCCTCACAATCAGGTTCAGAGTGCTCAGTGATCCGGGTACTCGACCCCTACAGCCAAGAGAGAGGAAAGCCTGGCTACTGCTCCAGCTGGCAGCAAACCTCAGCAACATTCAAATGGTGCTGGTTTTAGGTGCATACAGAATGCAAGAGTTCTGAGGTTTAAAAGGCTTGCACCCTGACTTTAGAAGGCCTGGGAGCCTAGGCAGTGTGCCCCCGAGATGGCAGTGTGTGAAACTGTGAGCATGAGACCTAAGGAGCAGTGGAGATCCCAGAAATTTGGAAAAGCCAGGAGTGCTTGGAGCTCACAACCAGATTGCTTCAGATGCACAATGTGGAACTCCAGGACTTAATGTTTGCCCTGCTGGACTTTGGACTTGTTTTGGTTCCATTTCTTTGTATCCCTCTGTTTGTACCTTTTAAAAAGGTAATGGCTATCATGTGCCATTGTACGTTAGAAGTGTTTAACTTTGTTTTTATTTCTACAGGGCTCACAACTAAGAATTCATCTTACATTTCAGAGGAGACTTGCAAATTGAACTTTTTAGCAATGCTGAAATTGTTAGGACTTTGGCCACTCTTTAGATAGACTAAATGCCTTTCCCATAAAGGGATGTGCATCAGACTGGGGGCCAGGGGTGAAATGTTATGGTTTGTATCTGGGTGTCCCCCTAAAACTTCATGCAGTTCATAGGGTGGGGTGGGCCTTTCAAATTTAGTGTTTGTCATTGGTCCATTGTCTACCACTGCAATTGGCAAATGTGAGTGCTACACCTGACCAGGGGTGGGTAGGGGGCATACAATATAAGGGAGGGAAGGAGGCTTGCTCTTCCCTTTTTATTCTTGCTGCTTTTTCTGTCTTCCACTGCCATGAATTATTGCACTCTGCCATGTGCCACTTTGCCTTGGAGCCAGCCAAGTATGGACTGACATCTCCACAAACTATGAACTAAATAAACCTTTCTGTCTCTAATTTTGGGGGTTGAGTATTTTGACTAGCAATGAGAGAAAAATAACCAAGACACCACCCTGGTTATCTTCCTGATTTCTGTTTCCTTGACTTAGTGAGATCTCTGTCTTCTGTCTCCATGTAGAAATCCAGAAATATCACAGGATCACTTTATCCACTTCCTTTTTCTAAGGGATCACTTTCCTGTACTGCCTGTTTCTGACATGTGAAAGGTGATTTTTATCTATCTTATACCCAGTTTTCTAGGTGTTTACAGTCAGAATACAAGTCCAGTACCAGTTACTATGTCATATTTGCCAGAAACAGAAAATTTGTTGCATCATAACTAGTCAGGCATGGTGGTACACACCTTTAATCCCAGCACTCCAGAAGGCTGAGGCATAAGAATCACAAGTTCAAACACAGTCTAGGCAATTTAGGAATTTAGCAAGGATCTGTCTCAAAATTAAAAATAAAAAAGGGCTGGGGATGAAGCTCAATATAAAGGCCTTGGGTTCAATCCCTAGTACCACAAAACAAAAACAAAAGCCTGTCCAAATAAAGATAAGCACCTAGTGAGTAAGGATTTCCATGCATTAACCAAAGAAGAGTATATCATGAACCGTCATTTATGAATAATGCAAACCCACACTCCTTTTCAAAATAAATTTTTAAAAATTTACATTTATGTTCTCCATTATTGCATCCAATGCTGAGAGCCCACATTGTTTGACAACACATAATTTTTTTAAAATGCACAATTGTGAGGCCAGTATATGACTCATTCCTCTCTGCTGTAGCCTAATTTCCCAAAGTATTATAAAGAGATATTATAACCATTGGAGTTTTTGTTATTTGGGACAAGCTCAAAGACTTCTAGATGATTCTTGCAGAATAAAAAAGGGTACACTATGTACTAGATTCTTATAACACACAGTAGTCCTGTTCTCATGAATTTAGCTTTTCTGTCACTGTTACACCTCATATTTTCTTTGGGATGCTGGTGGCGTGTCAACTTCCTCATCCATTTCTCCTTACAAATATCGTGAAATGAGGACATCTTCTCCCCTCCCTTTCCATACATCTTTGGTTATACTTCACTCAGACTACTTATCACATTCTAGTTTGTCCTGTAATTATTTTTGAATACATCAAGTTTGCACCCAGTAGGCTGTGAGTTTAAGAAATGAAAGGATTAAATCTTAATCTCTGGGCCCTCCTAGCACCTTATATCACACTTACCAAAGGGCATGGTGGCACCCACTGTAACCCCAGCACTCTAGGAAACTGAGGCAGAAGGATTGCAAGTCTGAGCCCAGCCTGGGCAACTCAGCAACTGAGTGAGACCCTGTGTCAGAAACAAAAATTTAAAGAGGATTGAGAATGTAGTTCAGTGTGAAGACGCTGGGTTCAATCCTTAGTAGCAAAAGAAAAAAAAAGGTAGTGCTCAGTGAATGATCTTCAAATGAATGCAGGACAAAGATGGAAGCACCTCCCGAAGAAGCTGCCCTTAGCCTCCTGTGTCCACCAAAGCCACTGACTCTAACTGTCCTTTGTGTTTGTGCTTCCACATTCCTTCCTCATCCTGATTTGGCGTGGAGGCCAAGTGCTTACTAAATCAGCAGCAGGACTCCATGCATTTGTTGTGTTTCTCTGTTTGCAGTGGTAAACAGAAACACCAAACATCACCAGGGATTTGGAGGCAGATGTATTTAACATCAATAGTCACTGACCTCTAAAATTGTCAGGCTCCCAAGGCTCAGGGAGAGAGATTTTTATGGGGTTGCAAAGGGAAAGTACAGAGGTAGAGTGGCTTGTCACTTGGAAATTGGTTCATACAATGTGCATCATAGTGACCAGCCGTTTGTGAGAAACAGGAGTAACAGGAACTGTAACGGGAACTGAAGTAGACTGGAGGTGACCCAGGCAACTAACAGAAACTGAAGTACACCGGCTGGAGGGGGCGTGCATTTCCTGCTACACGCTCATCCTATCCCTCCCCCTGTGTGCCTCAATCACCGTGTTTTGGAAACTTCTATATGGAGGGGATCCCAGGTCCCATGAATTTCGGATGGGCATATTCCCTCAAGTGTGTGTATGTGTGTGTGTTCGGAATAGTTTCTCCATCCTCTCTGGGGCAGCTTCCAGCATTAAGAGCAAGCTGAGCTTGGTGATTATTGTCTCTATAATCTTTCCTTTTTTCAATGTGTGTGTGTATTTGCCTTCCACCACTCTCTGGTTACAAGATATCTCAAAATCTGTCCGATCTATGGCAGTCTGATCTGGAGTTCACAACACAACTTGGGCCAACACAGAGTTACTAACTCCATCACCGGCTGTTTATGGAAACCAGTAAGTCAGCTATTGGTGGAATAAGACCTTCTCTATGTCACACTCTGCCCAGCTGCCAAGTGTCAAGTTGAGCAAGCTTTGGGTTTCATTTCAAGGGAGGTTTAGTAAGCAAGCCAGAAGAAAGACTTAATGCAAGAGTGCCATGACAGAGGATGCGGGGAATGGCTAGGGGGCTCTGGACGGACTAAGGGGAGTAACTCTGCCCAAGAAGTGAGGGGCTTGGCCCAGGGCCTTGGGGAAGGTAGTGGAAAGGTCGAGTTCCCTATGTCGGTGGTCAGTGGGCGTTAATTGAGGAGAGGCGGAGAGATGTCTCAACAGGAGGAAAGGACACCTTCAGAGACACAGAAATATTTGTTTGGAATATTTGGGAGGAAGCCAGTAAGAGAAATTGTTGGAAAAGTGAACTTGAGCCAGAATGTACTTCTTATGGTCTGCTAAGAAATCTGAGTTTCTAACCATAAGTCAAAGTTTCCTAAACCGTGGTCAAATTCTTACCACTTCCACATTACTACCATAACTAAATTACTTAATGCTTTTTAAAAGTCAGCATGTCCTTACTTAAAGTACTTTATTATGTAATATTTTAGGATTTAAAAAGAATATATATCACATTCCTATACTGTGAACCAGACTAGTAGAATGAATATTTGTGAACTCATTATCCAATATAAGAAGTAAAAAAATTATCTAGTTTAAGAACACAAACAAGCAGGTCATAGTGAAGTATGCCTGTAGTTCCAGTTACTCCGGAGGCTGAGACAGGAAGATTGCAAGTTCAAGGTCAACCTAGGCAATTTATTACGATGTAGTCTCAAAATTTAAATATTTACAAAAGTACTATGGCTCCAGTACAGTGGTAGAGCACTTGACTAGTTTACCAGAGCTCTCTAGGGTCAATTCTCAGTACCACAAAAAATAAAAATAGAACAAAAATACTTCCAATTCCATTGCTCTCTCTGTGTGCTTATTTGCTGTGAATGTCTCCCTGCTTCCTGTGAGCTAACACTACATTGGGTTTTATATTTGTTAGTCCTTTGCTTTTTGAGGAGTTATTTTTTATCCCACATAAATCCCTATTATGATCTGATGTGGCCACAGTGTGTCTCCAAAGCTTCGTGTGCTGGAGCTTGGTCCCAGTGGGGTAGCACTGAGGGGTGCTGAATTTTTCTTTCCTTGTGGTCCTTGTGATTGAACCCATGGCCTTCACACTGAGCTACAGCCCCAGGCTGGGCTTGAACTTATGATCCTCATGCCTCAGCTTTGCAGAGTGCTGGGCTACAGGCACGGCTGCCATACCTGCCTGGGGAGGTGCTCAGTCCTGCCGCGGTGAGGCCTGCTAGAAAGCGATTAGGGCCTCAGGGCGTCACTCTGTAAATCACTGTCTTAATCAAGAAAAGACAGGGTGACTGTGGATTAGGGAAGCAGGGAGAAGCAAGGAGCCACCTCATCTGTTTCAAAGCTGGAATGGCTGAAACCCTTATATTTATATGTGTATAAATTTGTATATATTTTAAAGATATATACATATCCTGTAAAGGAAGAGCTTCTTTCAACATCCGCCCTATATAATGTTTCTAGTACTAAAAATATAAACTACTGAACTTACTGACAGAAATAGTTTGTATTTTGACCTTTGCAGGGCTGCTGATTCCCTGGGGCTTCCGGGGAACAGTGCAAAGCAAACTCATACCCCGGCTTTCTTCCGCAAAGGTCCACACAGTGCCTTGGAGAGATACATAAACAAAGGCCGCAGTGTGCTTTTGAGCCCTAGTAAGGTGTGAAACTTTATGATCCTCCAAGACAGCTGAACCAATACGCACTTCTTGGTTTCTTTTTTTCACTCTAAAATAATTCTTTCTCTGTAGGCCATAAGATCTTGAATTTGTTTTTTTAAACTTATCACACCCAACCTTTTCCCAGATTTGTTTTTAAACAAAAATCTTACTGTCCTTCTGTCATTAGTCTATACAACATAGCTATTGTTTTTGAAGTAACTTTGGAAAGCCCCAACAATTTGGGTGATATTCGCAAATTGCAGTTAATTTAAGGCTGTTACACTCAGGGACAATTTTAACTTTAAAATAAAAGGGTGAGTTTGCCAGTTTTATTGGGACGAGAGCAATTAACCGGTAATTTGTGGTTGACTCAGAAAAGTCAGTCCCTGGCAGGGGGCTGAGCTGGTCCCTCCTCTCCTGCCCCGTCCTTGAACTGGGCAATTTGGGCAAAGCAGAAGCCTTGGAACAGGCATTTTCCAGCCAGGAGGCCACTGCTGCTGTACCAATTAGACTTGGAAACTGGTTCGACTTGCTGGGTCAGAAAACAGCCACGTAGTAGGAGCTAAAGAGAAAAGGATCCTTCATGAAACACAGGTGGAACACAGTCGTTGTAGGTTGATTTATTGCTAGAGAGTCAATACCCTCCCACCTCCCTAGATAATCATCAAATTGAGCAATTTTCCTATTTTGAACCAGGTGTGTTGTTCACCACAGTCTAAAGACTGGAAGCCCCAGTTGCTGGGAAGTAAATGTCTTCAATAAATCCACATTGTTCACCAGGGGTGGAATTCAAATGGGCCCAGATTCAGTAGATTCGTGTGCCATGACTTCATTATTGGACTCTCAAGAGAATCAGCGTTTATTTACTATATATTGCGCAGTTCTGTGCCAGGTCCTCAGCAAGCGCCAGAATACTTTCCTGCTGGATTGGGCGGCATGGGTGGTTCTCAGTGTGTGGTGAGGTTCTTTATCCGAATGGGAGGAGGAGCTATTATTTGTCTCCCCAAGAGTTGAACTGATTAGAGAAAGGAGGGAAGGTGGGTGTCACACTGGACAGAGGACTTGAGCTGTCCCCTCCTCTCCAATGCAAAGGTTGACAAATTCAGGGTAGGGAGCTGTGTGCAGAGAGCGACTGTGGTTTGGAAGATCTCAGGAGATCTTAGGATCTCTATTTGATATTGGATAAGGACCTGTGATTTAATCCAAACAGGATATGACACGTTTAGGGCTCACTGGCCACTCTGAGAAGTTGGCACACATTTCTTCTACCTCCCTTCTCACCCAGTCATTAGTTGTAACCTGTGATTTCCCCCCTCTGACTAGAATAGTTTTATACCTATTTGTATTTTTAAACTTTTTTTAACCGCTTGATGATTGATGACAAAAAAATGGAAGGAGGAGACAGTAAACAACCAGATAAGCTACCGAAACTGACAAAGTCCATTTTAATATTCAAATCGTAACAGAAAATCATCTATGATCTGTGATCTATTATTTGATATTAAAGAGTAACATGGGTGTAATTAAAGTTTTTCAATCCAATGCTTCATCCAGAGAGATCTTTTCAGAAATTCAGGCAGTGCTAATCTTCTAAAAGCAGATTTTAGAAGATTCTTTCTCTGTAGGCCTCCTGTTTTTCTGGAGTTCATTGCCATGACAGCTGCTAGAATCATAACCTCTGGCCCCATAGACACACTGCGGTCCTCTACTCAGCCTCTGGATGCCCAAGTCACTGAAGGCATGGGTGTGCGTGACACCCTGGGGGGCATAGAATCTTACATTTTATAGTGCTCTGTTTTTGTTTAACAGTGCTTTCAGTCACATGAACTTGTATCATTTCAACACAGGAAGTTGTATAATTTACTAATTTCATTCATTTTTTTTCTTTTTTCTTTTTTCTAATGATCATTTGCAAACCAGGTTTCCATATGCAAACCAGGTTGTTGAATTAAATTTTTTTCTTTTCTTTTCTTTGTTTTTCTTGGTCTTTGTTTCTTTCTTTTTCTTTCTTTTCTTTTCTTTCTTTCTTTTTCTTTTTTTTTTTTGAGACAGGATCTTGCTATGTAATTCAATCAGGTCATGAACTCACTATGTAGCTCTGGCTGTCCTCAAATTCCTGGCTATCCTCCTGCCTCAGCCTCCCAAGTGCTAAGATCACAGGTGTGTGCCACTGCACCTGGCAAATTAAAGTTTGAACTGAGAATCTTAAAGTTGAAAAGCACAGTTAGGTGAACTTTTTATCTGGTCCTTTCAGTGTGAGATCTTGTAGCATCTGCCCTTAAATCCAAATATCCTCAGGCAAGTTTGGTTAGTAGGTAACAGTTTAAAGCATCCTGGCGTGGATAGTAGTAAACAGCTGAAGGACAGTGAGGAGAGTTACTGGAAGAGGAGGGTGACTCAGAGAAGAGGAAGGAGAACCAGAATGCTGGAGATAAAACTCCAGCCCTCACCTCCAGAACCACCTTCATCTCTTCCCGATGCCCCCCAGCAGATGGCAAGGAACACCTCCCATAGCAAAGCCTGTCTCTAGAGGAGGTTGCCTGGGGGCAGACCTTTATCTCTCCACTTCAGCACCTAACAGAGGACTGGGAAACGTTTGTGAAATGAACACAAACTCTAATCCATAGTTTCCTGGCCAGTTGTAATAGTTGACCTTTTCTTCAGTGCCATTTTGTTTTTGAAAGGAAGGTTCTGGAACATTCCAGCAACAGATGTTTGTCTTTCTCTTAAGCTTGTTGAAGGGAAGAGCACTCAATTTCTCCATAGAAGAAGAGAAATGACAGCACAGTTGAGCTGTACACGCTGAGCCAACTGAAAAGAGCATGAAAACTGTGTCCAGCAGGTGGCGCTGGACCGTCTCCTGCGCAGCAGGTGGCGACACGGAACTGCAGTCCAGGCCTCAGGCTGGGAGATTCAAGAACAGAACTGGCCTTCAGTTTTCCAGGCCTATGGCTTTTTCTCCAGGGCAAGCAGGAAAATGGTCAGACACCCCCAAGTGGTCCTGCCGGCCTTGGTGGAAGGGGAAGAGCAGTTGCCAGGCCCACAGTCAGTGTGGTGGTGGGAATGGGCGCTGAGCCGTCACAGGCAAATCCAATCGCAAATTTCTTGGGCCCCAGCCCCCCACGTTACCAGCCGTAAGACCTTGGCTGAGGGATGTAAGGTTTCCATGCTTCAGGGTCCTCATCGGAGAAATGGGGACAATCCTGGTACCTGCCTCATTCTAGGGCCCAGTATTCTGCTCTCCGAGGGCCCAGATAAACGTCCTAGGAAGCAGGATTAACGATGGGACACAACTGCAATCCACATTGTTGTTGCTTTGGAGACACAGTCTCATTATGTAGCCCAGGCTGGCCTGGAACTCATGGCACCCCTCCTGCCTCAGCCTCCCCAATGCTGGGATTACAGGCATGCACCACCACGCCAGGCTGCAATCCACATTTCACCCGGCTGAGAACATGCTACCTTGGTTTCAGTTTGAAAATGGCTGGCAGCCTTGTGAATATTTCCTAGACATCGGTGGGTGACAAGGACAGGAGCTATCGCTTGAGCATCTCATCTCTGACGCCCCAGTTCTGCTCTCTAGAGGCTGTTGCTGCACCCCTGAACCAGGTAGTCTGCCCTCAGCCCCAGGGAAGCCTGCGATCCTGCAGGAAGATAAACATCAAAGAAAAGGACAAAGAGACAAGCTATTACGAGTGAGCAAAGGAATGCAAGACAGAGGGCTCTCGCTGTGTCCAAAGTCCAGGGAAGGCTTCAGCCCTGGAGAGAGCCAGGTGGAGGAAAAAGGGGGTAGGAAGAAAGAGAAAGAGCATTTGGCACAGGCCCCAGAGAGGGAAGGGGCCTGCAGAATTCAAACCACTGAGCCATGATCACAGCAGATAAGAAGGAAGCGGCTGGGAAACCCAGGCTGGGAGCTCTGCACTGTCTCACCCAGGATGTCACTCTAGCTACGTGGAGCTACCAGGAGCCGTCTATGCATCTGCCTGTCTACACAGGTGTAGAGCAAACCTTGAGCTTTGCTCATTGTAGACTGAGTGAAAGCAAGTCAGATTCTCGGTAAGAACTGCTCACCTTTTCCTTTTGGAGCTTGGCCTGCCTCTGAGCCAAGGGGAGCACAGTGCGCCCTCACGTATTACCTGATGATTTGCTTCCCGTGTTCTCTTGTAACCCCTTGGCTCTGCTGGACCACGGGCCATCCACTGACACAAAGAATAAACCAGCATTTGCCTGAGTTGAATTCAAATGGACAAGCCCTACAAGGGACAGGCAGTTCTCCAGCAAAACTAATGGGTTTGAAAGAGTGCCCCATGGTGCAGGAGCAAGATTCTCCACCGTCCTGGGTCAAAAGCATCAGTTTCTCTGACAACCAGAGGGAAACAGGTACATCAGAGCTGTCAGCTTGTTTGGGACAAAGTGACAGGTATCCTGGGGAGGTAGAAGTAACTGTTCTTCCTTGCAGGTAGAGCCCAGGTACGCTTCACCATGTCCCAGAGTGGGGTTTGGCCATGGAGTTTGTTCAGATGCTGGACCTGAGGCTGCCTCATGGAGTCTACCAGTTCCTTCTGGAGTCCACAGTGCAGCTGGATGTGGTATTGGCAAATGGTTCCAGCCCTTAACAGCCCAAAGTCCTCATCCAAGGTACACGAGCATGCAGGGACCTCCAAAAGAGCTATGGTAGCAGCAGGCTTCGGGGGGCCCTTGGGATGGAGCTCAGGTGCACCTAGGCAGCCCTCTGAGCAGTTCAATCCTCAGATCTCAGTGGGTGTCAGCTCAGGCACCCACCTACGCCCCAGACATCCCCCTGCAGTCTCTCCACTCTTAAACTTAGGTCTGATACCATGCAAAAAGAGAGAGAGGAGTTTTGGATTGCTTCTGCTACACAGAAAATCTAAACCTGGCCTTAATTTTAAGACACTGTTTTCTACATTAACATACCTTTCTTATTATGGGGGAAATAAAATGTTTCTTGCACAGTTGTTTGTAGACAGAGATTCATGGCCCACACAAGTGTAGGTATTTATCTTTTCCAGCATTAATATGTGGTCTCTTTGCTGATAATGGTTCCATTTTTGGAGAGCAAGCTTATGGAATGAGATGTGTGATTGTTTCGTTTATAAAATATTTGCCAGAGTTTCAATTCCAGGCTCTCAGCTCTGATTCCATTTGTAATTTTCGTAGCTTCTCTGCTCTTCGGTTTGCACATTAGGAGATAACAAATATTTCTCAAGACCTGCCATGTTCAAGTCCTTATAGGCAGCTCTTCCTGGGGATGTGGTCCCTGGCCTCCTGGGCCTTCGAATTAGAAGTGGAGGCCAGCTGTAGCTTCACATGTGGACGCCCAATGACTCTGAAGTGACCCCTGGGAGGGACTTCTGTCCATTATTTTAAAATGCCAGAACATTTTAAAATATGATTGCAAAAGTGACATGTGCTCAGTTGAGATAACTTGCAAAATATAGAAGAAAACAAATTGTACCCCTGAGCTCCAAAAGTGTCAAATTAGAAACAACTGACATTAATATTTGGCTGTTTTGCTGTATAGTCTTAGGTATGCTTTGGAAAAAGGTACCACCACCTTTTGGAATTGTTATTTAAAGAAATCCCTGATATACTACTGTGTGTGAGTGTGTGTGTGTGTGTGTGTGTGTGTGTGTGATATTTTTGTCTTCTTCTAAAAAGGGAGGGCAAAGTTGTCTGAGAGTGTCAGTATAAAATGTATTTTGTTACCAAACACAGTTGCACATCAGTGAAATAATTTGAAAATGTATTGTGTGCTAGCAAAAGTCTTCAGGTTTCTGGTAATGGTGTTAGGGATGGAAAAGCAAAGTATATACTTGAACCTAACTTATGACATATTCATGAAAATAGTTGTCGATTAACTTAGGTGTCACCTCCTCCCAGAAACTTTCCATATTTCCTTGGGCAGAGTTAACCAGCTTCTATGCTCCTGAATATTTCATCATCTATATATAATGACATACTCATTATTTAACAAAAACAATGTCACCATTTCTAGGTTATATTTTAGAAAGGTTGACTGATGTTGTGGGTAAGAATAGATTTTTGCATTTAAATGGCCCCAGTTAAAATCCAGGCTCTCTGTGTGAAGTTTGACCAGTTACTTAGCCTCTCTGGCCCCTGCACTCATTTGTAAAATAGTAATAATATTACGTATGTCATAGTGTTCCTATAAGAGCTAAATGATATTTACAAAATATTGACCCATCCCAAGACAGGGTGAATAGTTAATAGGTATAATTGTTATTGTTGTAGAACTTGCCACAATGTGTCATAATCACTGATTCAGGAATGCCTTTTTTATTGGACTGTGGGAGTCTTCACAGTGAACCCCAGGTCCTGACCTTGATGTACATCTCTCTCCTCCCTAGAGAAGAGCTCATAGACAGCAAACAACTATACATGTTTGCTGGAAAAGAAAATAGCTATGGAAACTGCCAGAACAAATGCTTTCACCCCAGAAGTCGTGAATCGCTCCTAATATATCTGGAACAAACGAATCACAAACATCAGCTCTTACACGCTGTGTTACTATAAGGTTCTGCCTACTGCTGGTATTTCATGAGTGCTTTTTGCTTTTTCAGTGGGGTACTTTTTATTTACTTTATGAGGTGGATGTTGTGTCTTGCTTAACAGATGAGGAAACCGAGGTCCAGAGAGGGTGATGTGGATGCTGTGATTTGTGAGGTTTTTTTTAGGGTCTTCTACTAAAGTCCTGGCTCTCTTCCCTTCCACCAAACCAGCTAGGCAGGAGGTGAGGAAGAGAAGCCACCATATTATTTTTCTTTATCTTTATTATGATACTATTTTTTAAAAATATTTTTTCAGAGAGCTTTATTTTTCTGGAAAAATAAACAAAAGAATTCTTGCTCCATTCATGATTTCACCCCTGCTGAGGATCACAAAGGGAGTCACTGGAGCGATTTCACCCCTGTGGAGCCAGGTACAAGGGTCTCTCTCTCCAAAACTCAGTTTGAAACATCCGAGCTGTATTTATTTTTATCAAGAGGAGTTTGAAATAGAGTGCCATGCATTAAGAAATAATCATTCCAATCCCATCTTTGTAGAAAAACAGTTAAATCACCTGTAAAACCATAAACTGTCGATAAGCTAAACAAAGTCAATAGCAGAAGACATTGAGAATTAAAAGAAAACCTTACTCTCCAGGAGGGGTTTTATCTCTCTGATCTGTATGGCTGTCAGCTATCAAGGACTGCTTTCGGCTGCAAGCGGGCAAGATGTGTTTCAAAAATAAGAAACTTTGGAAAGCCTTGGAATTATTTGACTGCAATAAGCTGATTGGAAGCCATCCAGATTCCACATTTATCCCTATTGACAAGAAGTCTTGTGGCTTGGGAAAATATTTTGATCTCCCTCCCCCTTTTTGGAAAAGTCTCACAAAGACCTGGGTCAGGGTGGGAAATGTGTTGGGTCTCACATGAATCCTCCCTTGCCTGGAGCGACTTTTTCAGATGCTCTGCGGTGTCTTCTTCATTCACAGGGGCGGTTGCCTTGAGATGATACAATGTGATTCTGGACAACAGGAGAGTATTTTGCAAAAGACACAAAGATGTCAACTGGAAGGAGACAATCACAGGATGCATGTGAGGTTATGTTTGTTGAGAGTTTCTTTTTCTCAGAGTTCACTGCCAAAATTAGAAAGAGCAGAGGCCACATTAACTTGAGATCAATTGTTATTCTCTGGGGAGTAAATTAATTGAAAGAGAGGGGAAAAAAATAAACCCAGGTCCTCAAAATATGAATTTTGCCTTACTTTCCCCAAATAATAATAACTTAAAACATTAAATAGGAAAACTACTTCTACCTATGAAATGATCCTGTGTTGGGCTAATAAGATTCACACATGAACTACGTAGTGAATTTTTAAACCAATGTAATCGCCAGGGTAGTTGATGCCTGCTCAGTTATTACTGTCTCAAATAAAATCGGCAGCCCTTCCCTGCCAAAATACTTTAAAACATATAGCCCTTCTAGAACTTTCTCCCGAGATTGCTTCTGGC
Source organism: Hydrochoerus hydrochaeris (assembly GCA_004027455.1). Lineage (NCBI taxonomy): Eukaryota > Metazoa > Chordata > Mammalia > Rodentia > Hydrochaeridae > Hydrochoerus > Hydrochoerus hydrochaeris. Next base: position 261,310 of record PVLA01001633.1, on the reverse strand, counting down.
TTTCACTTTAGAGGGAGGTGTTTTTCAGAAGGATGAAATGAAGGCCACCCTGTACTCAGAGTCGACAGGAATGCCCTCCTTCTGGGTACTCAGTGATCATCTGATGAATAAATTCTGCAAAGTGACACTTGTGTGGGGTGACACAGGTCACCTTTAGAGCATCTGGAGCACTGCGGAAGTGATCAGTCTCAATTCTGCTGGGTGTGTGTTTATTTCTTCCCGCCTTCATGTATCCTCAAGCACTTCAGGAGCTGAGTTGGGGATGTAGTTACAAACACCCCAGACCTTGGGGCTCAGGGAACAAAGCAAAACCAAGCTCCACACCTCCTAGAGCTTTCGATGATGACAAACAGCCCGCTGCAGCAGGTGTGCTATGGGTCCCCCACCACTGACCAGATTAGTCCTGACTCCAGTGGGAGAGGCCAAACCTGAAGTGAGATCAACCAAGGGGTCTCTGGCAGCCCCTGCCCCTCCCCAGTCTCAGGGGCCCATTGACCCAACCTTTCCCATCTGAAGAGCTCAGGGAACAAAGGCAGTCAGAAGAGGACCGCAGCACTGGGAAAAACCCCGCCAGGATAGCAAACAGATTTCCTTCTGTTGAAAAAGAAAATGGTCATTTGGGCATGCATGGCTTTCGCTGTGCTTGTTTCGGAGTGAATAGATTTCCTCAGAAACAGGGCAGGTAGGAGACACCTAAAGGACCAAGGCGGTCACAGTCTCTCGTCTCCCCTTGCTGGCTGCCCTCCTCCCTTGTTTGCTTTAAAACACAGTCTGGAGTCCTCATTTTCAACAAGGCTGAGGTGGGCTGAGGGTAGAGCTCAGCATCACAGTACCTGCCTGGCAAGTGCAAGGTCCCGAGTTCAATTCCTGATACCAAAACAAAAACAAAATAAAACAAAACAAAAAACTAATGAGGCTGAGGCCTTAACAATTTCCATTTCATTTGTGGCTCCATAAAAATGGTACTTTGTTCCTCTGACTTTCTACACTGGAGAAGTAATGCTTGGCTTTCAGTGTGTGTGGTTTCCTTACCAAGAGAGCCTGAAAGCGGAAGCCTGGTTCTGTGTGCTGCCCGGGGTCCTGGTTCAGACCTGCCCTGTAGCCTCACACTAGCAGGGCAGGGTCCTGACCAAGACACCACTGACTTCCGCCCTCAGCCTGTGAATGTCTGCTTGCTGAATTCAAATCCACACTCATGACTCGGATGGTCCGATGTTATTGCCCAGGGTGGAACCTATTTCACAGTGTGGACCCACTGTCACCTTCCTTATTAACCAGTGTGACTGGATCCTGAAGAATAAAGGCGAGGTGTGGAGCCAGCCTGGCAGCACCTAGACGCGTGGCCTGTGAGGCCGAGCAGGCCTGTGCAGGGTTAGTGACAGCAGAGAGCCAAGCAGCTGGAAGGGAGTGACCCAGGTGGCCTTGTTCCACTCTAGGACGGGGAGGGCCCTGAAGGCCTGCATCAGGTCATGTGGTACAGATGTGGCACTGCGGGGTGCACCAGGGTGCATGCTTCTCAATTAGACAGGAGGTGGCTCTCGGGAAGGACTCTGTCCAGTCGTCTGTGAGTCCTTAAGAGGACAGAATATCAGGCCATTCAATAAAAGTCACACTAAAGCCAGAAGACGTCCACACACACAATTTGTGGACAGAAAGCCACTGACTGCCGATCAAGAGCCTGTTAGTCTGAAGAGATTTAGCAAAGTGGGTTTCAGCCTCGCACTGGATGTGAAGGGCCTGCCGTTTAGTCAGACGCTCCTGCCATTCCTCAGAGTCCGGAGTTACATGGTGCAGTTGTAACCAAGGCTCTTCAGAGAAATTGTCCCGGCTTGGAACACAAATTCCTCTCCCGTAATTGCTGGTGAAGCACGGGTTGTCTGGATGACTGCAGGTAGCCTTGGGGGGCGTGGGGGGCATTGAGTGCTCTCAGTGTTTGACTGAGGTTCCTCGGCTGCCTCACACATTCCCAACTGCTATCATGTTTCATTCAAGTGCAAAGGAGTCATTAACTCTGCATACACTGATATGGTAGGTGGGAAACAGGTTCTAACTGGTTTTTTTGGAGCATTTTTAGAGACTGGACTAATTTAAAAGCCTTCACCTGTAGTACTCATCTATAAAGTCAGAAATGTGGGATGGTCAAGTCTGGCTACAGATTTGTGAGACACAGTGCAAAATAAAAACAAACTCCTTGGTGAGAAGTATTCACAGCGTCAGGACAGTAGCAGCAGAGAGCTGAAACGGGCCAGGGTGCTTTGGTGTCAGCCCTGTGCTAGGTCCATATCTCACAGCCGTGGAGCCAACCTGAGGTACAGCGGCCGAGAGCAGGGGTTTAGCTGGGTACAGTGGGGCACATTCCTGTAATCCAAGCCATTCAGGAGGCTGAGGACTGTAAGTTCGAGGCTAGCCTGGGCAACTTAGGGAGACCGTGTCTCCAAATAAACAATATAAAGGGCTGGGGGTGTGCTCAGTGGTAGGAGGCTTTGCTTAGCCCGTGTAAGAACCCTAGGTTCAGTCCCTAGAACTGCAAAAAAATTAAACAAAACAAACAGGAAACTAAAACAACACAGTCCATGCAAAAGTTGAGTTTGAATCCCATCTCGAATACTTCGTAAATGATAATTCTTAGAAAAATTAACTTATCTCCCCTAATTTCATCTTGCATTTCTCTAAAATGGGCACAGTTAATTTACCTATCACTTAGGATGTTCTGAGTATTCGATGAGGTCAGTGCTGTTCCTGGTTTATGGTAGGTACTTGAAACTTACAGGCATCACAGTGACCATCTTTTCAGGGAGCACTAGGGGTGGAGAAAAGGACAATGGAGCTGATAATGTGCATTGGTTATTTAGCTGATGATCATAAACACCTTAAAACAGGACTCACATTTGTGGTCTCTGCAGTACTGATGCATCTCATACCCACACAGATTCATGAGCTCCTGAGTTCGGTGTCATATCACAGAAATCCAGGCATACCTGGCTTTATTGCAGCACATCCTGTGGTGGCTTTATCTTGGGAGTGGCCTGTAAGTCCATGAACAGATGAGAGGATAAAGAAAATGTGGTATTTATACACAATGGAGCACCGCTCCGCCATGAAGGGTACACTCTGAATCACTTACAGGAAAATGGACACACTTTGAGACCAGAACGTTAAATGAAATAAATCAGACTTGCTTAAATATGCTGTGGTTTCTCTTATATGACAAACCCAAGGGATAAATAAATTAAAGAGCAAAAGAAAAGACAGATGTCAGGAAATAGGGAGATAAATCTTTTGCAAAAGGGAGAGGGACCAAGAGATGAAGAGGGGGAGGGACAAGAAGGGAAGAGGACAAGGAAGAGTTAAGATGTGTCACGTGCATGCATCAACTCCCATTGATGGATGCAGCCGTTCTGCACCACAAATGCATACTAATAAAAATAAAAGTTTAAAATGTGGCCTACGGCAAGAATCACTAAGAAGATGTACTTCCAATATTGTTTATGTTTAAATCCTCTAATAGGTAGGACCAACACTACTCTTTTAAGAAAAACCCATAGAAGATGATCAAGATCTCATTGGCTGTTTTAATTCTAGGCATTTATCAGCACCTTAGAAATGGTTGCCATGAGCTGCTTTCTATTAATAACTCTGTTGACGAAATTGAATATTAAGCAGGAACTTTCCCACCGCAATATTCTCTTTGGGTGATTCAAAAAATAAAAACGAAAACTACTCTTGGACAAGGTCTTTATCCTGGCAAAATGACTTTATAAAACACTTTGTAGCTTCAGACAGGCTTTCTGCCTCTTTCCTTGTGCAGCTGAGGGTGGATGGCCCTATGACAATCCCAGGAGCTCGTGCAAACTCCTGGGTCACACCTGAGCTCTGAGGTGGCAGAGACCCAGTAGCCCCATCCGGAAGATTCTATTTCCCACCAAGCACCCCCAGTCCTTGAAACTCCAGAGTCATCACTTCCTCTTTGGGGAAGGGGGTGTGGCAGTGCTTTCCAGGCTTTTGCTGTCCAGTGCAAAGAACTGGGTGGGACAAATGGTAGACATAAAAGTTCAAAGTTTATTGAAGGAAAAAGAAAAGTAGAGGTGAAAAATAAGTGAAGAGAGAAAAGAGGAAGTAGTGATGAAAAGGAAAGAAAATATGCTCTGCGTGCACGGTGGGTCACTGCAGGAAGCAGAAGACAGGGCCCATCTGGTCCGATGGCCACCATCTTTGATATCCTTCTGACATTAGATTCAGATGTGGGAAGTCATTCTGGGCATACATCTGGGCAGAGATATGACAGGACTTCATGACCGACAGTCCACCCTATTGTCCAGCCTCTTTGCCATATCCGATTCTCCTGCCTTACTTCCACAAGGACTTTTCCTTTTAAGACCTTACCCAACGCATATATCTTTGTTCCTCTGATAAAATCCCAAGCACTGGCCATCGGGGTGGAGCCCATGAATCAGGGAAGTCTGTACCACCAGGCTTTGAAGTACTGCTGAGTACAGCCTGAGCGTTGAAACAGGCTCTCCACCTACCGCTTCTGAAAAGCTGTTCTCGCCAGTAAGGAAAATAGGCAGAGGTGCTGCTACTGATCTATATGTGCAGGCAAAAAGAACCTGCTAGGGAAAGCAGTAAGGTTTGTAAAATCTTTTCAAACACACTGACACTGACAAGAAAGCCAGGTGGGTGACTAGACTTGTTTTTAACTCCAAGCAGCATTCTGTTTTCAGCAATAGCTTTCCATTTCTCAGGGAACTTCTTTATTTACTCCCCAATCCCAAATTAGTTCTCTAATGTAAAACAGCCATAAACAGACTGCACCAAAGAAATCCCTTGGGCCCCCTTCTTCCACATCCTACCTCCCCCACACATTTTTCCTGTTGCTCTCTGTTCACCCTTCTTTTTCCCCTCTGTGCTCAACGCGAGGAAGTGCCGGCTTGGAGTTGGCTTTCTGAAACCCCTCCAGCAGTTTCTTGATTTTAAAATTTCATCCTGACAGGAGAGAAGTAAGTTCACATCAGTTTCGCTCAGTGGTGTAATACATTCAGACAAACTTCAACAACACTGAAGCACAGAGATTAGTACTCTCTTGGTTTCTAAGGTCGTCTGCAGCTCTCTGATTCTTTTCCCAGCCTCTTCTGGCCCCTGCCTCACAGGTGAGTGTGAATGTGGTCTCTACTCTGAGCAGCCGTTCCGGAGACTTGGAGAGGAATTCTTGTCTTTTCTCCCCTCTTTGCCACCCCTCTTGCCTTCCATGCCTGTCCTGATTTCGCCCCTCTTTCCCACCTCATACCAACAAGGAATTCCATAGTCAGCTGGGTCTCCTCTCCAGACTCATCTCAGCTTCGTGTTCGAATGACGGAGGCTGCTGCTCATTTGCCTGTTCCTGGCCTCTCTGCTCCCTCATGGAGACTGCATTTTCCAGCTCCTGGGCCCTCTTGCTTTCCTAGAAGCTGAGCCCAGGGGAGGCCTACAGCATGTGTGTGTGTGTGTGTGTGTGTGTGTGTGTGCTCTCTGTTGAGTGGTTTCTCTAATTAGTGGCTATTGCTCTGTGATTCCAGCTCTTCAACACCACCCAGTGAGCTTCCTTCTCTCAGATCTGCCAGGATCCCCCCTGTTTTAGTTACTTTTCTCATTGCTGAGACAAAATACCCAATGCCCAAAGTTAAAGGAAAGGTTTATTTGGCTCACAGTTTGTAGAGGTTTCAGTCTATAGTGAGCTGGCTTCAAGGCAGGGTGGTACAGAAGAAGAACATCACAGAGAAGAAATAGTTCATGGTGGGCAGAAGGTAACAAAGCAACAAGAGGCAAGACAGGCCTCTTCCTGTCCCTTATATTGTATCCAGGTTACTGGGATTAGGACCGTGGCAAACAAATCAGTGGACTGATTCAGCAAACACTCACACTTAATCCTAGCAGCGCCCCATGAATCAATCACACACTCTGGATTCAGCCACCTCTGAAAAAAGCCCATCTAGGATGGCATGAGGTTTTGGGGGGACATCTAGACACAGTCACAACACCCCCACATGGTGCATCTGATTTCTAATATTCTATCTTCCAGGCTCTGCTAACATCATTTTAACACCATCTGCAGCCCAGGGAGATAGTGGCTCCTGACTACTATGTCCTCCTCTTCCTCCTGTCCCTCCTCTTCCTCTTCCTCTTCCTTTTCCTCCTCCTCTTCCTTTTCTGTTGCAGGACCAGCAATTCAAACTAGGACTTTCACACTGAGCTATGCCCATAAGTCTTTCACTTTTCTTCTTTCCTCCTTTCCTCCCTTCCTTTTTCTCTCCCTCTCTTTCTTATTTCTTTTTTCCTTCCTTCCATTTTATTTTGAAGCAAGGTCTTCTTACATTGCTAAGTTTCCCAGGCTGGTCTTCAACAAGATATCTTTCTTCCTCAGCCTCCCAGACTGCTGCAATTACAGGCATGCTTAACTCCTTTGTTCTGATTTTTCTATCACATGTGTAAGTTCCTGTATTAAATTCACATATTTGCAACATATGTGGCTTCTGTTTTCCTTATTGAGTCTCGACATCATTAGGGGCTCAAGATTACAACAACAATGATAATGACAAATATCAGCTCAGACTGGCAGTTCTCCAGAGTGACATGTTGCTACACATTCCTTCATTCCATGTTCCTTTTGGCTTTTGTACATTCAGTAAACCATATAAAAACAAATGGATTCCCAACCTCAATATCTGCAGTAAATCTAGAATCCACACAAAGCAGGAAACGTGAAGGAAGCAGCCTCTTTCTTGGAGGTACCTGGAGCATCCTGGCGACAGGACTCTTCTACACCTGGAGAGGAGGACTTCCTGTCTCTGCCTCACTGAGTCCTCACTCTCATCACCCAAGAGGCCACGACCCACAGGCTTTGCAGCATGGCCTCAGGACTCTGGAAATGTGGCTTTGATCATTGTATTCTGTGATCTTGGGATTCGTGACAGGTTGCGAGGCAAAGGCCTTTCAGAGGAATCTCAGGGTAAGTCCGAGCCCTCTCATCAGAAGAATTTGCATGGGCACTATGGTTCATGTGAGTGTGGGTTTCTTTGTGTGCATGCAGATCACACACGTGTGCACACACACAGCCTGTGGCATGTACCTCAGCAGGTTGACAATCCCAGATGGTGAACCCCACGCCTAGCCCATGTGATTGTGATCATATATGATTCTTCAACTCATATCCAGGTGGTGGCTAAGGCATGGAACTACTGCCTTATAACTTATTTTCTATTTCAATTCTTTTTAAGTGATGAATTTAACTTCAGAATTACAAAACCCATCAGACTTTATTTGCTGACAGATACTTTGGACTCCTCTTGACATTTCCATGTTGGACTTGTGTTAGGAGACTTCTCTACAGGGGTATTAAAAAGTTTCTACACAGGAAACAGCGATTTCCTTTGAGAAAGTTTCCTTTCTTATTGGCAACACATGAGATAAAGCTGTGTGACTGGGGCAGAGATTTATGGAGCATTATTGTCAAATGGATGTGCAGGTTGCTTTCCTGTGGTGAAAGACTTGTGACCCAAGACTTCCATCTGGGGATTGATTTTGTGTGACCTGCATGCAATACATAGTCACACCACACATGCCTGTGCACCCTCTGCTATCCTGGGTGGGCTCCGGGCTGAATAATTTTGCTCATTCTTTTGGCCTTTGCTCTGGCTTGTCAGAGACTGGACTCGAGTTCATTACTCTGAAAAGTGCTCAGCTGTGAAATAAGGCCTGAAAAGATGAAATGTAATTGATCCCGAGCCATTGTGAACTTTCAATCCCATGTAAGCAAGAAATAAGTTTTTAAAGTGGTCCAATAAATCTTTCTGAGCTAAAAGTTCCTAGATTAATGATACTGTGGATTGACTTGGATTGGAAGACTAGGAAAAATCTATGTCTTGGCTCTGAAGTATAGAAAACAGCGTGCATACAGCTCTAGTAATGAGCTGGCAGGGTGGCCAAGAGGCACGATGCTTCTACAGGAGTGAGAATTCTCCACCATCAGGACATGGGCGTGTATGGCACAAGTATGAGAGTTGTCAGTTCACAGATTGTCTAAAAGTGAAAAACCCTTTATTTTATACATTGTGGCTATTTGTTGTAGTTTAGCCTCCTGGAAAATCTTGGGGCCTGCTATAACAAGATCGAATGATCTGTCAAACAGATAAGACTGTGTAGGAGCGGTGATGGAAAGCCCTGGTGATGCTGGGTCCTTGTTCACACGTGCATGGGTACCACAGCATTGCTGAGTGCCTGTCGTTTTCCAGGAGTGATGTTCAACCTGGGAATTAAGAAATGGAAAACAGGATTCTGCCTTCAAGATGGTCTTGGTGCAGTAAAAGAGATGGACTGTTGAATGGGTTATTTGATTATTCGATTAGGGAATGCTACCCTCAGTGAGAGAGCCTAGCATGTTAGCGGAGTGCAGGGAAAGTGCTCCTTTCTTTGGTGGTCAGGAGAGTTTTATTGAGCATGTAGTGATTTTCAGAAAAAGAGTTGGCCAGGGACTGTTGTATTAGTCAGTGTTTTGCTAGAGAAACAGATATAACACAAGATATACAAATGTATAAGAAATTACAAGATTGGCTTATGATGGTCAGCCACAGAGTCAGATGAGAAAGTGTCTGCAAGCCAGAGGCTGAAGGATTCAATCCAAGGTCTGGAGCTCACTGCAGTGTCCTGTGTAAGTCTGCACCGGCAGGCCGATGGGTCTGCGACAAAAGGCTCAAGAGTCTACACCGGAAGTATCAAGGATCCAAGTCAGAAGCTGAAGAGTCTGTTCTGGAAGCCAAGAGATGATGTCCAAGCCTAAGGCAAAGACTAGAACTCCTCCAAAGAATGGAAACTTATCCATCCTTCCTCCTTCCCTTTTATAGGATCCTGGTGATACGCCACCCTAAGGCAGATCTTCTATACCCCAGGGTGTAGAAGTGATAAGCAGATTTAGTTAAGCTTCTAAATGTCTCAAGTGGGCACAATCAATAAACCATGACAACCATGGTGGGAGAAGCCTTCCGGGCAGCAGGAAGAGCACTTGCAAAGGCAAAGGTCCTGGGAAGCCTTGGAATGAGAAGAAGTTGGGGCAGAACCCCTGGTGGGAAGCAGGTGGGAGCTGAACTGGACAGGGGCACAGGTGCCTGCATGCCAGGCCAGCAGGGGAACAGCCTGAAGTCAGGGCTGAAGGATGAAAGGGCAGGGCGGGAAGTGCACAGAAAGGGCAGAGGAGGTAGCTTACCAACCGAAGTCCCAAAGAGATGGGATTCACAAGACAGCCAGCGGATGCTCACTTCCGCTTCCGGCATGCATGACGGACAGACAGTGGTGCCACTCAGTGTGGTGAGGAATAAAGGACAAAGCTGGCGGATGTGGCTGGCCGGGTGGACATGCCGCTTTCTTGTCCCATGTTGTGCCCAAGGGACTGTGAGCTTCTGTCCTGAGCATCTGAGTTTGAGGTAGATGAGCAGGAAATGCTAATACAGGGAAGCTTAGAGATGCAAATCCAGGGACCATCAGAGGTGGCAGCCTCAGGTGTGGGGGAGAGAAGAAAAGCTGGGAGCAGAGTGGGGTGCAGTGATGTCTAGGGGACACAGGCAGGGAGGGAGAAACGCTGAATGCCAGTGGGAACATGCTGCAAGAGTGGCGGGAAGGAGAGCCCAGGCAGAAGCTGTGGAAGCAGGAAGGTCCAGCAGGAAGTAGGGTGTCCAGAACCACCCCAAGTTCACCGAGCATATGGGGAGATCATAGCTATAAGAAAGTAGTGGAAACAAGATGCAAAGCTTTTCAAAAGTTAACTGGTGTGAGAGAGAGATTTTAAGACCCAGATTTCCTTTTCAATAAACACAAAAATTCAACTTTAGAACCTGAAAATTCTGATCACGGCCGATCACAGCTCAGAATTCACAATTCTTCTGCTCTCCGAGCAGATTCTTTCTTCCCCACTGTACTTACTTATGTTGTAAAAGTAATTTTTCCCCAAAATATATTAATAGTATGATATAAAACATCATCCACTTTTCAAGACTGACTTGCCCCAGCCCCCTCTGAGGTGGGTTCCCCTGCAGTCAGCGCTGTAACCACAGCTGGGAGACACAGTCCTACAGTTCCAGGGTTGATTTCAAAAGCAAGAGGTCGCAGATGAGCTACTGAATGGAAACCGGGAGAAGCAATGGTGTTTGCAGTGGCAGCTAGCCCAGGAGGCAAGTACTTGGGCTTTGAACGTTCCCTATGTGAATGTGTATATGTATATTATATGTGTATTAGTTTGGGCTTCTGTAATGAAAACGTCATATACTCAGAGGCTCAACAACACACTATTATGTCTCATGATTTTGGAGGCTGGAAAGTGTCTGATCTGGCAGATCTGGTGTCTGGGATGGGCATTTCCCAGCTCATCACTGCCTTCTCACTGTGTCCCCAGAGGGCTGAGAGGGCAAGCTCTGGTCTTTTTCCTGTCTTATAAGGGCACTCATCCCGTCCTGAGGGCCCCATCCTCATGGTTTATCTAACCCTAATGACCACCCACCTCTTATTATCACCACATTACCAGTTAGAATTTCAACTTGAATTGTGGAGAAACACAGACCCATAGGACCATATGTGACTCTCACGTGTGGGCAGACAGTCAGTCACTTTTGAGATCTTAACAGACAGACGTCCCTCTGCCCATCTGGCTCTCCATTCCCTCATTTGCATTAAAGCAAACCTGTCAAACTAGCCCAAAGACCTTGGAAGTATCACATTTTGAAAGTTGTACTTTCAAAGCCCTCATTCTCCTTTAAGGAGGCCAAACACTAGACATTTGGTGACAATATACCCTGGCACCCCCAAGGCACCCCCTAGACCTCCCACACTGCTCCCACTGCCTGTGGGCATGCAGCTTCGAGAAACAGAAAGGAGTCTGTTATGGAACCCAAGCAAGGAAGACACCCAGGGACCTGCATTCAAAGCAAATGCTCTCCATGGGTCCCTGGTATTACAAACTGTCACTTAGCTTGTGTTGGCTGTCACCTCTGCCAGTTTCAAACATATTCTGATGGAAAAGATCACCAAATACTGAAAAGTTTGAAAGGAAATGTTTTAGGGACCACATAGGAGAATATATTTATTTTATTTAGTAGGAACATTTTCAGAAGAACAGCAACAGAAAATGTATCAGTCATGTATTTTGTCCAAAATGAAAATAGCTTCAACAATATTCCTGATTCTATTATTATTTTCCTTCATTATAAAATATGAATTTTTAATTTAAAACTTTGAATACTATTTGTATGAAAAAAGAGGTAAATAGAGCTTGAAATCTCAAAGCCCACAGAGGGAGAGCAGCCCTGGAAAGATAACTTGAGTCGTGACTGTGATATTTTATTTTGTTGATGACAAAAATGTGAATGAGTGTCTGTCCAGTGGCTTGGTGTTAGAGTTGGTGAGATTTCATGATGCAAGGTTGGAAAGGGGAGAAAGTGGAGATGGTGTCCTAATCCTTTGCTGAGGACTACAAGCCTTGGACCGTGCTGAGGCCTGTGGCCCAGCGTGCACAGCACTGGCCTGCATCTGGGGCAGGAGCTGAAGGGTTGAAGGGCATCAGGACCTGGGCAAGGGAAGATGGGGCACAGGAAAGGGGAGGTACAGCCAAGAGGCCATGGACCTGAGGTAACAAGTTCTGTGACTGTTCTGTTCACCTCACAACCTTGGGACGAGATGTGACAGATGGTCATTTAGCCGACCCTCTGTATGTGCGGGGTCTGCCGTTCGTGGATGCGACAAAATGAGGACTGAAATTATTCAGGGAAAAATTTGCATATGTTCTGCACTCTTTTTTTTTTTTCCCCTGTCATTGTTCCCTACGGCCTGACACCAATTTGCATAGATTTACATCGGGTTATAATAAAGCCATCTAGCGATGGCAAAGTACAAGAGGTCACACACTGGTTACATGTGAGTACCGCACTGGGTTATCCGTAGAAGACTTGAGCATGTGTCCATGTAGGTGTTTGGGGACCGGTGCCCTCTGAAGGCTGAGGGCCAACTGGACTTCAGGACACAGGACAAATGTCATCTACTCAACTACTCTGTCCTGGGCCAGTGATGTCTGATCACAAGGGGCCAGAGAACTTTTGCAGATGGGAAGGGGAGGAGGGATGAGGGGAGATAAGAGAGAAATAAAAACTGAGATGCAATATGGGCATTTTCCAATTCCCCACTTGGTGAATGTACTCCTTGTGTGCCATGAATGGATACTAATAAAAAATTTTAAAAATGAACTTAAAAAAAGAAACAGAATGGAGAGTCCCTGAGGTTAAGGCTCTTACATGTGTCATAATCGAAATTGATTACGACACTGATGAAATTTACCCTGGGGAACCAAGTATTTAGGTTACCAGGGAAATAAAAAGGCTGCTTTTTTTCTCCTACCAGGCTACTTCTGTTTGTTGATAGTTGCATTAGGCCAATAAAGAGTCACAAAGAAAACTGCAGGGTTCTAAAGCAAGCTTTCCAAGCCCACTAAACCTTGAACTTGTATAGGCAAGCGGGTCCCTGGAGGCACCCCTCGGGGAGTAGAGAAGAGTTGTGAAGAAATTTCAAGACACCAAGCATTTCTGGTGCAACTCAGAGATTCAGTGGAAAATGTGGGAGCCTGAGAATTGGGTCAGTGTCACCTCAGACCCAGACTCGGGATCTGTGGAACCTGCAATGCTGTCACCCGGGTGGCGGGGGCCTAAGGAGGCTTGGCCAGCAGCCAGTGGCCAGCGGCAGTGGCAGGAAGGTGAAGGAGGCCAGCAGGACGGCGGCCAGCCCCCACCCCAGTAGGTGTTTGCCCTGTCTCTGAGCTATGTTGATGAGAAAGGATTTGCAGGGAAGCTATACATTTCTTCAGGGTATTTGGGGAGTCGTATTTCTTTCTGGCTGATATGGTTCACTTTTTTTCTCTGCATGATGTTTGGTTTTACCTCTCTAGATTAAAAAAAAATTTTTTTTCTAGCTTTACTCAAAGGTTAAGAAGATCACTGTTGCAAATCCATCAGCAAATTCTGTTCTTCCTCTACCTCATTTGCAGAAATTCTTTTTTTAATAACACTGGGGACTAAATGTAATGTAATGTAACACTGGGGACTAAACCCATTGGCCTCATGCATACTCAACAAGCTCTCAAGCACTTGAGCTACATCCCTAGCCCTGGGAATTCTTTAAAGTTGTCTGAGATCCATCGGAAAATCTTGACTAAAATTCCAACCCATTTGGACTTACCTGAAATAATCATAACTTGTGAAATTGGTTCATCAATTCTACAGTATGTACTGAGTACACAGTACGCTCCGAGGCCTGAGGTGCACAACACTGAACCCAGCAGATGCAAATCCCACCCCCGAGCGGCTCAGCTTTGAGGGTCAAGATTGGGAATGGTTGGCCAACAATGGGCAAGGGGGTGCTAAGCATTGCTTTATACTCCGAGCTCAATTTTGGTTGGTTTTGACAGTTGTTCCTAAGCTGGCAAACCATGCTATAAACCACCATGGTTGATGATAAACGAGGATATTTTTGAGGTGCACAGTTACCTTTCTCTGTCGGTAATTTCCCAGGCTGAGACCTCCAATGAATGGCAGTACCAGACTGACATGAATGAATGTTTAGTTTTAGGACCAGAAGGAAGCACAGAATGTTACTTCCTGTGTCTGCTAAAGGCTCTTCATTGTTATAGGCAGGCAATGTTTTTTCCTATGACGTCCTTGCTTTCTCTCCAGTCCTCCTCACATCTCCTCAGCAACAAGATGAAAAACTCCCCGATTATCACTAGAAAGATGAAAATGGGTTTTTAAAAAATTCAAAGAAAGTCCAGTCATTTTTCAAATAGATTTATAGTTTCATAGGAAGATTCGGTCATAATCGTGCTAGTTTGCCACAGCCCAAGAGGAAATGAAAATGACAATTCTTTTACTAGTTGAAATGACAAAATGCCAAATTATAAAATGCCATGAGAAAAAATTGGGACAATTTAAATTTCCTGGCAATGGGTCTATAATTTATTTGCCACCTAGATAAATATATTTTATGGGGGAAAAATTACCTTTTTGAGTTTTACTGTTGAATTTTTGTGCTCAATTACAATCTTATACATTTTCGGGGAATTTTTAAAAAATTCCCCAAAATAATCTAATTTAAAATAGATTAATAAAATCTATTTTATTTTAAAATAATCTAATACCTAGCAAAAAACTCCCATTTCTGAGTTCTTTGAGTTTCTTCTCTCTTCATCATCCAAAAATTTCAGTGAATTCTTCTGCCTGGGAGAATTGACTCCTGTCTTTTTACCCTCTAATATTCCTGTTGCCATTTAGTTATAGCTTTTTAAATGCTAAGAGTAACTAAATTGTGTTTGTACTCATAGGTCCTGAAGGCTGATAATGCTATAGAGAAAGATATTTAAAAAATATACCTGATCTGAATCTCAAATAATATCTTAAATGTTAAATACACCATACATATGATTTTCTTCCTAAGAATGACTGATTCAGTGCTTTCTGTGTTTGGAAGACTATGCTGAATTATAAGAGGTGTAGACCAGAGGAATACTTTGAACCTTGTTTTAGGGGACAGAACAGAAAAAGTGCTCACAGATTAAAAGCTCCTTGAAGGAAGACTACATGTAAGCCATAGGGAAGACACTGAGCCGGGCAGGTGGGGTGAGGGTGGGAATCCACTTGTCAGATTAGCAGTTGAACTTTGGTGCCTCAGTTTCTCTTTCTCTACAGTGGGAAAACAAAGAGAACTGACCTCACTGGGCAGTTGTGAGGGTTACACAAGCTTGCATTCACAGGGAGAGTTAGGAATAGCTCAGGACACACTAAGCTAAAACTGGTTTTCTGGGTGGATACTGCCTGGAATGGGCTTGATTGTTCTTTTCCCCTTGGACCTGATGTTTTCCAGCTGATGGTCCGATCCTATAAAGCCTACTACCTAGTTGGAGAAACCAAACATTTGCAAAATCATCGGTAGGGAGAATTCAGAGATTGGAGCAAATGAATAGGCCTTGGGATGCTGAGTGACCACAATAAAGGCAGCCAGGTCCGACTCAGGAAGCGGGGCAGGAACAGGGTGCTGAGTTTGGTCTCACAGGATAAGAGAAGTTGGTGAACGCCCAGGATGTGTAGATGAGAAGGGAAAATGTGACAGCAGAAGGTTAGTGTGAGACAGCTGAGGAGGCGTGCACACAGCAGAGTAACGACACACGAGACCGGTGAGCAAATCTGAAATGATGACTTCTAGCCCATGACTGGGTTTGCAGAGATCAAAATGAGATAGAAGCAGGTCATTTCCTTGGTCTTTTTCCTAAGGTTGAACTCTTTAAAATACAATTTTTAATGGACTCTGGTAAATACAACCAAGGAAAGAGATTCCTATATACTTAGTAATTCTCTTCCTGTATCTATATTTTCTACAAGAACTGTAAGAGCTCCATTGTTTTAATTTAAAACATTACATATTTTTAAGTCATTACATATTTTTGTTGAGGTAAAGGACACATCCTATGTTCTTTTGCTCCTATAATTTGATCATTTATGTTTCTCACCCTAAACCATTAATATAGTCTTTCCACTTATTCATACAGTCTATTTTCCCCAAAAAGACTGAGGAGAAAGTTAAAAAAAAATGCATTTGTAACTTTATGATGGATTTATCTCCCTTGACAATCGTGAGAACAATTTTAATCTGCTTATCTTAAATTCAAAAGTTGTTGATTGATTGACATTTGAAAAGAACAGCCAGGAAGGTGAAGGTATTTTAAAACCTCGTGGTATGTGTTCAGAAGTTTGGAGCCAAGTGTGGCTGCCCATGCCTGGAATCCCAGCACTCAGGAGGCCGAGGCAAGGGGCCCCTCATTAGTTCGAGACCAGCTTGGGCTACAGAAGGAGTTCAAGGCCAAGGCCAGCCTAACACTGCATAGCAAGACCCTGTGTCAGAAAAAAACAAAAACAACAATAACAACAAAAACCCCACAAACAACAACTACAACAAAAATAAACAAAAAAGTGTGGATTTTGAGATTTATGAGAACTAGGTTAATGGTATTTTTTAAAAAAAAGATCATGACTTTGCTCTGGAAGCATTTTGGGGGGCTTCCTAATAGTTCTTTGGTTAATTTGATCAGTGTTGATTAGGATACATTCAACAATTTCTGGTCATTTCTTTTTAGAATTTGCTGGAAAACAGGAAAGAAGCCCTGACATTTCCTACTCTTTGGGTCAGAACCATCGTGACCCTCAGTCCCTCCCCTCTCCCTCATTTCAGGGACCAGAAAATGCCTTCATCGTCCCAGCAGTCTGACTCAGCACACTTGTGTCCCCATCTATTCTTTACTAAAACCTGGCCAGTTCCAAGACATAGAGGTGGCAGAATTCTCCTGACTTCCAAGGGACTTGTTTCCATTCTAGATTTATGGCCCTGCCATCTGCATGCCTGCTATTTTTGAAAAGCTGTACTGGCCAGCAGAGGTCAGAGGTGCTTCTACCGCCAAGCTGCCATACCCAGTGCCCTCGGAACCGAAATCGGATGGGCAGATGGATGCAGCGTGTAAGACGTGTGGCCAGGGGTCGAGTGTCAAGTGCAGGTGCAGCCAGGCTGGGTCTCTGGGGCCTGATTCCTGGGTACACGCTCGCCCGTGTGCAGTGGAGGCTGTGGAGTCTCAAGTATCTGCCATCACTCCTGGTGACACACTTACCATATTGTTATACTCGTGTTTCTGGGGATAGACTTGGCTCAGCTAGGTGCTCTTTCTAGGTCTCTCTTCCAGCATGGCCAGGGTCCCCAGGTCTGGGGACCTTCAAAGAGCTCCCTGGCTAGCTGGTAGGCTAGCTCCTGGCAGCTGATACTGGCTGTGGGCTCAGCTCAGCACCTTTGTGCATTGTGGCTCCCCGGGGCATCTGTCACAAGACAGCCGGGGCTAGGTGTGGGGGAGATGTGTCATCTCCTCGAGTGACTTGGGCTCCAGAGTCACACTGAATCATGTCTATTTGTGAGAACCAAGTCACCCTGCCTAGCCCATATGCAAGGGGAGGACATTTAGACATCACACCTTAATGAGAGGTATGCAGGAAGGGTTCACACAGCTTCAAAATGCCAGAGCTGCTTGTTAGTTGAAGACCTCACTTCCCGGGCTCTCCTGGTCTGCAGAACAAAAATAGTAGTCTTGGTAGAGATTAAACAAAAATGGTCCCCAGTACTCAAAACATGTGAGTGTAGAGGTGACCCTGCTGACCGCATGTCTGAGCTAAGGTGGACAGATGGTGACACTGATGATGGTGTGGTTCCAAGCAGGTGTGCTTGGTTCCCACACTCTATTGGTGGCATCTGATGAGTCCCAGGGCCGGTGGCTCTTACCCACTGTGGGAGCAGTTACTATATATGGTCTGAATTCCTTGGTTCACCTCGTTTAGGTGACACTTTCCAGATATAGGTCATTGTAGTTAAACCTGGCCCCATTTATGGCAATGTATTTCATGATCGGGTAAAGGAGTTTGGCTTGTGAGCAGTAATTATAGCGTCTGCAGTGTTTTTCACACCCCAGCCTCACCCAGTGAGTAAGTTCCGACCGGCACCCTGCCTTCTTCCAGGATGAGGAAACCGACACCATGTCAAGTGGCGTGTTCTAAATTCCAGTGTGGCTGCAGGGCAGCTGGCCCGAGACACCTGGGGTCCTGCTTGACTGTGCCGCCTGCCCAGTGCCCTTTACACATCTACCCCCACCATCGCTGGTGTCCATTCAGCTTCAGAGAGATGCGGTCGGTTAAGATGTGCTGAAGCCCTTGCAAGTGAAGACACAGCTTGTCACCCAAGAGACTCTTTCAGATTAACATACGCGTGTGCACACATGTAAGTACACCACCATTATCGATCTATCATCTATTACCTATCTATCATCTATCTATCACCACCTACCACCTATCATCTATTTATCATCTATCATCTATTATCTATCAATCATCTATCACCCATCTATCTTTCTGTCATCTATCTACCTACCTACCTATCTTTGCCCCACCGAAGGCTGAAATAAGGCCTTCGCAGCGAGGACATGTCCGGCTCTTCTATATTTTGAACTAGGGTCTTGCTAAATCGATAAAATGCACAGGTCGGAGTTGAACATGCAATCTTCCTGCCTTAGCCTCCTTGGAGTGCTGGGATTATAGGGGTGTGCGTTACTCCACCCAACTAAATCAGTATTTTTTTTTTATATACTCTGGCATGCGTATTTAGGAGGAGGAAACCTTGGGAACACTCCCACTGTCTGCCTGCAGGTGCCCAGGGGCCGGCTGCTAGCTAGCAGACCCTGCATTTTTGACAGGCAGCTTGCAGGAAGCCAGCACCCCTTCGTTCGTTCCCTCTCGGCCCTCTGGCCGCTGGGGGGCGCTGTGCGGCTTGCGGCGCTGGCAGAGAGGAAGGGCAGAGGGGCGGAGCTGCTGGCTCGCGGGGCGGGGTGAGCCCCCCCACCCCGCGACCCTTTCAGCCCCGCCCCTGACAGCCCCTCAAACCCCGCCCCAGCCGTCTCCTCCAGTCCCAGACCCCTGTGGGCCACGCCCCCGCAGACCCCGCCCCCAGGCCCCGCCCGGCCTTTCCCAGTCCCCGTAGGCCACGCCCCCGCAGACCCCCCCGCCCACCCCCCGCCAGGAGGGGGCGTGGCCTCCCCGCCGCAGCTCTGCGCTCGCAGCCCCGCTGCGCACACGGATCTCGGCCGCCAAGGTGCGGAGCGGATTGCGGCGCGCACCTCCCGGGCCGCTCCTCCTGCTCCTCCTGCTCCGCCTGCGCCTCCCGCAGATCCCGCTCTTCCCGCCTCTGTAGTCACGAGCACCGAGACCCGAGGCGCAGCGGCGCCGGCCAGGTAGCTCGCCCGTCCCGTCCCCGTCCCCAGGGTCCCAGCCCTGCCGCAGCGCCCGCGGGGTCCGCGTCCCCTGCTCGGGTGGGCGCCGCGGTGGCCCGGGAGGCGGGAGGAGGAGCAGCGCGAGCGAACTAAGTTGTGCGACCTCCCCCGGCGCCCGGTAGCTGGGGCTCAGGGACCCCGCGGTCCTCTGGGCACCGCGCCCCTGCGCCGCTGCACCTCTGCACGTCCGCCCGCAGCCGGCTTCTGCCCTCGGCGGCGTGCCGGGCGCGGGCGGTTTTCTCCGGGCCGGGGCGGACAATGGGCTGAGCGGAGCGGGCTTCAGGCACGGCGTGCCCCTGCCGCGGGGAGCAGCGCCCAGACCCGGCTCCCGCGCCTGCAGCTGCGCGTCCGCTCGCTCCTTTGTTCGCCGCCGCCTAGGGGCGCCGGGGTCCTGCTTCCTGCCCGGGACGGCGGATTCCCGTCCCCGGGGAAAGGCAGGAAAGCTCAGGGAAGAGGGGGGCGCGATGGAACCAAATCGGGGTCCCGCTCCCCGGAGGGTGCGGGCGGGCGCGGCTGGGAAGGGGCGCGGAGCGTGCGCCGCGGAGTTGATTGCAAACATGGGCTCGCGTCTGAGGGCGGCCCCCCCCCGCCCCTTGTCTGCTGCCTGTTGGTCTCGCTTTGTTCGGGCCGCAGCGGAGCGTGTATTGTTGCAACAAGTTGTGCGCTTCCTCGAGTTCGAGGTGCTCCCGGTGTTTGCTGGGAGCGGATCTTGATGGTTACAATGGGAGAAACTTTTTTATTTTAAATTTGTGTGCATGAGCCTCTGCGGCTCTGTGGGTAGCTGGTGGATATTGTCTGGGTAAGAGGCAGATTTTATAGTCAGTTTTGACACAGAGTAATTGTCTCCATTGGAGCACAGTATAGTCTAACAATTTCCGGGCAATGTTTTGGTGGCAGAGGAGACTCCAAAGAACTAGCCATGCTGAGTAAATGGTTTAGACTGTGTGTCATCAGATTGAAAAACCGTTTTTACGCTGGGCCCTAGAACACCAACCCACTCATCGCTTGGCTTTGAGTTGGGTAGTCAGGGATTAGAAGTGCTCAGTGCAGTGGCTGTCCCTGGGTGGGTCACCCGGCCTGATTTGCATTTTGGTGAATGGGATTTTTTTTTTTTTTTTTTTTAGGGGGAGGTAGAATTAAATGTAGTATGTCAGCGTTTGTTAAGCGACCCATTCCTAGATTGGAATCTAGACTCCCAGAAGTGTTGGCTGACCTTGGGGATTGAATGGAGTATTCCAAAAAGCAGATCTGTTTTGGGACGGGGCTGACATTTCCAGGCATTCACGGTCCGGAGCCTGGGACTCTGGTAGAAGGTTCCCAAAGGCTGAGGGAAAAGTGGGGTTACTGTGGAGATAACCTAGGAGACTTTCCATGGTATCAGTTTGGTTGTGGCCAGGACCTTCTTTGACATGCCCGAGAGTCCACCAGGACACTGCTGCACCATCTTGGTCACCTCTCCAAGGCTGACCACCACCGTAGAAGGCAAATTAGGAGCTTACTCTGGGGAAAAAAATGCTTCCCGGCCACACAGTGGTAATGGAAAAAGAGCTGTGCGAGCTACTGCTGAGGGCTTGTCTTTTTCATGGGGGATGTGGTCAGATGTTCAGGCCAGGCTGGAAGCAGCAGGACTTGTGTCCTCAGGAGCCATTGTGTGGGGTTGCAGTGGGGTGGTGTCCAGCCAGCAAGCTGTTTGTCATTACAGCCTGCACACTGCGTGGCCAAACACTGTGCCAGGGGCGGGGAACAGAGGGACTTTTTTTTTTTTTTTTTTTGTGGTGGTGGCAGTGATTGTCTTACATTGTGGACTTCCATTTATGTTGTGAATTGCTCCATGAAACACATCTGGGTTCATCCCAAGTGCTCATGGGTCTATACGTGGGACAGCGCAGGGGCTAAGAAGTCTCTGCTTCTGGTTGTGAGGTGGGTAGACCTTGAATAGCTTGTGTCTGGCCTCTGGCTGTCCAGTGGGTGCCCACTGTCTGATGGGGGGCAATAGGGCTGCACCCTTCTCAGAATGAGTTAGTACTTGTCAAGGCTGGACTTTAAGACTGACCTTCTCTGGTTGATGTATAGCAGCAAAGCAAGGAGGATCGGCTGGCCTAGGGGTGCAGGCCAGGGGCAGGGTAGTGATTGGCCATAGGGGGGCCTTGACCATGCTTTTAGCATTCTTTTTCCTTTTAGGTGAGATTCTCCTCTTCTACCTTGTTCCCACTATTTCCAGTATTAAGATTTTAATTAAGTAGGCTAACAGTAATTATAGCTGTCATCCAGTGAGTGCTGGTCACTAGGAAGAGTTTTACCCACTGCCTTGTGAATTCAAAAACCTTGACAAAGTGAGTGTTCTCTCCACTGTGCTGTTGGAGCTCAGGCCTGAGGGCGTTAAGGATGCTGCCTCTTGCTGTAGTTGTGTGGGAGCTAGCAAGTGTTGCAGGTGAGGTTTACACTCCTGACCCCGAAGTCTGCATCTTTTTAAAGGATACACTGTAGCTATATAGATCTTTCAATAATAGAAGTAACAGCTTGATTGTCTAGTTGATTTGCCCTTAGGTACACACATGGGTCCTTCTAAAAACCACTGTGAGATGAGTTTGGAAGGTTGGGTTGTCAACATCACAACTCTTGAAACTCTGGTTCCATGGCCTTATGCAGAAGCATTAACTGAATAGAATGTTATTTTTAAGAAGGGAGGCTGCCAACATTTAAAAAGAAGTTTTTTCAAACATAAAAGGGGTAGATTAGAAGTAGCTCTTCTATAGTAGTTGAATATTTTTGTTTCTTGAGATCCTTTTGAGCCCTTTTTATCTTGCAGCTCTTAATAGAACCCTGCACTTTGCCCCCTGGCTGAGCCCCCGGGCCAGAGTGTCTTTTCCGAATTGCAAGGAGGAGGGAAGGAATGCCATAGAGGAAGTGAGGCCCGGAGCCACAGCCGGGCCTGTAGATTTTCCCAGCACACGCTTGCTTTCTGCCCTGGCCTTTTGCAGAAGCGCACTTCCTAGGGAAGTGTCAAGGGTCTTTCTTGACAGAGTCCTCTGAGGTCATCAGATTTCTGAGCTCTGTGGGAACATGCATTCCACATGATTTCTGTGCTCATCCTTCCCCAGAGGGGAAATGAACTAGTTCAGGCGTCGATGTAGAAAAGGGACAGAAGTGACTTCCATCCTGGGCAGAAGGTAGCAGACCTTGACCCAAGACTGACTGCCAGGTACAGAGTGGAGTTTAACACTTGGCACTGGGAGTCGTCCATGGAGTTCCCAGAATGCTCCTGGACACATGCAATAGTCAATATTGGTTTTTGTTGTTGTTTCTAAGAGAAGAAGTCGAAGATTGAAAGTTCTGCCTTCACTTGTTCAGTTGGTTTAAGGAGGGCTCCCATTTGGGGTCTTTGAGGTCTACAGTAGGGGTAGCAGTGACTTGAGTCTTCTTATGCTATTAAGTCCCCCCTTCTCCCCCAACCCCGGATATTTTAGAGGTTCTCCTCTGCTCGGTCTGCAGAGTCCTCGCCCTGGAGCATTTTCCTGCTGACCAATGGCGTGGGGTGTGGCGTGGAGGTCCCAGCAGCACCCTGCTTGCCCAGCCACATGGCCACATCAGCTCATGTTTGTGGGCACAGCGTTGATGCAAGGCCGAAGGAGCCAAGTGTAGTGTCTGCAGAGGGTTGTGCCCAAGTGGGTGCTGGTGCAGTGAAGAAAATGACAGCTGTGGTGACCAAGACCAAGCAGTGCCTGCTGCCCAGCCAAAAGGTGAAGAACCGTGGAGGGGAGAGAGTGGAAGGAGTCTGGCCTTTGTTTTACTTCCTTTATCCTGCTAAGTGTGAAAAAGTGGAGGGCCAGGGTCCTGCGGTCTGAAAACCAGTCCACAAAGCCCGTCGCTGGGAGGAGTCTGGATTATGATGTGTGCCAGCAAGCTGGACAGTGCTTGGTCCTGGGTCCCCACTGTCCACCTTCCCCTCCACCTGAGGCACATTTGCATATTAAAGGGTGTTGTGGGCAAAAATGCCCAGTCCCCTGGGAACGAATCCTTCCTGTTATGCAGCGTTCATGGCAGTACGCTTACTTTTTCAGTTCTGGGGCTCGGACCGCGGGGCTTTTGCACTGAGTTGCATCCCCCACCCTTTTTTGTGTTTCCTGGTGGTGGGGTCACACTAAGTGACATGAGTTGCCCCGATTGGGAATGCTGGAATTACAGGCGTGTGGCTCCATGCCTGGCTGGTGCCAGGGTTTATGAATTGCTGGATGCTGGCTTTTCTGGCAACTGCTTGCTGGGTGCTTTCTTCAGGTGGTTTTATGTAACCCTCCCAGCTTTCCTTCACTGGGAGGGGTCTGCAGGTGAGAAATTGAGGCTCTGGCCTGGAGATCACCAGAGCATGGAGTGTATGCGCAACGGTGGGCCAAGGCTTTGATGCTCTTGGCTGCTTTTTAAGGAATTAGGAGTGGAAGGGAGCACCCACCCGGGAGACTCTGCCTGCATCTTGGCTTGTTCCTTGGTCACCAGGCATCCAGTGACCTTGGCTCACAGCGGGCGAGCGACTGGGCTGATCTGCTCTGGCTAATTTGCCTTCCCTGGGCCTTGTGCTGGTTCCTCGGCCTTGTCACCCTCGCCCCCTAATCAAGGAAGTCCAGCCTGCTGGAGAGCCATTGAGGAGCTGGCCCCTATCTGTGGCCCCCAACCCCCTCAAGGATTTTCTGCAGGAGTTAGAGCCATGGGAGTGTCTGTCCCTAGGCTGCAGGGTGTGATAGTCACTGCAGAGCCAGGCTTAGAGGGCACCGAGTAAGGCAGGGATGAGGAGAGTCAGTGGGGTTCACAGACCTCCCACCATGGGCAGTTTTAGAAATCAGGGTCTGTAGAAAAAATGGACATTCCTCTTTCACTTATCAGATGAGCAACAAACTGAGCTAAAAATACCAAGTGCCTTTCCTTGATAGCTGGGGACGGCAAGAGGAAACCAAATCTCCGCCTTCCAGGGACTCTGGGCCCAATCTTAAGTGGCCTCCACTGGCCTTGAGATCGCACAGATAGCTTCGCTCCGCTGTTAACCTGAGCATGCAGGGTAGTTTTCTCAGTCTTCATGCTTGAACAAAAAAATAAAGAGTTTGGCTGGATTGGATCCAGGCGGCCCAGGTGCCTGTGTGAGCCCCACTACTGATGCAAGCAACTGATAAATGTTAGTAAAATTCATATTGGGCTGAAAACTCAGCGGTAGAGCACTTGCCCACATGCGAGAGGCCGGATTCCATCCCCAGCACCTCAGAAAGAAGTTGCTCCCCTTAAAGATTCCTAGAAGATTTAATCGAGGGGACAGTGGAACAGATGGTTCGTTCCTGGTTTTGTTGTAGTCCGTGTATGCGTCCTGTGGCCACTTATTTCACCGATTTTATGAAAACATTTTGAAGCATTACCAGCCGAAATGACAGCAGTAACAATCAACGCCTCTTACCTTCCCCCCTCTCCCGGCAGCCTGAGTGTAAGATTCCTGCTGGCTCCACTTCTCTCTCCTTGCTCAGTGCCTTTGCCTTCCGAATCCTGTAGCTCAGCCCCTGCCTACTGTTCGCAGGGTTCAGCTGGCAAATGCGCCGGGTTCCCAACTGATCATTTCTCCCTCAAAAGTGCTTCAGGAGGAACAGGAGGAACGGCCCCTGCTCTTTCATTCATTTCACAGCCTCAGCCTCTCCGCCTTTTAACGTTTGCGAACACTGGCTCAGGCCACTTTGCGTGGCTGTGTTTTGGTCCCTGTGTAGTTGCTTGCAGTTGTAATAGCTGGACCTCCGTCTGGACCTTCCCAGTTGTGGTAATTTGAATAGGGAAAGGTTCTCATTCGCCCCAGATCTTCAGGGTGTGGCGAGGTATTTGTAAAGTGCGTGAATTGCCATGTTGGGTCAGATTCTGAGTTCATCTTGTGACACTGGAGGGAGGGAAACAGGCCCTTTGCTATCACTTGTGAGGGTTCAGGGATGTCTCTTGAATGTCCATAGTTGCACAATCTCTTAAAAAACCTTGTGCGTATGTTTAATTCATCTTGAGCTGTTTATTTCTGACCTGTGTAGTTCATAGGCTCTTTAAGATGGAACTGGATTACACTGCAACTTCCATTTGAGTTCGATTTGCACAGCTTGAGTGTTAGAGTTGAAGGGGGCCTTAGAGGTCCCTGTGCTTGAGACCTGTGCATGCTCAGAAGGTCACAGGATGAAGGGGAGACTCTAGCTTCTTGCTCAGCTTTCTGTCTGGGGCCGCGTCTCAGTGTTCCCAGCTCATCTGAATCCAAGCTCAGTCCGCCTTTCGGAGTGCTGGTCTCCTGTGTGTACCCCACCCGTGCTTGTTAACTGCATCCTCTGGCCCTCTGGCCTTGGGATCCCAGGAGCCTCGCCTGCTTGCCCGATTTCGGTGGCCCCTCATGTCCATCCAGGTGGGCCCTGGCTTAGCTTGGAGCTGCTCTCACAGGCCCCAGTTCTGTTTCTGACTTTAAAAGTCTGGGCTGCAGGAGCGCATTGTTCAGTGAGAGGTCAGTAGGTTGGGAAAATAAGTAAAATCCATTGAGTCTGCAGAGGTTTGTGTAAAGTAGGCCTCCTTGGTCAAGCGCGTGTTGGAACTGCCGGGTTAAACGGCATTGGAAACAAGCTCCTTTTTGAGATGTCTTCTCATGGCCTTCAGGACTGCATTTCTAAGATCGAGTCACCGTGCTCAGGGTCCCAGTGTATGTCACTGTGGAAACCCTCTTTTCAGGGGCTGAGGCCTCGTTTTGGATATTGTGGTGCTGTCATCCCTTCCTTGTACTATTTTAGACCCGGGACCGCCTGGCTTTCTGGGAAATGGTGCATCCTTACCTTGTGAGCTGCGTGGTCACTCCCAGCTGTGCCTGATGCTTTTTGGCCCATAGTTCTGGATCTGTCCTCCCTCCCAGAAGCCCCTTCCTGCGTAGCCTGCAGCCCTGTCCTTTTGTGTCCAGCTGGGTCCCCGTCTTCTCTGCCAGCTTTCCCTAGGTTGTTTCCTTAAACTTGCAGGGCTTTCTGTTTGACAACTTAAAATAAAAAAGCAAAAGTACTTAAAATACAATAAAACATTGAAAATAACACTACACAGCCACCAGAGTGAAATGAGTGGAACTGACACCAATGGCCATCACCCCTGTGTATATCTGGGGGTGCGTCACTTGCCCAGCCTGTTGTCCCTCCACCCACACGGGTTAACTTGCCTATGAATCCTCCATGCTTGTGGCTTGTGACCCCCAACCCTACTTTTTTTTTTTTTTTGGAATTACACTGCATTTAAATAGAAATCCAGAGAGCCCTGACGTCTTTATGGTTTCATGCCTTCCCATGGGCAACCCTGGGAAACCTGTCTACATAGGTTTTATTTATTTACTTACTTATTCTTTATTGATGAAGTTTACTATGTAATTTTATGTGTAAAACTTTCACATCTGTGGGTAGATTTGTGCCAAGATGCTTAATAGCTTTTGTGATTGCCTTAAATGGAATTGTGTAGTATGTTTCTGATTGGGTTGGTGTTACCAGGGCACAAGAAAGGGATTGATTTTGTATTTGTTCATAAGTTTTCTTGGTTGATGAAGTTTATGTCTAACCCTGTATTTTCTTTGGGTGTCAGAAGTCAGATAGCTTTTGGTAGAGCCTTTGTTAGAGGCATCACGATTGACTTTTGACAGTTACATGCATGCTTTTAGAAAGAAGGGGTGACTTGTATTTATTTGAATACATTCACTGACTCATTCATCAAATATTTGGGTGCCAACTGTGTTCCAGAGGAGGACTGTCACTGGGGTCCGGGCAAGCTTGTGTGAGGTCGTGAATGTTTGTGCAGTGCCTCTGCGTCTTTTCTCTCATTGCTGGGACTAAATACCTGACACCCAAAATGAAGAAAGGAAAGGTTTATTTAGCTCACAGTTTATGGAGGTTTCAGTCCACACTCAGCTGGCTCCAAGACAGGACAGCATGGCACAGGGACAACATGTCAAGGCAGCAGCCAGCAAAAGCAGCTAGAGCAAAAGGAAGGGGGAGTGCTCCGGGGTTTAGCTTAGTTGGCTAAGGTCCCACTCTGTAAATGTGAGGTTGTGAGTTCCATCCAGGAGGCAGCAAAAAAAAAAAAAAAAAAAAAAAGACTACAAAAGGAAGGGGGAGAGCAAGCCTCTTTTCCTCCCTTATATTGTAAGCAGGTTACCACCCACTTGGGCAGGTATAGCACTCACAAAATCTCTGTGCCCTCCTTTTTTGCAAAAGATGAGGATATTTACAAAGTAAGAGCCCGGCTCCCTGCTGTGTATTTTAGTTAAACTTTTAAACTGCTCAAGTTGACACAGTGTATCAACCATGACTGAGATGTAGCTAGACCTCTCCAGCCCCGCTTGCATGCTGAGTGCAGAAAGCACCTGTGGTTTGATTGTGGGTGTTTTGACTTGATGATGTCACAACGCTGTGCAGTCAGTAGAAGCAGCTCCTTTGACCTTCTCTCTTTGCCTGGACTGGCGATCCATGCCTGTGTCACTCTGCAGGTCTTGGGGAGTGTGGTGACTGCAGCTCCCCACTGCCCACGTGCTCACTGAGTCAGCACCAGCGCTGTGGGTGTGCTGTGAGGTCCCATGGGTGGGTGCGTGGAACACATTTCCGGTTGACCTTGTAACGCCACAGGGCAGGCCTGCTGGGGTCGGGCGGAGCCACACACCTGTCCCACTTGGAGTCACTGCTTCTGGCCAGCAGTGAGGCTTTGCAGGAGCACCTGGGCCCCCCACCAAGCCGCGTGCTCTGGGGAGAGGTGTGATGCTGGGCTCTGGTTTGGAACCTTTTCTGCTTGATAGAAGGCCAGGTTGGCTCTATGAAGTAGTCGCCTGTGTCACCAGGGTGTAGCACAGGCTGCATCTGCCTCTGTTTCCTCATCTGCAAAATGAGGATAAGGGTAGAGGCTTCTTTAGGTCGTGGCAAAAATGAGATGAAGTAACAGAGTCCTAGAACACACCGAGCACCAAGAAAGCTCTCAGTGTTGGTGTGAGTGACACTGCACGGTCTCTCCCTAGGGCGGAGTCTTGGGGTCCCTCCGCCCTGCCCCAGATACCCAAGTCTCAGGAATCCAGTCAGTGTGTATTCTTCATGACCGATGTGGGCTTCCAGGCACTCCCTTGACAAATGTGAGTGACACTGCATGGTCTGTCCCCAGGGCGGGGTCTTGGGGTCCCTCCGCCCTGCCCCAGATACCCAAGTCTCAGGAATCCAGTCAGTGTGTATTCTTCATGACCGATGTGGGCTTCCAGGCACTCCCCTGACAAATGTGTAGGAAGGCAGGTGGCACAGAACAGCAGTCAAGGGTTCACGGTGGTGGTGTGAGGTGGGGGAGTCAGGTGACTTTACCTTTTACCCCTTCCTGGTGGCCAGGCCAGTTGCAGAAGGAGGCAGAAGTCCAGTCCCAGCCCCATCCCCAGTGATGGAGGCTCTGCTTTATGCTGATAGTTGCGGGAATGCAAAGGCATTGAACACTCTTCAGCACAAAGGTCCCCAAAGTCAGCAGATCGGGATGGTGTTTGGGAAATGCTTCATTCTTTGAACCTTTTTTTCTCTGCCATTATTTCTCCTTTTTGTTTCTTCCTGTGCCCCCCTAACGGGCCTCCAGCCGGGTGTGACTCCCTCCTCTGGTCCCCGCTTCCTCCTCCTCTTGCTGCTCACCCCGTTTCACCCCAATTCTGCATTACTTGCTGTCCTACAGAAATGATGCATGCATTTCTCCAAAGAACGAATTTGATTTCTTACTTTTAATGGTGAAAATAAATGACTTTTCACCCTCAGAAGTCTAAACAAAGTTGTCTTTTATCTACTCCCTGGAATTAATTAATTAGTGAAGAGATTGTCCAGCCTGGTGGGGGGGGGGTCTGTGTCCTAAAAGCAGCAGGGATTTTGAGGGACAGGGAGACAGGTAGAAGGGAGCCCAGAGAGTGCAGAAGTTCGGTTTCCCCCACTTGCTTAGGATTATCTTTGTTACCATCATGGCATGTGTCAAGATTCTTAAACTTTTCCAAACCGGAAGAACAGAATTCTGGAAAATTACCAAAGTACACTTTTATAAAGAAACC
Organism: Hydrochoerus hydrochaeris; assembly: GCA_004027455.1. NCBI lineage: Eukaryota > Metazoa > Chordata > Mammalia > Rodentia > Hydrochaeridae > Hydrochoerus > Hydrochoerus hydrochaeris. The sequence continues at coordinate 232,340 of PVLA01001633.1, read as the reverse complement.
ATGCAAAATCTGACAAATTTTCTCAAAAAACAAAACAAAACAAAAAACCAAACCTCGATTTTAATTCTTTCTGTGTGGACAGTTCTGAGTGTTTTCTAGCTTTTCTTTCATGCGGCCCTTGTGTGATTTTTAGAGGAGAAATGGGCTTTCCCATACCCTTTACTCACCGTAGCAGTCTCATCCATGAGCAGTGGGTCTCTAACCCTCAGAATAACCCTGACACAGATGTCGGTGGCAGCGCACGAGTTACAGCAGTGCTGCCTGGCGTCGGTGGAGGAACTGCATCCTGGAGAGACAGTGCCAATTTTGATGACCTTCCAAAGTGGAGTTGAGGGTATTGAAATAAACGGAAGCAGTGCAGCGCCCCATTCTGTATTCCATCCTGTGTCGTGTTTTCTACCTCTGCAGCACCCAACTTGAATGTAACACACCCACCACTTTCCCTCTTTAACAGGTCTGGCACAGTTACAGTATTACCTGGGTTTGTAAATGGGTGTAGCTAGGATCTAGTGTTTTTCAAAAGTGTTCATCACAGGCAATGTGTAGAAACACCGTGTACCCCTTTTGAGTGGGTAGCGGCTGCAGGAAGGTTTGCACACATTGCTCATTGGGCTCTATCGCCTGTTGGCATGGCCCCATGCACACCAGTACCATAGAGGAGGGAAGTTGTTGGGTGTAACCAAGGCACGCCAGGGGTAAGGCACGGAATGCTCAGACCGTAGCCAGGCGTGGTGGCACGTGTCTGTAATCTCAGCACTCTGGGAGGCAGAGGCAGAAGGAGCCCAAGTTTGAGCAACTTACCCTGTATCAAGGAGTAAAAGGGCTAGGATGTAACTCAGTGGGAAGACCTGGGTTTAGCTCTTAGTACTGCCAAAAACAGAAACCAAGGGAAATGCTACTAAATCTGTCAGCTTGACCTTAATAGTTGGTGTTAGTTGTTGTCTTCAAACATAAGCCAGGAGGTGCAGGGAGGATGCTCAGGGAGACTGGTCCCCTTCGCCCACTCTGAGGTGACCGGTGGTGGATCTGGTGGACTCCGGGAGGTGTCCGACCCCTTCCCTGCCTCTCCTTACCGGCAGCCCCTGAGCCCGTCGTGTCAGATGTGTGTCTAAGGGCTGTCACCTTCTCTCTGATTGTGTCTCTGGCTTTCAGTCACTGTCTCGGCAGCCGCTGTCTGCCCACCAGCGCGGCTGAGCCCTGCAGCAGGTGTTGGCAGCCTGAGGCTGCAGGTGGGCAGCTGTTTCTGTGCCTGCTTGGCTTTCTTGGACGCTCCAGATGTGATAGGGTTTGGGGGGAGGTTTACTGTATGGGGTTTGCACTGGTTGGGCAGCAGATGCAGAGAGGTGTAGGGGCAGCTGGAGGACATGGGATTCTCCAGGACACTTCTTATTTGTCCCCAAACCAAGCCATTCCTGGAAGACGAGATTACCAAACTCTGTCTTGAATATTTTGTACTACAAGATTTACAGGAAGTTTGGGAAATGGACTTTAAAAAGATCCTCCTGAGCCTGCGGCCTTAAAATTTCAACGATAGTCATTTCTAAGGTTTTTTGGAGAAGAGGTCTTGCTGTATAACACAGACTGACCTCTAACTCACAACAATCCTCCTGCCTCAGCCTCCCTGAGTGCTGGCATTCCAGGTGTGCGCCACCACACCTGGCCTTTCTAAACTTTTTATCTGTGTGTTTTAAAATATGATCGTAACCATAGAACCATGTTTTTATATTGATGCTTTGTTTTAAAAATGTGTCATTCTGAATTGGACACATGATTATATATTTGTGGGGTACAGGGTGACATTTCAATACACGTGATACTTGTGCACAAGGTATAATGCATTTATATTTCTTTGTGTAGGGAATGGTGGATAGTTTTTGAAAGATTTAACAGTTGTGTATTACACCACAGGGTGCCATAATTGTTTGAAATACCTGTTATTAGTGGGCATTTGTGTTGCTTTTGCCTCTTGGCCATTGTAAATAATACTCTGAGTGACTCTTCGTGTACGAATGACCTTTTTTCATGTTTTGGGTGATTTTCCTACCAGTGGATGTTAAGGATGAATGATCAGGTCACAGATTGGCGTTGAAGACTTTGGAGCCTTTAACCTCAGGATGGATGGTGGCAGTGGATTGGTGGGGCAGGGACAGTTGCAGCGTGGGTGACCCCAGGTTTCTGGCTTGTGTGGGATTGGGGTGGTTGGCACAGGCTGGGCTGCAGCAGAAGGGGCTGTTTGGGAAGCGGGGCGATGAGGGAGGTTCCGGAGGCTGTTGGATTGCAAGGCCTGGAGCCTGGGCAGAAGCTGGGCTGGGTCAGGTAAAGGGGTCCTGCGCCCCACAGTGTGCTAGGAGCTGCAGGGGTTGTTGGACTTTCTTGGAGCGCAGAGCAAGGCCAGAAGGTGGATGGCAGGGCTCAGGGGAGCCTCGTCTTCTAAAAACTAGAGGGAGGAGAAGCCACTAAGGAAAGGAAGCAGACGCTGCGGCTGAGCATGGCCTGGTAAAGTCAGAGGGAGTGTTTTGAGTAGCAGATCTGGGAGAGCTCGTGCTGGGCCAGTTGGCATCTCTTTTCCTTAGAATAAAGCACATTAGCTGACCCCTGAAATGCACCTGTAGGGTGCTCTCCAGTTTCTGTTCCTGTGGGTCAACACCTATGTGATGATCCAGACCCACATGTGTTCCTTCCTGGCTGTGCCAGCTACCTTATTGCGATAGTTTAATAAAGTGACTTTAACTCTGTGTTTCGGGAGAATCATTGTTTCTATCCAAGTCCACTGAAATTCCTTTGGAAACCGCCCCCCCCCCCATAAGTGTGATGTCAATTGCAAGCCAGTTTAGGAGCCCCTGAGATCATGGTCAAGGGCCTGGGGGATCATGGAATAGAAGCGCTCTGTCACACGGTCATTCATTCATTCACAGTTGGTGCGTTCCGTTGTGATTGGAACAAACTCAGGTCTCGTAGTGTCACGTTGTGTCCTCTTGGGTCCGGAGGTAGCTCTGCTCCAGGTTGTCCTCTTCCTTGCCCCTGGCCACAGGAGATGGAGCGGTACCTTTGGGGAAGGCAGCTGGAGTTAGCACGGGGATGAGTGATCAGACCTGGCTGGGGAGAGACCCGGGTGCCGGGGACCTGCCATTGCTTCGCCTGTCTTTGCAGCCTTTGCTCTTTAGCAGGTCCCATCAGGCAGCTTGTACCACTGTTCGTACAAATGGATCTATCACTTACATCGCCTTTTCATTTTCAAATTAATCAAAACCCAATTCTTCTCCCATCCCCTTTGCCATGGTCATTGTCCTACCTCTAAATGTAAACGCTAATGTGAATTCCTCACTCATTTCGGGGTGACTCAGCTGTCCTGTGTGAGCTCTTGCTTTATTGGTTCTGCTGCTCTTAAGTTTTTCCTTTACCCCTGGAGACTGCGGATGGCTGGCAGGTGGAGCGCCCCGGTGGGGCCCAGGCGTGAGCAGAGGCTGTGGATGGGAGGAAACTCCAGCACCCACAGCACAAATCCTGCAGCTCAGTCCTGCCTGGAAGCTGCAGCCGTGTCTTCCCGCCCACTGCCCACAGGATATTGACCTACTTTCCCCTTCTTATCTGTGTGCAAAATATTTGTTGTACTTACTGTGTTCTCCCTGTCACAACGAATGTTTGTCTCTCCCTTTCATATGAGCTGAGTGCTAAAGTGCTGGTTCAATCAGTGGGAAAAACAATGGAGAAGAAAAGTTGGTAAGCAGTTTTAACTTCTAAACCAGGGGAACTTAGGTGCATATCATTTAAAAAGATCTCTAGTTTCTCTGTGTTCCTAAAGGTAGAGCTGCTTCAGGATAGAACTGTAAATTTTAAGATTTGATGTCTTTTAACGGAATGATTTACAGTCTACTGATGAATTTAGAAGGGTTTTTTTTGATAAACTTTTTGTAAGAGGAAGTGAACTTTTCTTAATCAGGATCTTACAATGTAGAACTACGGTCGTATTTTCTTTCTTACCAAAACTTCCCTTGGGAAAGATTTGTCTTATGGCTCCCTATGTGGTTCAACTGATTAACTTTAAAAATGGGTTTTTGTGTAACTTTCAGTAATACCATGTATGTTCTGAATTGAAGGCCCGGCCCCCCAAAGAAAGGGGTATGCGCGCACCAAAATGTGAAATATCGGCAGTGACCTGTGGAACTTTTAGAGATTAGCAAAACTGTTACTCAAATTCACTTAACCCTTGAAATTTTGTAAATGTAAACTTTAGTACCCATTTCATGTGTAGCTTAAAAATGATTCCCCAGTTAGGGTATGCTTTGTAGGTGATTTACAGTGTTGCATGTCTCATAGTTCTTCATGAATACTACAGAATGCTCCATTTAGAAATCTGTATGAATTACACTGCCTTCGATTTTAAGTAATACTTCCAACATGAAAAGTAACACTAGACCTTGATACAGAAAGTGCTTTCAGATCCTAGTGTGACTGTGTTTTAATCAACTTGGGTGAAGCACCCCACTGGCCACATTTAGCTGCTTTCTTCAAAAGGTCTTCCAAATGACAAAGCACTTTTGCTTCCTGAGTTTACATCATCAGGGTTTTCCGAGTTGTCGTTTTGTTTGATTGCTTCTCATCTAATAAACACTCACCCTAGCGTCCATGCATAAACATCTTTCTTTGGTTTACATAGTCTGTGAGTCTTTATTTTCATAGATAACCGGGGGGAGCGTCTGAATTGTTATTCTAAAGAACTTTGTTCAGCCAAGTGCCAGGGCAGCACTGAGGTTGTGCCTTCGGGGGACGCTGAGCTTTTTCCTTTTTAGTGTTTAGGTTTCATTTGTAATCTTTGCCTTTACAACTCGATGACCTAGTGACGAGCCAGGGCCATCTTGCAGCCCACCGAGTGCCTCTGTGGATGCACCAAGGATCGTGTAGCTCTGCGCACCGCCATCCTGTGCATTCACAGCCAGTTAGACCTTTTAGTAGTTTTAACAGTGCATTCGGAACAGAGAGCGCCTTCGCTTTGCTTTGCCTCTGGGAAAATGCCACCGAGAGAGATTCTTGTGGACTGGCATTTGCTGCCCTTTTGGTTTCTAACATTCTTGAGAATCCCAGAAGGAAGACTCTCAGTCTTTCCAGAATGGGGCCTTTTTTGTTGAGTCAACAGCGATGGAAACTGGGACAGGATATGAGGGGACGTGTTGTACACGTTTGTGGGGAAACCGAGGCTTGGAGTTGGAAACATGTCCAAGAGCTCCCTGTGAGCTCATGGTCGAGCTGCGTCTGTAGCTGGACTCCTGATTTTTGGGGCATCTCCTGGAGTTGTCGTTCTGATCCCTGAGGCGTGTCCCAATGCAAAAGCGGCTGTTTTTTCAGAGCGACCCCCGCCCTGCCTGGGACCGGAAATCCTCTGTCGGCTGCGTACTGCTCTTTTCTGCTCTCTTGGCCCTAAGGGGCTGCTCTCAAGTGACTGGAAGGCCTGACCAAGTATAAGGAGAACCCAAGACCGGAGCCGTAGTGTAAAGGTAGAGCGCTTTCAGTCTGCGAGCCTCGTAAGCTCAGCAAGTGGGCAGGCAAGGGACAGAGGGCTTTGGTGAGAGTATTAGCATGTGGAACAAACCAAGTTAGGACCCTCTGATTAATAAGTGGGTTCACTTGGGAGGGAATCCCCTTTCTCCCAGTGGCTGTATTCGATCTAACGATGCCTGGTGATTCTTGGTGGCTGCGTCCCTGGCAGGACTAGGGGGAACTGTCCGGTGTGTGAGGTATATTTGAGCAGTTTTGTGTTCACCCAGAGGTTCCAGAGTCTCAGGTTTGCCAATCTAAACACACTCGACTTCTTGGAAATATTTTTTTTTTTTTTTAATCTGCCATGAGGGAACAGATTGAGAAGTCTGAGGGTTATAATTAGCACATTCCCTCTTACAGCTGAGTTTGTGTTTCTGGGTAAAACGGTGGTTTATAGTTTTTGGCTACCTTGTCCTGCAGGGACCTAGAGTCCTTCAGACGTTAGCTCATTGATTCTTGTAATATGCAGCACGAGGTGTGTGGTGTGACTTTCGGTCTGCTTGCTGCCCCTTTGGGACCTTCTGGTGGAGTTATGGTAGGTGAGGGGTGACAGGGTTGGGGGCGAGGGGTGCTGATGAGGCTTTCCGATCAGGCCGCAGAGAGGTTGCTCCTTCTGAAGTTGCTATTCCTGCCAGAACTGTGCAGAACTTTTTCTGAGAGGTGCATGTAGGGCAGTGGTGTGGCCACCCCTCAGGGCAGGTCTGCTGCCCATGAGGCCAGTCCGTAGGTTAGTTACATGGGCACACCTGCTGGAAGACAGGACTGAGCTCTTCAGGGTCAGATAGAGAAGTCGCAATCTGAGAACTTGCATCTGGTGAGTTCACTTTCTCAGCCAGGTTGTGTTACTGTGGAATAGATGTTGTCACCACTAAGTTTGTAGATGAGAAATTGGAACTGCAGAGGTGAATTGCCTTGGATCTGAGCCAGCATCGTTGGTGTAACGTACAGCTTGGGCTGTACTGTATTGTGTGGATCAAGAGCATCCTGTATGCTGAACGCGGGGGGCGAGGCAGCTGCTTGGCGTTAGTGAAGCTGCTCTTGGAAAGGTCCCGGGATGCTGGGAAGCATTTGAAGCTTTGGGTGTTAACTTGAAAGCTGCACAGGTCATCTACGAAGTGCAAAAGAACATTTTCAAACCGTTCGTCACAATTCATCCTGGCTCTTCTAGAAATCAGATAGATCCCTGACACCCCCTGGGTCTCATGGTCACTCTGATAGCAAAACAAGGATGTCTGGCATCCTTGTTTCTTAGCAGTTTTGTCCCTGTGCCCAAAAACATTGTTGGTAGCTAGTCATCCAAAACCTTTGATATTATTACCCCGCTTCTTTTTTTCTTTTTCTTCTTTTACTCAAAAATCCTTCTAATTAATTCAGTCGATGTCTGTCATACTCATTTCCTGCAGTTGGAAACAAACCTTTACCCTCCTATCCCTTTATGAATTGTAGAGCTCTCGGTGTTTTCCAATCCTTTTTCACTGGCTTCTGCTCCAGATGGAGGGGCTGGGAGCTCTTACTTGGTGGCTTTTGTTTGTAGAGCCAGTGTCTCCATGCCCAGACAGAAACTAACCTTGATCTTGCCCTGTGGTGGTCCCTAGCCTGTCTCAGGCTCTGCGGATGTCCTGTAGGGTTGGGCTACAGGAAGCCATCCTGCCAATGAATCGCCCCAGTCAATCTCAGGGCCTTTCCAGGCTGGAGATGGGCTTTATCCATTTGCTCTAATCCGTTTGTTTGTTTTCACTCCTGTTCAGATCTCTTAGGTGTTTATTGCCTGTTGACCTAAAGTCCTTTGTCTTAGCCAGAGTTGAACATAAGGGAACAACATACTCTTTGGAAATTGCCCTGTTGTTGGGCCTGTTTCTTCCCCCATCAGAGATTCTAATGAAAGCCCTCCTGGAAGCAATGGATTAACTGTTCTGAGAAGAGCTTTCACAGGAGCCAGGAGGTGGGCGGACCCTTGCTGACTAGTGGCTTGAGCATTGAAATAAAGGATCCAAAAGTCATGCAACTGTAATTCGTGCAGTGAATGCCGGGGGTGGGCACATGCGGACAGCAGAGGTGTTGGTTGGAGTGAAGGTTGGAGGCCTGCAAGTCTTTCCACAAAGCCAGACTGGCCCGCTTTCTCCCTGCTCCCAGCAGCCCTGGGAAAAGCCGTGTGCCCCCTGGCTGTGTGTAATGGCATCTAAACCTCATTCTGTGCCACAGGCCTTGCCCCTGTCCCCCGGGGGTAAGGTGCTGATTTATAATCTTGGGGGGACACGGCTTCAGTCCTGGCTGCTGGCTGGCACTCCTGTGACCAGTGGCCTCTACATGGGTTTAAGTCAGGGGCTCTGGGGTGTGAGGGTCTTCTCTGTTCTGTCACTGACTTCGTTCTTCCACCAGGCTTTCTCTACAGGAGCCTGGTGAAGTCTTGCAATGATACCTGCTCTCTGGGTCCCTACGGGCTTCCTGCCCACTGCGGCAGGCGTCCTGTGGGCCTGTGGGCAGTGGCCTGGTGAGGGTGCTCGTGGAGGCCCCTGGAGACCTCACCATCTTGTCTTTGTGAGTTGTGCAGGGTTTGCCTCAGGATGGGATCCTTCCCAGAGAGAGACAGACAGACAAAAGACAGAGACGGTGTGGGGGGCAGGAAGGCAGCGGGCTAATGGGTGCTCTGCCAAGGAAAAGGTTTTTTTTTTTCAAATTGTGATAAAATATACATCAATTTACCATTTTAAGCACAAATTCATGGTGCTGTGTCCATTCAGGTTACGCCAGCATCACCACCATCCATCCCCAGAGTGTGTTACTGTCGAAAGGACAGCTCTGTCCCTGTTGAAAGGCAGCTACTCATGACTTCATGGGTTTCTGACTTCATGGGTTGGATTATCCCGGGGCCTCATATAAGTGAAGTCGGACAGGATAATAAGTGAGGTCGTTTCGCGCAGCATAATGGCCTTGAGGTTCTCCGTGTTGTAGTACGTGTCAAGAATTCTCTTTCTCTTTCTCTTTCTCTTTCTCTTTCTCTTTCTCTTTCTCTTTCTCTTTCTCTTTCTCTTTCTCTTTCTCTTTCTCTTTCAGGCCAAATGCTGTTCTCTGGTAGGTGTCAGCCTCATTTTGTGTGTGTGTCCATCCATCTGTGGATGGCCAGTCCATGGATGGACAGTCTACGGATGGACGCTCAGGTTACTTCCTCCTTTTTGGCTGTTGTGAATAATGCTGTTAGGAACAGGAATTTATAGACAGCTGTTGGGATTCTGTTTCCCTGCCTCTTGGTGTCTGCCCAGGAGTGGGATTGCTGGGTCATGAGGCGGGCTCTGTGTGTAATCCATTAATGCATTAGAAGAGCTTGGGAAGAGCTAGAGTATCGGCAGGGAGGCTCCCGAGAGTTACTACAAGACCTGAAACCGGGTGTCCCGATCAGACTGATTTAAAAAGGCACTTGGGTGTAGTGGAGAAGGGAAGGAGATAGGAAGGAGAAAACTGCAGGGGGCTGTGTGGGGGCCCTGGGTAGAGCCCTCTTCCCATGCTGTCAGAGGACAGAAGGCAGCCAGTGATTAAGGTGACATAATCAGTGGACAGGTCGGATGGGGTGGGGAGTAATCGACACAAAGCAGCCAGAGATGAACCCTGAGCTGTGGCTGTGGGATTCAGGAGTAAGTTTTTGCCTTTTTCTTTTATATTGGGTGTGCGATGGTAGAAGACACCGGTTTCGGGTATGAGAGGCTTGGCAGGGATGTGGGGAAGCTTGGTAGGTGTGATAAAGTGAGCTGGCGGTTTAGCTGGGTGGGGAGGGTCGGGGAGAAGCCAAGATAATGAAGCAGATGGCGTGTAATTTGGCTGAATTGAAAGCTGGTGGGGGCATCCTTGGTGCAGTGTTACGGCTCCTACTGGTTAGTTCACATCCCTACCCCGTGACAAAAACAAAACTTACAAAACCAAAAATGATGGCCAGTTGCTTGATTATAAAAATCAAGTTTCCAGAGGATCCCAAAAGGTTTCAGACAAAAGCAGGAGTGTGGCGCTGAATTGCTCATCTGCAGTTTCTAATTTATTCCCCAGTAGTGTGCATGTGTTGCTTTTGCACAGTAGAGTGATCTTTCGGAGTGTCAGCAGTGGTCTGTGTCCCTGGCTTCTGTGATGGACAGACGGACTGTGAGATCCTGAGTGGTGGTGTGGGTAGGACCTGCGATCACTGTGTCCTTAGCACTTCACACAGTACCACAGCACAGCAGGACTGATACTGTGCCTGCTGGTGGGGCTGAATAGAAATTTGATCAGCCTCTGTGAGAGGGATGAGATTTGGCGCCTTTTAAAAGCTCTAGGAAGGAAATTCCAGATTTCTCAGTCACTTGGCTCATTCTATTAACCTGCGTCCTCTAGACTCAGCCCCTCTTCTGCCTTTGTTTTGCCACCAGGATTTGCTGTGAGTTATTCTGCGCATGAAATCTTGCCCCTGGGCCCCGCCCTTCTGACTTCAATGTGTTTCTCATGTCATTCTCGAAAGCATTAGTGTGATCTCACTGGGAGCCCAGAGTCTATTTCCTGTCCTTTGTTGAGATTAAGTTTTCGGGGGACTGGATCAAAGTGGCTTGCAGCCTGTTCATTGTCATTATTTTGCCTTCTGTCTCTGGGTGAACCACGAGGGCGGGTGGGCGGGTGGGCGGCTGGGAGGCCGTGCATTGTTTTATCACTCAGTTGTCAGCTGGAGATTTGCATGCTTGTTTCCCCTTTGTGTCTCACTCAATGCCCACCGTGTGTGAGAGGCTGTGCGTGTGTGCGAGGCTGTGCGCTGCTGCGAGTTTAGGGAAACAAAGATGAAGAAGGCGTGACTGGACATGGAAGCGCTGGCTCTCTAGAAAAGGCGCTGTACAGGGAGGTTAATGAGTGGAGCTGGGGCCACATAAAGCACCACTGTTCCTGCGCTGGGAAGCCCCTGTCAGGACTGCCTCTGATGGGCACTGCTAATGGCATTCTAAATCACTGAGAAGTCCCCACCACAGTTACCTAGCAGGCAGCGGGTAATTGCTTTCCTGAACTTTTCCTGCAAATCACTTAGCTCTGGGTTTGCTTTAAAAGTTGCTTCACATGTAAAGTTACGTTAGTGACTTAATATTAATCCTTGTTAATGATTGCGCCCCCTGCTCTGATTTATACGAGTGTTCCTTCAATTAGAAGTGGACTACAGTTTGCATTTGTTCTTATCCATGGCATTGTGAGCTCTGCGAGGTGCCCAGTGTAGATATTTCAGCTAGTCTGCCATCTCTTGTGACTTATGACCATCAATTATTACTGTGAGGTCTCTTTTTTGTTCACATATCGAAGAGTGGTGAGATTGTGCACTTTACCCAGGTGTCTCTCGGTCTGGTTGGCTCTGTGTGGCGCACAGCTTGGGGGTGTTGGTCTGCATAGCCCCCAGCCCAGGTGATGTAGCTGGTATGCTTAGGGGAGTGACCAGTTGAGTAGTTCTATTTAAAGGTCGGGTCACTGATGACTGTTTTAAGTTGCTATAGGATACGTATGCTCCATTTTCTTTTAGATTTTGAGGGAAGTTTAAGATGAACTTTTTAATATTTTAAATAATATTTTATACTGGAAAAGATTCCAGTCAGTGCTCCCATGTACACTGAGAGAGAGGCAGTGATTTGGTGAGAGGAGGGTAGGTGGGGAAGGGGCAGTGGCAGTCGTGTTTCGCTTTTCACATGTAGACCGGAGCGGAGAGGCATAGCTGCTGCCACCTGTCACCAGATGGCTTAGATCTGCACTCCAAGACTGCGGGTTCCCTCCAGACCCCCTTAGACATTGTGTTTTATAGCTTGCTTTCACCAAGGTCCAGAGGAAAAGGTCAGGTTTTATGTAATGATGGTTAGAGATGATATAAGCCTGGATGTTGAGCACGGCATTTACTCTCTTGTTAGTGATCTTGGTTGCTGGCAAGGTGGGCAGGATATAGCCACACAGAGACTTGCAGGGAGGTCAGAAGACCAGGAAGAGTACCTAGAAGCTTGGGAAACAGGAAACAAGGAAAGGCAGAGGGCTGGGGTCAAAGGGGTCTTCATCTGCTCACCTCGCCATCCAGGAGGATTCAGTCGGCTGTGCAGAGGCCAGATTCCTACTTCCAGCCTCTCCTGGGGTGGACCAAGAGCAAATCACTCTCTTTAGAGTTCTTGATCACTTTTTACCCCAGCCCTTTTTATTTTGAGACAGTGTTTCTAAGAGATACCAAGTTGTTCAGGGTCGACTTGAACTTGTGATCCTACCTCAGCTTCTTGAAGTGCTGGGATTACGGGTATGCGCCATCAGGCCTGGAAAGGGGTATATTTTAATCAAGAAGTAAATCATGAAGAAATGACAATCCATTAATTAAATACTATCCAAGAGATTAACACTGATCTCCCCAGAAGATAAGAGAAACAAAGCCTATAGGGAAGCTGCAGACTGGGAAAAGTTTCCCATGCACGCGCTTGAAAAAACTCAGGAACAACAGCTGAAAAGCAATGTTGATCATAGGAAAACACAAAAAAGATTTTAAATGGCTAGAGGGTATGAATAGGCAGTTCCCCTATTGAGGTGAAATTGAGCAGGACCTTTTATAAGGTGGTGTGTCACTGCAGGGCAGATCAGGTGGCGCTGGGAAGAAAGCTGTGTCCCACAGGGAGGAAAAACCAGATGCATGTCTGCTCCGCTCTGCCCCTATCTCTCCCCAGTGCCCCTGTACCCTTTCTCACCACACCTGTGCTGAGCAATGTAAGATGCCACAACCAGCATAGTACGCTGTGTGACTGGAGACAGGGTCACCCTCCTCGGAGGGAGAGCGTCTGCTCTCTGAGATCTTCATCCACTGGTTTTCCTTGGCCATGCCAGAGAGGAACGTCGGGAAGGGGATTTGGTTGGGGTCTGTTATGCTTTAGCAGTTTTTTTTAAACGAGGGGTTTTAACCATCTTAGGCTCAAACAGTCATAAGTCCCTGTCAGCCTGTGTGCAGTACTGCAGCTCCCCTGAAAATGAAGTTGATTTTTAAGGTTTATTTGCTTCTGTGGCCTAGGAACCCACACCAGAGATACTGCCAAGTCCTAAGGTATTGAAATTAGAACCTGGCTTGGGCTCTAGCTCCTGGCCTTGGTTCTCTGCAGAGAGCCATGGTCCTTGGTTAACAGAATCTGCCTGGGACCCCTAGAGCATGGCGATGCAGCTCAGGGTCTCCTTCATGGTGGCCCTGCTTTTCCCTGTCTCAGGCTTGGTGACTTTTCCACACAGCACCATGTTTTCCTCTCTGACCTTTCAGACTGACCAGGTTTACTAACCCTGTACTCTGGCTGGCATCCTAGATTTTCTCAAATTCTTTGATGTTGTGGGTACAAGGTCCAAGTCTGAAGGTCTGGCTTTGCCAGGTGTTTCACTGTTACATATCACTGTGGTTTCGATGATGCAGGCTGGCCCCCAAAGTCTCTCGAGTTTCGAGATGGGAAGCTCATTGGGTCATCGGACTGTGCACTCATCAGTAGAGTGACCATGATGACTTCAGAACTGAAGATGCAGTTAGGTGGTGGGTTCTGGTTGGAAAGTCTAGGGCCCCTGGGGGTGTGGCCTAGAAGGGGACATCTTCTCCCTGGCTCTTCTCTTTCTGCTTCCTGGCCCCCATGAGGCGAGCAGCTTTCCTCCCATCTCTGCGTTTCTGGCTTGGAACCAGCTGACCATGGACTGAAACTTCTGAAACTGTGACCCAAAACAAACTTTCCTCCTTTAAACTGTGGGTGTCAAGTACATGTTTCAGTGGTGAGAAAGTGACTAAGATAGATAATTGGAGCCAGCCTAATCATCAGTGCCCCACTCTATGCATGAGCTCAGCCAGTCCTTGATTTTTGGTGTTACTTATAACATTCCACTTCCTGGCTCCTGTTTCTTCTATTAGGTAAGATGCTTCCTATGACAAATAATTCTGCCATTCAGTCACCTTCAGCAATGAAGAGAATTAATTGGTTTACATCACTGAAAACTTGGGAGACGAAGGGGCAGGTGCCAAGAGCGATTTGATCCAGAGCTTTGCAACGTTGATTAGGACCCCATCACTAATCTCAGTAATTTTCCTGCCCTGCCTTCTTCCATGTGTCGTCTTTCTCCTGGCACCAGCCTCCCTCAGGAGGCAGAGATGGCTGCAGCTGTTCAAGTGTCACGTGGGCTGGTCACACCACCTAGAGCTGGAGAGAACCTTTGTCCTGAGATTCCAAGCCGAAGAGGTTCAGCCTCTTTTGCATCCTGCAGCCTTGAATCAGTGACAGTGGTTCGGAGATGTGTTGCAGTCAGCATAAGATCACATGGTATTTCTTGGTGGATGGGGTACACATGATTTCTCCAGAACAACATGGCTTCCCACGGGGGCCCTTGGGAAGGGAGGGTGTCTCTGTGCCCACGTCTGCCTGCATCTGTATCTGCATCTGTATCTCTTCATGTGTACACATGTATACATCTCCACACGTAACTTTTTTATGACACAGTTAATGTACACACGTGTATGCATAGTAAATGAAGCACCCACAGTGATATCTGCATACCTCCTCACCTCATTCTCCCTCTCACCCCATCTGAGCACTGACGTTTCATGGAAATGGTGAGCTTGAAGTGATTCTGAGATATGTTCCCATGGTCAGCATTGCTTGGTCACAGAAGAAGCCGAATGAGTTTCTTTGGGTGGAACAAATACACCGCTCATTTTACTGAGAACTCAAAGTTAAACCAAGTCTGAAGGTTGTCATTATATTTGTTAATTCTCATTTTTAATAGTGTGTGTTTGCAGTCCATCATGCTGACATATTCCTCATCCCCATGAGGAATCATATGTACATAATGCATCTTAATTCTTTTTTCACCAGCTCTTGGCCCCTTTTGCACTTACAGAAGATCTTATCTTCCTGGTTCCTATTATCTGTCTTCTGTTTATCTGTTCAGTGCATTTGTATTGCAGGTTTCTCATATAAGAGAAGCTGCACCATATTTAAGCTTGTGTGTCTGATTTATTTCACTTAACCTTATGGTCTTTTGCATCTGTTTTCCTATACATGACTCAGATTTCTCTTTCCCTGTAGCAGAGTCATGCTCCATTGTGTGCAAATACATTTTCATTATCCCTTTATCCTACTGATGGACATACAGGCCCCTTCCAGGGTTTCAGTTTGGTTTGCTTCATTATAGCTTGGTTTGCACAAACTGTGTTTTCACTTTTCTACTTTTAATCAAAGTGCCCACAAGCTGGCATTTGTTTTGCCCTCCCAGCCCCTCCTTCCGCTTTGGATTATGAGGTTGGGACAGAGGTGTGGGAATTAGGAGCTCTGCAGACTTTTTCAAAACTTATACTTGGAAGCACTGCATGATGCCAAGTTTAGGTTGTGGAGTTAGATCAGCTGCTTAATTACTCTTACCTGCAAAGCAGTGTGTTGTCTTTCTGCAGCTGTTTCTATAAATAGGCTCCATACAGACACCCACCTGGGGCAGCGTGTGCCTGCTCTGGCACCTTGCTTAATTTAAATTGCTGGGTTGAGGTAGTTATTTTTGAAAGCCTTCCTGGGTTGACTTTCCCCTTAAGCTCTCAGCCTTCTTCCCTCGCCTGCCAAATTACATGCAATGCGTTGCAACTCGAGTGCTTTTGGCATCATGGGAGTCGGAGACCTGAAAATCTGACTGCGGTGTTGATTTACTGTGACAGAGGTTGGGCACTCAGGGAGCTGTTGTTTCCTCGCTCGTTTTCCCCTGGATGCTGGCTTCAGCTCTGCTGTGTCCTGGGCTGCTCCTCTATCCCTTCCCACCCTCACCTGTTTTATTCTAAAACAGAGCCTGGCCTGCTTCAAAACACAGCCGTCCTCTGGATCGCATTGTTAGGTTTTAGTGATACCTGGAGCTATTTATTCCAGGTGTAGTTGGCATGAAACTAAAACAATCAAATAATTCCTCTGTCTTTCTTTTGAATGTTAAATGCTTCCCTCTTGGTGGTTCTTTGTTAGAGAACATTTTGGTTTCATCTGAGTTGTCTTTTCTGGCTTCCCACAGCCAAATAAAAATATTTTTTTAATATGGTCAGGGATGAAGGATATGTTTGTGGCTTCGTGTGAATTGCTAGCAATGAATATTAATGAATTACTTATGACTCTTCCAGTTTTTGAGATTCCAACTAAATGTAACTTCTGTTGCCTCTCAGAGACCTGTGGGTGTTGTAGACTGGAGAGAAGGACATTTATGTGAATTGCTAAGACTTGAGCAAGCAGGCCAACCTTCCTGTGGCGCTAGAGTGCTTTGTACTCACTGCCCTGGGCACGTGCATGAGTGTTTGTGAATGTTCGCAAATGTTTTGCAGCATTTTGAATGAAATTATAGAAGCCTGTCTTCTGTGTTGCTGACATTTAGGATGGCCTGGATGAGTTTATTTCTACTTCCTGGTAATTTTAGAAAAAGTAACAGAGACAAGCCCATGCACATGGCACGTCCTTCCTGCCTCTCTCCACTGCCACTCTTGTGTTCGGATATTGAAGGGACGTCAGTGCTGTTTGCCGTAGTGATCAGGTTGGGAGACTTGGGGAGTTCTCGTTCCTCTGTGCAGTGCACCTGTGTGGCAGGAGTAGTGGAGAATGCGGCCCTCAAAGTGTGCGTGTGTCCCCTCAGTGGTCTCTCTCATGGAGCTCAAGGTACACTGTAATGTTTGCGGTCAAGTCCTTGCCTGTCCACTTGATATTGCCGATATGATGGCCTGTCTGTTGGAATGAGGATTAAAAAGGTGGAAGTCACTCTTGGCAGGTGACAGTGTATCAGCAATCTCCATTTACAGTTGGTTGTAATTCTTTTCTGAGTTTCGCGTGTGTGGAAGGATGCTTCTTCTCGTAAATGCGGTGCTATAAGTGGTGATGTGATTCTTTAACATGCAAAACTCTTTTGAGTAATCAAAGTAAGGTTCTTAATTTCTGTGAGCGTCAGCTTTCTTACCATGGAGATAACAATGCCTACCTTTGAGAGTCACAGTGAGGACTGAATGAATTCGTGCATGTAAAGTTCTTTAGTGCATCTGCTTCTGGGCTAGTGACCAGTAGCGTTAGCACTGTGTTTGTTGGGGAAATGTGGAATGCTGGTGGATGAGTCCTGGAGGAAGCAGGCTCACGTAGGCTGACATTGGTATGCTTGGCCCCGGGAGAGGGTGGGTTCGGTTCCTTTGCTGCCAGTTTGCAGTCGCAGCAGGGGAGGGCACATGGTCTAAAGGAGCTGCTCTTCCTGTGAGTGGACGTTGTCTGGGGAGAGCGAGTTGGAAGGAGGTTCATTTTTGGCCAGTGGAACAACAGCATCAAGCCAGAGGCTCCTGCCTAGGTTGGAGAGAGCAGAGGTTGTGCCATTTTCTGCAGCGGTGCCAAGAACCTATCTGAAACAGTGTCCTTCATTTACACCAACTCCGTTCTCTCCTCCAGCTGGAGACCATGGCCAGAATGGAGGTGAAGACATCGCTTCTGGACAACATGATTGGGGTAGGGGACATGGTTCTCTTGGAACCGCTCAGCGAGGACACCTTCATCAACAACCTCAAGAAGCGTTTTGACCACAGTGAGATATACGTGAGTGTTCGGGGAGGTTCCCCAGGGTGGGTGAGCTTTGCATTTTGGGCAGAGAGCTGGCCCTGCTACCTCACTATCTCTGTGTTTTTTTATTTCTTCATTCCTTAGAATGCAGAGGTACTTGTTTATTGCCTCACGGTTTGGAATGTTTTGTCTTTCCCGAGGTGCAGTGTTGCACTTCAAAGGAAGGGAAGACTTTAGTTCCTGTCTTTGGAAGAACAGCTATTCAGAGTTTTGCAAACCACGTACACTTTCTTCCATGCCTCTGTAAGATTAGCAAAGTCTAATCATTGGGAAATGCTACTCAGTAAAATGCAAGACAGTGCCAGGGATCTAGCTCAGCAGCACAGTGCCTGCCTGGCAAGCATGAGGTCCTGAGTTTGATTCCCGGCACATGCACACACACAAAAAAAACCTCATATCTTAATACTGTTACAAAATGATTCAAGGCATGATATGCACTCCCCAACGGGGACGCTGACATTCTAGATTTAAAAACTGAGTGGGGTGACACACACCTGTAATCCCAGCACTTGGGAGGCTGAGGCAGGAGGATCGTTGAGAGTTTGAGACCAGCCTGGGCTACAAAGTGAACTCAAGGCCAGCCCAAACTGCATAGTGAGACCCTGTCTCAAAAAGACCCCCTCCCCAAATGCATGACAGTGAACTTTCCAAAAAGGTGTGAACCTTGTTGACATTTGACACTAGGCAGGATTAGGCCATTTTACCAGTTAAGAATGTATGCTCAGTCCCTGGAAACTTGGGACTTGGCAAATTACGTTCTAAAAGGGTATGAAATTGCAATTCTGTAAATATATACATTAACATACCTTTGTTGCAAAAAATCCTTTATAAGGGATTTCACAGTATTACTTTGGTAAATTCTCTAGAGCATGAATTAAAAAATACCTTTACATATAGCCTTTCAGGAGTTGGAAATAAAACACATCTGGGGAGGTAAAGGTGTGTTGTCATTCAGCCAAGGAAACAGCCTTGGTTACCCGTATCAGCTCCTTTCTCTGAAGCGTGAGATAGAAGTAGTTTTAATGATTTTTCTCTTGCCCCTCAGCTCCCTTTTCCTCTTTGAGAAATGTGCATCTGTGCATGGAGAAAACTGGATGATTGGGACAGGCTTCATTTTCCTGTCAACTTGGGGAGGAAGTATAAATAAATAAAAAGAAATCATAAAGTGACACAGATAGGGGAACTAACGCAGATAGTGCCTTGGTGGAACTAACACATTCAATTCTGAGTTGTATTATTTTTCATCACACGTCCCTGTCTCTTTTCCATCACCAACTGTCTTAGCTCATCTAGGCTGCTGTAACAAAATACTGTGCACTAGGAAGCTTACACTCAGCAGAGGTGTGTTCCCCACAGTGCTGGGAATCCGGAGACGAAGGGCCTGGTGGAGGCAGTGTCTGGTGCTTGGATGGCGTCTTCTCACTGTGTCCTGAGGCGGAGGGGATGCTCGGTGGAGCCTTCTGTATCCGAGCCCTGATCCTCTCTGTGCAGGCTCTGTCTTAGGATCTAATCGCCTCCCGAGGGCTCTGTCTCCCCACACCATCGTGTTGGCTGTCAGCTTTCAACACCCTGGTTTTGGAGGCACACAGACACCTAGGCCTTAATAGCAGGTGGGTTTTGAGAAGAGCTTGGGGTAATGATTTCTTCACAAATTCTAGTTGGCATCATGCGAGACTTGAGCTTTTTTATCCTTCTCGACAGCTGGTGTTGGAGATGAGGGAGGTGGACAGTGACGTGAGGCGTGTGAATCTTGGTTTTGGAATATTAATTTGATGACTGGGTACTAAACTGAGGTGTAGTTACAGTTCAGAGGTTCTTGAAAATGCTGATCCAAATGGAAAATAAAGGTAGTGGTTGTTGCCGCAGAGCAGGGAAGTGGCATTGTTTGGTTTGGCACTGAGGCCTGGTGTCGCCTCCTCTCCCTGGGTAGAGGTTCTGATTTCAGGTGGGGAAGCCTGATGGTTCTGCAGCTTTAATTGAAAGGGTGGTCTGATAGCATATAAAAGGCAGCCTTTAAACCTAGGGCTCCGAGATGGAGATGGTTGAAATTGATTGTATCCTAACACTGCTGATCAGTTTTCTTTTTGGCTCTAGCAAGCACTTTTTGAATTGAAAATAGGAGGCAGAGTGGAACATTAGGTGCATTTGAATACCTGATTTGTTGTGGCCACTAAAAATAAAACAATCCCCTTTTAACCAAATGCCAAGTGCTAACATTCATGAGTCGTAGGCAGACAAAGTGTCTGGGTTTCAGTCCTATATAATTTTATTTTCTAAAATATTATTTTATTTTGTTTCTGGTTATAAAACAAACACGGAGGATGAACTTTAGCTTCCAGGTATTGATATTGGTGAAAGTGCTCCCTGGTACTCGGGGCTCTGCTCTTTCCCCCGGATGTGCACCTTCACTTTGTTAACTTTTAAACACACATCAAGTTGGGGGAGAGGCATTCTCTGTTTTCAGGTTTTTTTTTGAAAGCATATTGTGGTGTAATGTCTATGTTATGCTCCTGTTTTCCTAAATGAGAGAGTTTATGTCTGTATACGTCTTGTTGTATTCGTGTGTGTACAGAGAAAGGCTGGGTAGCTTTGGGTCCCTTGGTGCTGTAGGGGAAGATGCGGGTACAGGAGTGTTGCTCATGCAGACCTCTGTATTGTAGGACTGAACAAATATTCCTTTGTAATCATTATAGTACTGCGTGACAAATGTGAGCCCCTTGCTCCCCAGCCCACGGTGTCACATGTCTCACCCTTAGGAAATCTATGCCTGGCTCTCGTTCTTTCTAACCTCCCTGCTTTGCTCTGGTTCGTGGCTTGCTGCAGGATTGTTTAGACTGATACCCAAGGCCGAGCTAACATGATGTCTTACTGGCTTGTGCTTCACTTTTTTTTTTTTAAGTTCTTTCTCAGAAAAAGAAGATATAGTTCGAAAAATAATGTTTTGAAGTCTCGTGGCTTTGTCTTATACTTTGGGCCTTGTCTTATACAGCTGGGGTGATGCGTGCCAGTGTAGAAATTGTGATTTGTGCATTCAGATCATGTTTGATAAAGGAAGGGGACAAAGGGCCTTTGGCCCAGGGTTTTAAACTCTGCAGCTTCCGTGTCCTTCCGTGAGACATGGCTGTGGGTGGCAAGACTGTTCCCCCTCCCTGCTGTCCCTGTCCCCTTCTGCTTCCTCTCGCCCCCCCCCCCAAGGTGGAAGCTGGTCTCTGTTTCCATGGCACAGTCCTGCGGGGTTCCTGGGCCCCAGATGTGACTTGTGGATGTGAACAACAGTCACAGCCCTTTGTGGTCCAGACCCAGATGGGGGCTCCTTGTGGTTCTCTCACCTTAACCTGAAACTTGAGGTAGGAAGGGGCTTTGTGTGTTGGGTTTGTTCAGTTTTGTTGGTTGCAAGAGGCAGCCATGCAGCCTGACCTGAGCGCAACAGTGGAAGCAAGTTCATTCACTTGCATCCCTGCAAGGTCAGGCCTGGTCCTGCTTTCAGAATCCAGCTGACCTTGTGGCTCTTGGGGATCCTCAGTGACTTTGTAGGGTAGTGACCGTCTGTCTTCATTGCCTCCATGGTGGCTGCTGCATTTTGAGGCTCCCTGGTGGCAAAGCAGCTGCTGCATTCTGGGCTTCACACTCACATGCCCTGTTGGCGGGAGCAGTTTAGGCGGTGAGAGCGCAGAGTTCTGAGTTAGAGACCTCAGGTTGGCTGGGAGAGCTGTGGATTTGAGTGCCCAGCTTTACCTGATATGCAAGCTTTTTATAAAATAGCTGGGCTGTGTTGGAGGGGAGGATAGATCTGTCCACATGGCAGGAAGAGGGAAAGGGGAACCAGTGCTGAGGAGGCCGCTGGCTGTGACCCCCACACCAGTTTGGTGTGGTGTCATGCAGTGCTGCTTTATCGAGGCCCGTCCCATGCTAAAGGACATGCCCAGTGGGGAGCAGTGAGCATGGGGGCATCCGAGGCTTCTACCGGCAGAAGAGGGTAATGGGTTGTGTGACTTAGTTGAAGTCTGTCTGCTGTAGGGACGTTCTGCTGATGTTTCTGCTTCCAAAAGCAGTTTGGAGCTTTCTTCTGTAGTGCAGTGCATATGGCTTAATGGGACTCTGCAGCTCTCCTGTGAGTAAATGGATACCCTGGAGTACCTGTTCTTGGCTTGCGGGTTCACATGCTGGTTTAAGTCGCTCTGGGTTGGTTCCCAGAAGTTTGGGGCCTTGCAGAGAGTCGCTAATCTGGGACAATCACAGATGTCTTCACAGGAAGGTCTCTGGGCTGTCTCGCTGGGGAGGGTGGAGGACCCGGTGGGATGAGAAGAGGGAAATGCTGGGCTGGTGGGTGACACCCAGGGTCAGAGACTCTGTTTGCTTTTCTTTCTCCCTCTTGGCAGGGCGAGGGTTCAAGCTGGGTACAGCTGCAGGATGCGCCTTGTGGCCTGGCGGGCTCTGCAGGGGGTGGGTGGCTGGGAAATGCTGCCTGTGACATTCCCAAGCGTGCTGTTCTGAATGCTTTGTCAGACCTGAATACTTTGTCAGACCTCCTTCCGGTCTCTCCAGCCACGCGCAGGCTGGACTGCAGCGGTGGCAGGATTTCGGGTGGACTTCTGTTGTCACGTCGGAGATGGCAGGGTGCAGACCCAGCCAGATGTGTTCTGTTTTTAGGGTGACCGGTCGGGACAGCGGTTCTACTCAGGAATGAGACAGCTGCAATTTAGGGAGAGCAAGGCACAGGGCAAATTGGAAAAGGAAAGAACTAAGGTGTCTGTTCCCAGGCAAGAGGTATTTTTGGTGCCAACCACAGTAAATTTAGTTTGTTTCTGCCCAAATAGTTAGGTGGAGAATCACCCAAATACGGAGGTCTGAATGAGTCCAGTTTTAGGATCTTGTGTTTGTAATTGTATTTGTAAAAGAGGCTGCTCTGAAAGTCTAGTAGAAATTGTCTTAAATTTTTAGAAATTAGCACTAGAATTAAGATCCTCATAAAAATGGAATTCTTGTCCTATTTAGTTGGTTTAGACACTACAAAGCCAGTGAAAGTAATAGTGGTTAACATTTATGTATCTATTTGAAATTTCGGAAACACTTTTCATTTGCACATATGTTCATGCCTAGTGTGTGGGTATTACTTATATTCCTGGGAATATTTATGTTTGGCATAAAGAGTTGTGTTTTCCTTTCCTGCAAAAAATATTGCAACACATCTTAGCAGTTTAGGATGACGTATTTAATGTTTCGTCACTGTTTCCATGGGACAGGAGTTTGGGCCTGGCTTAGCTGGAGGGGTCTCTGCTCAGGTTTCACCAGGCTAGAGGAATGAACGGGTCCAGCCAGCTGAGACCGCAGCCTTCTCTAGGCTTTGGGGGAGTTATTGGCAGAGATGACAGCTGGAGTCCAAGGTCTAACCACATATTATTCCTGCTATCCAGCCATTCTCTTAAGTTTCTTTTCCCCCATTTTAAAATTGGCTTTACAAAACAAGGTCTTTTTTTAAAAAAACAGCAAAATCGGCACTTTTGAATGAAACTTCAAACACTACAGCCATACATGGCATGAGAATGTGGTTTTTGTTGTTTAGTACCCCAAGAGTAGTGTGTGGACCTCCAGAGTATGTTGTTTATGCCACATCCAACCCCCTGGGCCACGCATGGAGGGAAGAGGAATGTCCGAGGTCCTGGGTGGGGTCTGTGGTGTGGGAACCCCCCGACCATGGCTGCACCTGTGCTCCTTGGGAAGGTGACCACAAAGGCAAACGTGGGGAACCAATGCCGCCGAAGGCCGGTAGAGCTGGTACCCACAGTGAATTGTGAGGCCCAAGAGGAATGTCCTGTCTGACTTCTGAGCACAGTCTCTTGTTGGATACTTGTATAAGAAGAGTCATTTTGGGGGGAGAGGGTAATAGTTTGTCAGTTGTGCCTCACACAGATCTTCCTGAAACCTTTGCTGATTGAAGACTTGCTGCTGCTTTGAATTTTCAAAGTTGATATCCATTTTCTGTTATTTGCTAACCTATTTCATCATGCAGGCCCTATTATAAATGTACAAATATAGATATTTGTATATTGTAATTTGTGTATTTATACTATTTATAATATTTTATAATTATATTTATAATTTGTATATTTATACTATTTGTATATTTATAGTATATTAATTTAAATAATCTGGATAAGCCATATGTGAAATTCAGCTGGGAGGAAATTAAGGCCTGGCACTTGGTCTGCAGAAGTCTCCTTGGCTTGAAAGTGTGATAGACACTGGCGAGCTAAGTCCTCTTGTCTCTGAGCCCTGGTGGAAGCCCCTAAGCTGCTTGGAGACTGTTTTCTCATTCACAAAATGAATCATGGTTAACAGTGAGAGTTATGTCTTTACTGGAACCAGGTGCTATTTAAGTACTATACATGTTTTGGTTCATTTAATTCTTTTGGAGTCCTTTGAGGTTCAGGTTTTTAGATTATCTTCATTTTGCATGTGCTTAAGTGAGACTTAGAAAGGCTAAGTACCCTGTGCAGGGTCCCACACTGAGTAGGAGATGGAGCTGGGGTTAATACCCCAAAAGTCCAGCTCCACAGTTCCTGTTTTTAATGATAGCCCTGCTGACTCTACAGCTTTCCGTGAGCATTAAATGGTACCACGACGATGAAAGCCTTTTCAGTTTGCAAAATCACTGAGTATGATACTGAAGAATGTGTGGGTTTTGGAACAAGGCAATCCCAAAATGACCTGACAAACAGTGAAGTGAGGATGGATCTTCCTGCCATGTGTTAAACTCGCATGCAGCACAGCCTTGAAGAAGCCAGGGAATGTGGAAGAAGCGCTTTTGGTTCTAAAGTCCTAGATGGTCCTAGGAAAGTGACAGTATCAAGAGGAAGGTGGAAGACCACCTAGGGGGAAGAGCGTTTGTGTGACATTCACATACTGCCTGGCACACAGTAAGAAGAGAATACGTTGCTGATGCCATGGCTGTGCAAGGAATTTGGAAACCCTCAATGGCTTTTCTTCAGGATTTTAAGACATGAGGTTTTCTTTAGCTGGCTTTGTCTTAGACTTTCTGTTTTCCTGTTGCTCTAGCAGAATTGCTGAGAATGTATTTTAGGAAGATGGTGGAGAGACTGATTTGGCTCCTGAGTCTGGTGATCTCGACAGCATGGCCCTGGCATCCTAGGGAGTAGGTCTCCTGTCTGCACCCTAATAGGACAGAACAGCAGGAAGGGCGTGGTCACATGCGGGCGAGATGGTTGTGATCGCAGGCCAGTAGGATCTTTATAGCAACCCTGCCTCCAGGGAACTAAGGTGACTCCTGAGAGAGCGACATGAATCCCTGCCAAGGGGGACACCTTCAATGCTCTATGGAAAGATCTCATCACCTTACCCCCCCCACGCCTGGGACCAAACTTGCAGGGCACGAGCCCCCGGGGGCACTGGAGCCATTTCCAACCCATAGCAGAAGTCTCTCTTTCCTTGCTTCTCCACCCTTCTCTCTTCCTCCCACTCTCCTTTTCTCTTTAGTATTCACTGTACAAATTTCATTTTTGTCATATTACTACTCTGAGTTAACCACATCCTGTCATTTTCAAGATGGGCAGCAAGTAGTATCCCCGTGACACAGGACCCCTCTCCTTCAGCAAAGAGCTTTTCCAGGTCTGGAGAGCAGCACACATTTGGAAAATCCTCCTCTCACTGCAGAGTTTATTTCTGAGATGATGTGACAATATTATATTGTCCCCATTCTAAAATGAAGGTTGCCGGGTGATATTTTTAGCTGGTATTTCAGCGTGGCATGGAACTTGTATATAGTTCTTTAATTTATAGTCTGAAATGACTGGAGCCCGGGAATGAAAGGTGATGATAGGGTGGCAGTGCGGGTGTGTCTCAGCCCAGACCCAGAGCGCCTGTGCCCGGCCGTGTCTCCTGCAGCCATGGTTTGCACGACTTTTGGGTCTGTGTGTAAAACAGAGATTAAAGCACAGGTTAGGTGGAAAGGTGAGCAGGGATAGGTTCTTTCTGCAGACTGATCGATACCTAAATCTGTCATTGATCTTACATCTGTAATTTTCACCGAGGCCGTTTTGTACAATTTTGAACTGTGTAAAACACAACAAGCAGAGCATTCGGTAGACCATATTATGTCTTAACACAAAACAAAGTCCCTTTTCAGGGAAATGGGATAAGCTTTAACATTTCAAATTAGAAACACTAAGACACATGATACCTTAATGTTTTGTGATCCGGTTCCCAGGGTTGGAGGCCCAGGAAGAGGGCACGGTCTCCATCGTGAGGAGAATAACCTCTGAGGTTTCTGAAGCTTCCCACCAGCTGGGCCCCCACAGTTGCCTTCTCCGTGTGCTGGAAGTTTAATCCGCATTTCCTTCCGATGTTCCTCCTGTGCTCGTCTTGTAACTAACTCCTCAGGGTCCAGGCACAAGGACCACTTTGTAAGGGTCTTCCAGACTCGGCATTGCAAGGCTTGTCAGTGTTGCTAGGGGTTGGCAGGTTTTGTCTCGGTGGTGGAATCCCGGGTGGGCTGTTTCACAGCGGCCCGTGGATCCCGCTGAGTCGGTATAATTGTGACAGGTCGTGTTTGTGGAATGCCTGCCGTGGGCTTGGTGTCGTGCTTCATGCTCTGGACGAGGGCGGGAAGAGCGTGCTTTCGAGGAAAGCGCGAAGAACGTGCCCAGCTGCACCCGGGAGTGAGAAGTCGCCGGAGCTCTGGCAGCCACAGTGTACAGTTCTCCGTGTGGATTTGGAGTCAGCCAGAGTGACCCCCAGGAGCTACATTAAGAGCCGAAATACCCCTCAGTGAGGGCGGCCTTGCTGCCAGTTCAGCTGTTTCAGCGTCTTAACTCCTTGGGCACATGCTGAGTGGAAGCTCCGCTACTCTCCACCTTCCGCCACCCATGAGCTGGGGATCTGATCCCAGCCTTCGTCACCCCCATGATGGCTTCGAATGTGGAAGCCATCCCTCCCCTGGCACGACTTGGTGGGCCCTTGTGGGTCTGACCACGGTTTGCTCTCATTTCCCGCAGGTGTCAGAATTTCCTTCCTCCTTAAGTCCTAACCTAACACGTCCGTTGTGTGTGTCTGCCACACCGTGCGTATCTTTCACCTTTCCCTGAACAGCTGTTGTGAGCCATGCCACTCCGCGCCTGCTTGTGCAGAGATCAGAATCCCTGACCATTTGTACCTTAGACAACACTGAAGGAGACAAATGAGGGGGATTTAACTGGGACCTGGAACCTCAACTCCCGTATGCCGTCTTGTGGGGATGATGTTGAGTTCTGTCCATCCTTTTGACCCTCCAAGTGCTGTTCTTCCTGGGAGCTGCCGGGGCTGCTGCAGGTTCTCCTGGCTGCAGACACGACCCGTGGAGCCATGAGTCACTTGACGCCTCCTTCACCTGCTTTAGTGTAGGGGGAGATGCCTTTCCTCGCCTGTATTACGAACTTCTCCAGGGCATGGATATGTGGGAGTGTGGCTTCTTCCATTTCCCACTAGGGTCTCAGCAGCATGGTCCTGGCATCCTGGGGCGGGTCTCCTGTCTGCACCCTAACGGGACAGAGTGACAGGAAGGGCGTGGCCACATGCAGTCGAGATGGTTTGATAGGACTGGACCGGAGGCCACTAGGACTAACATGATGTTTTACATGAGACTAGACCTTACTTAGTAAATTTGTGGCTTGCTTGTTAAATGGTTGCAGCCTAAGCTTGGCGTGTGATCGATCAGTTTGATTGTGTAGCTTTGCCATGGGATATTTTTCCTTGAGTCCTGGATTGAAACTGTTAATTACTGTTAATGGTAAAGCTGTTAGTGCCGTGCTTTACCATTTCACTTTCTGTTTAGACATCTTCCCCCAACGAATTGAATGTGTCCTTGTTAGCACAGTTTGCTTTTTCTCATTTTGGCCATCGAGGGGCACTGGGCCTTGGAGGACTTCCACACCTTCTTCACTGTTTCTTTGAAGCCACTTTAGATTAAATATTAGAATTCAGTAAGACATTTAAGGAAATGTTGCCTGCTACATTGCCACTTTATTGATTTATTTCTCTAATGTTAAGGGTTGATGGTGATTAAATCTTTTCCATTGAGATGAAAAATTTTCTCTGATGACAGAAAGCACTTTTCTTCCTGCTCTGGTTCCTTCCTGGTGGCACAAGGGCTTCAGGGTCCCTCGGATGGTCTGGTGGCGGGCCTTTTCCCAGCAGAGTAGCGCTTCCTGTGTAGAGGCAGAAGGAGCCTTGTAAGGCCTCCTGTAAAGAACCACTCGTCTGGGCTGCTCTTTTGCAGGACTTCAGGCCTAGCAGATAGCCTGGGTTGTGTGCTCCAAGGAAAAGAGAACTGATGTTGGCTGTGTGTCCTACTCCACGAGGTGGGCATCTCTCACTTTGTGTGCTATTGTATGGTCACTGAGTTAGAGAGTTCATCACTATCTCAGGCTGAGTTGGTAAAGAGGTGCAAGCACGGATATTAATCGCCAATACTTTAGTAGGTTTGGGGTTCAGTTTTTAAGGAACTCTAGAGATATGGAAACAAATGATTAAATTCATTGTGAAGAAAATGAGGAAGTGGAGGGAGTAGGTAGACAGAATGTCTCAGCAGAGCCCTAGCAAAACAGAACCTTAAAAAAATCTATTTCAGAAGAATTTGGTCTTGCAAGAAAGTATCAGAATAGTCAGCTGGTGAAGACAGGTCATTGTGGGAATTCCTGATGTGTATTTTATAGCTTAGTTATAATTTTATTTTCAGTTTCATATGACGAATTGAAATGTCAACTTTCTGGCTGTAGGGCTTCCAAAGATCTTAACATTAACTGGGAAGAACTACACCACAGATGACGTGAAGTTCCTCTGATCTTGCTGTGTGTGTATACAGTACTGATGTTTTGATTATCTGGCATTGTGGAGGAATGTTCTGTGTTACTGAGACTCACAAGCTGTTAATGCTGTGCTTTACCATTTCACTTTCTGTTTAGACATCTTCCCCCAATGAATTGAATGTGTCCTTGTTAGCACAGTTTGCTTTTTCTCATTTTGGCCATCGATTATTACATAGTTGTCTCGGTCCCTTGTCTTGTCCCTGAGTCACAGCACCTGATGCCCACAGCTTAAGGAAGAAGAGTTTTATTTTGGATCATGTTTCAGTCCATAGCCAGCTGGCTCCAAGCTCCAAGGCAGGATGGCATGACAGAAGGGCCCTGTGGAAGAGAGCTGCTCGCTGCATGGTGGACAGAACAGAGAGATGCAAGGAAGATCTAGGGAGGGAAATGAAAGCACGCCCACAGTAACCCTGCCTCCTACCAGCAAGCTAGCTAGCCGTAAAGTCCCGCAATCCAATTACCTTCCCAGAGCCTCACTGTTAAGTGCATGCGACTTTGAAGGGGCCATGTAGACAGAAACCGTAACAGTTATGTACTGACTCAGTGCTGTGTACAGAGCTCTCAGAGCTGGCAGAACTAGCGATCAAGCCTTTGGGTCTTACTATGAGCACTGCTGTAGTTTTAAAATTGCCCAGATTACTTCTTTGACACCCCCGCCCCCTTTTCCCTTGTGTTTCAGAGACTGTAGCTTTCTCTCTTAGTATGAGAATTCTCAGTCCGGTTTATCAGAAGTGCACAAATTTTTATGTGCATGTGAGACATTCCTTTTTCAAGAAGGTTTGTTGCTTTCAGTGATATTTCAAAGACCAAGGGAAGTGCTTATATAGCACTGTTTTTTTAATTTCAAGTTTTAGTCCATTAATGGCTCATGGAAACCATTTAGAGAGTTGTGAACAGTAGAGCTTTATTTATTTTTTAAAAAATTTTAAATACATAATGAAGCCAGGCAAGATGGCACTTATGTGTAATCCCAGCACTCAGGAGGCTGAGGCAGGAGGAGCACCATGATTTTAAGGCCATCTTGGGCTGCATAGTGAGTTCAAGCTGCGCATGAACTACATAGTTAGACCCTGTGTCACAAATGCAAAACAAAACATGATGAGTAGAATTGAACAAAAAATACCAGGCATCACATAGGGTATTTTGTTTTGTGTGAAGTTTTGTTTTATATAGAAATGTGTCTGTGCCTATATAAATAGTACATACACATATATATTGTGATGAAAATTTATTTCTTACAAGGAGTTGTGGAGGATTGAAAATACACAGCTGTAGGGTGGCCTTCTCTCTTTTTTTTCCTTCCCTCAATTTCCAGTTGTTGCTGTTGTCTTTTTGTAGTGTGCTGACATCCTATAGGTCAAGTTCAGGCTAAAATGAAGGGACCTGAGGCTGGAAGGATTTTTCTTTTCTGCATGTTTGCAGAGTTAACTGCCTAGGAATGTTTACAGGGGAAGGTGACCTAGGAGGTTGGCTCAAGGGGCACGGCATGCTTGTTGCATTTGGAGAAAAGCTGGCCCTGTGAGCCCTGCAGGTGGAGATTCCTAACTTCCTCTGCGGTCTCCTTACAGATTCCCCAGGACCGGTCTCCTTACAGATTCCCCAGGACCAGTCCCCGGCCCCTCTCCAGCCCAGCGGGACAGTCTGTGGGGGTTGAGTTTCGGAGGAACTGTCTTACAAGAAAAACTGTATGGCCTTGGGCTTGCATGAGTGGGTTCCACATTGTGATGAGGAGGGGGTGCTAGAGTGAATGTCCTCCAGCAAAGTCGTCACTGTCTTTGCTGTGGGAACCTCATCTGTGGCTCACAGGGGTCCCCTTGGAGCACTGGAGGAACCGTACTTGAAATGGGAGGATGGAGATTGTTTGGGATTGGAGCTGTTTGTGCAGTTGTGATGGAAGATCCCTTGAAGTGGCGGGCCAGCCTGGTGACTGGGTGTGTCTTTTATGGAAAGGTTGAGCTTTTCCCTCCCTTGCTCTCTTCCTCTTCTCTTTTTCACTCTCTTCTCTTTCTCCTTCCCCTTCTGGGTGTTAGAGGCTGTTCCATGGGCAGCAGGGTGACACTCTGGGGATGGGCCTGGACCTAGTGCAGTGGCTACTTAATGGCAAATGTGGTTCTTCTATTATAATACATGATGCAATAAGGAAACACCAACTTTAAATAGTGTTCAGCTGTTTATTGAAATAGTGTTATCATTCCTGAGTCCAGATGTCAGTTGGTATAAAAAAAGAACTGTGTGGTCACTTACTGTGGTCCCTGGAGAGGGTCTGTCTGGGGCTGCAGTTACCTGAAGGTAGGGTGAGTAGCTGCCCAAAACTGGAGTGGAATTTAAACCCCACTCGGGCTATCAGCTGCCATCAGGAATCTTATTCTGTGTCTCAGAGGAAGGAGGATGGTGGCTGGGAATATTTGAATTATTCTACTACACGTAGGATAGTTTAGTCTTTGGCTAATGGATGTAGAAGCTTCAAGGAGGCAACCTGTGAACAGGAAACATAGGTTCCTAAGAGAGGACAGACCATTAGGAGGTCAAGGCTTGAGAGGGTTAGCAGCGCTAGTTCCCCTTGGTCCCCTCTCTGGGTCCTTGAGCCTTGCAGGTGTATCCGTTGCTGTATGACAAGCCACTTCCAGAAATTAATGGTGTAGAACAACAACTAAGTATTTTGCTCTCTGTTCTCCAGGGTTGCAATTTAGGCTGAGCTCAGCTTTGCCTAGCTTCTGCTCATCTCCTCTGGGATCACTCTCGTGGCTTTAGGCATCTGGTGGCCTCCCTGGGGCCAGATGGTTTAGCATGGCCTCACTCGTATGTCTAACAACTAGCAGTCCTTGGATCTGCACCTGACTTCTCAGCAGCTTGTGTAAGCTCATTCCCTTGGTGGCTTCTGGCCAGTTTTTAAAGCAGTGCCAGGAGGAGCGTATCTCAATACACAAGTGACATCTAAGACTTTGCTGGGCTCTCAGTAGATAATATATCTGTGGTCAGATCAAGTCCCATGACCAAGTCCAGATTTGAGAGATGGGGAAATAAACTGCCCACTGACGGGAGTGACAGCAGTCTTGTTTCTGAGGGTGTGGGTATGTGCACAGGAATGGGAGGAATTCCTGTGTCTGTTCTTTCAATTGGGCTGTCACAGTGGGTGAGGGGAGCCGGAGAAGGAAGGGATGGCTCTCAGGCTTAATAAAACCCTGGGCCCTCCGCGTAGTTCAGCACCCACAGAGGTTATTGTATGAGTGCTGACAGCTCCTTCCTTCTTTCTTAGCCATGTACGAATTGGTCATTCAACTAGCACATGTTTATGGGACACCAGCAGGCCAGGTCCTGTTCGAGGTGGTGGGGATGGAGCTGTGAGGAGTGAGAAAGGCAGAAATAATCAAAGGAATCTTGCCCCTTGCTAATGTGGCTTTCCATTTCGAATCTCAGGCAGCAGGTTTGTTCTTTATGCAAGAGTGTTGAGAGTGTCACAGAGGGAGGTTTTTATCCAGAACTTAGCCATTGCGGACCCTGGTCTTAGAGAGCAACTTAGTAATTGGTTTCTCTGCACATCTATGTATTTTAAAAAATGTCACAAATAAGAAATTAACGAAGGAGTCAAATACAAGGTATTTTTTGTTTTTTGGGATTTTTTTGGTACCTAGAGGGTTTTTCTTTTACTCAGTGGACCTTGGTGTAATAACCAGGGGTTACATGCTCATATCTGTTAATGTGATGGCTTCGAGTGTCTCTGTTGGAAGCCCTTCAGGCATTTATTCAGTCTCGGGCATCTCAGTCTACCTGTCCAGGTGGGTGGAGAAGGACACCTGTTGGAAACCTCCTTGAGAAAGCCGTGTCTAAGTGGGATCGATTCTGCAAGTTGGATTCATTCTTTGTCGGGTGAGATGAATTGGGTCCCAGAGGTAGAATTTCAGAGATGAACGCAAAATAGAGTTTTCTTTTCCATCAGCGTCTCATTGGCTTTTGATTAGGTCGTGTCCTTAGGAGCTGAAAGCAAATGGAAAGTTAATCTGTTTCCTTTTCCAGGCCTTGGGGTTCCGTGAGTGGGTTCCACATTGTGAGGTTAGGGGAGAGTCTTTTTAATGAAAATCATTGTAACCGATGTCAGACTAATCTAGCAGAGCTGATGTTTCCTCATTTTCTATTTTGTTTTTCATCGCCTTGCATCCCAGTGGTGGCAGTACTGGAAAACGGTGTCGCCCTTAAAAGTGCTGTCTTGTTGGGTGCTGTCGGACAGCTAGAGAACTAGGAGTTGACTCCTCCCTACCTTGTTTCGTTTTTTTCCTTTGCAAACTTTTTCCTTTCTAGGATGTTATCACACACACATAGTGTGTTGGCATCTTTATTTCCCCTTTCTGTCTTTATGATGTTGGAGCAGCTGGGCTGAGTCACTTACAGTTCAGTGACATTTCCTTATGGTGCTGTGCTAGGAGTTACACAGAAAGAGCAAACCCAGTACCTCTTGCACGGCTGGGAATTTAGGATCAGAACAGAAAGAAGCTAAATGCCATTGTCTGTTGTAATGCAGCACTGCTCCCCCCCAGGTACATTTAAATTTTACAGCAGATTGAAAATCGACCGAGTGTCCTCTCCATCAGAAAGTGCCTTTAAATTCTACTCTTAAATTCGAGTATCACACAGCACATTAGCTACATTGTGAAATTACGTTGAGTCTCCCAAGGAGAACTGTTGCCGTAACACTGCACTGTGTGTGGTCTGAGGCTCTGTGGAGACCCAGGAGCTGTCCCTGGGCAGTGCCATGGCACTGTGGCTTAGGTATGGGTGGGTTCAGTGGAGGGGACAGAAACCCAGGCTCTAATAGAGAGCAGGGGTGTTGCTTACTGTTGCCAGTAGCTGGTGATGAAATTTTTGGCAGGGCTTTGGAGAGCTCTTATCCAGAGTCCTCACTGAATCCCGGGATTTATTTTGAAAGTTGTTTGCAATGTGTAAACCTGCTTTCCATTTGTGGGCAGAGGGAACAAACATCGCTGACCACCTGTCTGCAGAGGCGGAGTTCCTGAAAAGCATAACGTCCAGGGTGAAGCAGTGAGCTAGTGCTGGTTTTAAAAGAGTAAAGTAGCCCTGTGATGCTGAACTTTTGTGCTGTGTTGTTGTAATTCCATTTTCTTCTTTCTTTTACAGACATACATTGGGAGTGTGGTTATATCAGTTAATCCCTACCGGTCTCTGCCAATTTATTCGCCAGAGAAAGTGGAAGAATACAGGAATAGAAATTTTTACGAACTGAGCCCTCACATGTAAGTATGGGATTAAAGCACCGAAGTTTCTCTTCTACCCCAGAGATGCAGGGTTGACAGATGTGTGCAGCTGTGTGCTTTGGTTCTTAGGAAAACGGTTGTCTCTCTTTTTTTTTATTTCAACAGCTAAAGTAATGTAGAGGTTAATAGATGTGCCTTATTTTTTTTTAAAGACAAAGTATTTCTGTATGTAAAATGTTTGTCAGAAAAAAAAAAAATTCTATGTCCGTAGCAGCTGCTGCTAATTAGTTTTGCAAATAAAACAGGAATGTGCATTGTTTATTATGATTACGAGGCCATGCAGCATTTTTCAGAGTCTTTTGGGGCCAAGAAAGATTCCAAGTGTTGGGTTATGTGATGGTGTTTACCTTTCTAAGCTGTGGTTCACCAGGTAAGTACGATGGGCTGATGATTGAACTGAAGTTGGTCACCCATTTGATTTTTCTTTTTTTCAGTGAGGTCCCACGTTTGTGTCAGTGATTCCTTCTCAAGGAATCTTCCCTTTGTCGGCTCTGCTGCCGTGATTCTGTCCGTTTACACCACCAGAATTTTGTTTCTCTTCTGAAAGGACGATATCCTGGAGGCTGCTTTCTTAGGTTTGGTGGGTCAGTGGCAGAATTGGATTTCTAGATCTTTGAACTGTAGATTTCCCAAATAAAGATGGAAAAAAAATAGAATATCCATATATTATCACAGGGAATGCCATAAACTTTATTTCTTAAGTCATGCTCTGTTTACTGAGCCTTGGGAAGCCTTTCCTCACTGTTTACATTCCCCTGCCTGTCGGTAGTGTTGAAGGAAGAGGAAAGGGAGAGGGGGCGGCCTGGCCAGGCCAAGTTGTGTAATGAGAGCCTCAGGCCTCTGCCTGCTCCCCATCCATCGGAGGAACATTTCCTGCCAGCTCTTCTGTGGACATCTGAGTGATTTACCAGAATCCAAGTTCCTAAGACTGTCGGTTGCTTCCAGCAACCCATGGGGACTTCCAGAGGGGCGCTGGCAGGCACAGGTGGGTTCTTTTTGTTACGAGCTGTTGATCAGGTTTCATATACCCTGAGACGGGTGGCCAGTCCCTCAGCTGGGACTCCTGTGTGCAGAGATGTCACGCGCCCTGCAAGGCTGCTGTGCATTCCCATCTCGTTGACTGCGCTTTTGCCATGGTGCTGTCTTGCACTGGAAACGCCCCACGTGGTCAGGACACATATCTCAGGATATGTGTCTGTAAACACTGGTGGGGAAATATCCAGAAAATGTCTTGAGTGTGGACCGAGGCATTGGTCATTAGGGGTTGTGGCATATGAAAACATGAGCCACCGACCCATAGCGAAGACATGTCCAGACTCTTTCTAGGGAAGGTGGTAGTTTTCCAGAAGGGCTGATTTTAGCCTTTGAGAAACCTGGAGACAGTTTTGGTCGTCACATCAGGGTGTAGGAGATGCTGCCAGATGTCTGGAGTGCCCCTGGGGGCTTCATGACATGCAGAATTATCTGTTCAATGCCGTTAGTGCCAAGGTTGAGAAACCTTGAGGAGAAGGAGCCTGCAGAAAGTCTTCATCCTCTGTAGCAAATGGTGATATCTAGGGCTGGTTTTCTTCTCAAAGTAGATTTTGTAAGTCATCCAATTACTTTGTTCCTTAAGAAAAAGAAAATTTGAAGTTGGTTTTGTAAAATTATCTGTTTTTTTTTTTTTTTGAATTTACATGGAATTGAACTCATGACCTTGTGCTTGCCAAGCAGGCACGGTGCAGCTGAGCTATACCCCTGGCCTTATCCCTCTTGTTAAACCCTTGCAATGAAATATTTTTATGTGATGCCCAAATATTTACTTGAAATTTGAGGCCTTGAAGCCACGCTTCTCAACAATAGGGTGAAGGCTGGCAGGATCCAGGAACTTGTGGAAACTCTGGTGCCCTCGGCCTTCTTGCTTAAGATTTTTCACAAGTTTTCCAGGTTATTCTTAGGCACATTCAACTTTGAGAACCTATCATCTGAGATGTATATTTCAGCTGTTTCCCTTTCCTATTTACTGTAAATCATTATCTTCAATGATAATAAATACTAATGATGCCTAGTGTTTATTGAGTATTTACCATGTATGAGCACTGCCCTCAATACAAGTGTTACAATTCACTTCATTCTCAGTGTGAACTTGTGAGGTGGATGCTGTCACAGAAGGGGGACTTGTTAAAGAAAGACCATGTAGTTTGTGTAGAGCCACCCAGCTGGTGGGAGTCAAACCTGGTGTGAATTAGTTGTTCCTCTCACCTGGAGATGGTTCTTCCTACATGGCAGGGCCTTGGACTGTGTGTGTCCACCCAGTTGCGCTTGCCTGTGCTCTTGCACCCCAGATCCTCCAAGAGAACTGTAATCGTGCCTCAGTTTACCTGCAGTCTCTCCCACAAGTCACACTTCCCATTTGCTGCTTAATCTCCATGTTAGAAATGGTTAGCTATCTGATAGATGGCTCTGCTAGAAAGAACATAGATGTTCATACACCAGAACCTCCATTTATACCCTGGAAGATTCCTGCAGGAGGCTGCAGGACATTTCCACCCCGGTACACCTGTGCACCCCCGAAGGTAACAGTCACCACCAGCAGTAGAGTGAAGTAAATACCCTGTGTGCTGAGGCCAAGCAAAAAATTCTTCCCATGGTGCACAGAACACAATGTGGAGCTCAGGTCGCTGCCTCCCTAATACCCATGAATTTGCCACCCCCACCCCTAGCAGTTTGCTGTCTCTCACCATGACATCTCTACTTTCTCAGTCTCCCATTGCATGCATTTCCCTCCTGTTGTCCTAAAACTCTGCCTTCCAGCCCAGGGTGCCATTAGACCCCTGCCCGGGTCTGTGGCTCTCGTCACAGCTGTAGCGTAGCCCCTCAGTTACCTGTATGATCATGGCCTCACCTGCAGAGTCTGAGTGTTCTCGCCGACCTTGACAGCTTTGGAAGAGGGTGAAGGGTCACTAAAACTAGGAAGCCCCCTCTCCTGTGTGCAAGCTGTGTTGTCTTGAGCAAACTGAAGAAGCTTTCTCTTGGAGAAATAAGTCATTTGTTCTCTTTAGTGGGAAGATAATTACTAATGCATAGGGTTTTTGTGGTCGATATGCAGATAATATAATTATCTGGTGTCTGTGAAGCACCTGGCATGGGATGGGGCATGGCCCTTTGGAAAGGTCAGCTGCTGCTGTTAAGGGTGACCTTCCAATAACTGTTACAAGATGATATATGGGACGCATGTCCAGCTGTCTACATGCCCCTGCTCCTCCACTTCCTTTACTGTGTTGCTCTGCACTGTTCTCTGTGACTGTCATCTTGGACCATATCTCAGGCCCAGTGCTAGACTGGTTCCTCCCTAAAGGCTGGCCTGGCAGTCTCAGGGTTTTTGTGATATAAGGGAATAAGGTGACTTTGCACTTTTGATATTTCCCTGCAACTATGCCCAGAATTTGGCTTCAGTTTAATAGAAAACTATTTAAGGAGTTGCTTAAACTCTATGCTTGAAAACTTTGTCGATCAACTCAGCCAAGTTTTATTTGGAATCTAGTTTGAGCTTTTCTTAGTCTGCAGACTCCCTCAGATTGTTTCCCTGTAATTCATGTGTCTGAAGAGCTGGGAGTGTAGCTCGGTGGTAGAGTGTTTGCCTAGCTCAAGACCCAAAGTAATCTTCAGGACTGTGGAAAACAAAAATGAAATGTCAGTGTCCAGAATTTCCCTTCAAATTTTAGAGGATTAAAGAGCTTGGTATATTTCTGACAAGTGAGTGCCTCGATCCAATGAGAGCTGCCTCAGGGTGACCAAGTGGAAAAGAGCAGAGAAGGGCAAGAGGGGGAAGGGGTTGAACTATTTCCTTCCATTTCGCTGGGGTTCCCCGGGGCAGTGCTCCTCTGCTGTGTTATTGCCTGGTCCCAGGCCTTTGCTGGGGGATCCCCTTTGCCTCTGCAGCACTGACACCTCCTGTCATCGCAGCTCCTCCTTCTGCTGCCCAGCAGCCTCCATGCTGTTGGCCTGAACTCCCAGCTGCCTGGCCGGGCCTGCAGTGCTGGGTGGGGTCTAGCTTTAGGTCATCTTTCCAGCCCCAAAACAGCTCTGCTCTCCTGCACGGAACGGAACGAGCTCCTGAGTTTGGCTACTGTCAGCCCCTCCTGCCCCGTACCCAGCGTCCACCACTGAAGTCCCGCCTGTCTTCTGTGGTCTCAGTCAGCTCCACTGCCATCCACAAGTGACCTTTCCTGCCACAGAGTTACCTGAACCCTTCCTGCTCTTCCGCACTGCCCTCCTTTGATGCTTGACTGCATTTCAGTGTCTGAAGCAGGGAGAAGCTTTTATAATGCTAGGAAACCTGGCGCTGGTGCTTGGTGTTTTGGCTTTCAACAGTTCAGTAACGATAAAACAAAAGAGACTATAGATCATTACTCATGGTGCTGTGTTTGCATTATATTTGACAGTCCAGTGAAACCAAGCAGTACTTGGTAGGCTATCCAGATCTTCATCCTAAATTCATGCAGTGCAGTGAGAATTTTTTCGCTTTTTATTAAAGGAGCTAACCGTGTTTCTGTGGTGCCCTTGAACCCTAAGTGTTGGTTCGGTTTGTGTGTTTACGCTGCCTACACCCCTGCTGGAGGGAAGGTGCCACTCGAGGGAGGCCGTATGGTGGCACCTGGACCAGCCCTTTTGGCAGTCCCTGCTCAGGAGAGTGACCTTAAATTATGCTATTCTGTGTCCTAACATTAGGCTCTAATGCGGGCCTGTCACATCAAGGCTTCGCAGGTGTTACTGAAAGCGAGCAGTCTCTCCATTTATTGTAATCCAAAAACTTCATAAAAATGTAGAAACTTTGGAAATGACTTAAGGTTTGGAAAATTTCTGGTTACTTTCACTTACAAACAGGAGAGTAATGAGCGGGAGGACTTGACAAATGTCGGTTGTCCAGACCTGAGCCTTCTGCCCCTGGAACCCTTGACCTTAGCTTTGTGCCAATCTGATTTTGTCGGTCCGCCTGCTGTTGGCCAGGATGACGTTGCTGGGGTGCTGTGTGTTTCAACTCCTGGTTAATCCTGCTGTTATTTTACCACATTCAAGGTGAACCAGATAAACGTTAAAAAGAACATTTCTGATCGTATCTCAATGTCCAAGTGCAGTGGTTGAGTTTACAGAGCTTGGGTTAAGGGTAGGGCAGGAAGCTTCCACGCTGCACTTTATGGCATAGTTGAAATTCTGTTAATAAGATTGT
Organism: Hydrochoerus hydrochaeris; assembly: GCA_004027455.1. NCBI lineage: Eukaryota > Metazoa > Chordata > Mammalia > Rodentia > Hydrochaeridae > Hydrochoerus > Hydrochoerus hydrochaeris. The sequence continues at coordinate 193,888 of PVLA01001633.1, read as the reverse complement.
GTTTAAGAGCTCTTGTAACAAGATTGCAAATTCACTTTTTTCTTTTCTTTTTTTGAGGCCGAGTCTTACTATGTAGTTCAGGCTGGCCTTGAACTTACTATGTAGACTAGGGCAGCCTTGAGTTTGCTGCAATTTTCCTGCCTCAGCCTTCTGAGTGCTGGGATTTACAGGTATAATCTATAAGATTACAAATTCTTACAGACAGATTGCAGATTCTTGTAAAAGTTTCTTGCACAATGGAATGTGAAAGTGCTCTCTTACAGGTGTGTGTGTGTACTGTGATACTGCCATGGCTGTTTATTATTTCATTCACTTTACTTTTGACATGGTTGAGCCTTTAATTGATCTAGCACCTCCCAAAGCGCTACATGCAGAAGAGTTTCATGCTTTTCCAGCTGGCATGCTTTTTGCTTACTGTTTAGAGAACTTGCTCATATACTGAGCAAATATTTCTGGAGAGCTTACCATATGCTTTTAGTAGTGAACAGAATAAGTAAAAATCTCATCTTTGTTAGGGAGATAATATTTCATCCTAAGTGGTGAGAAGCTGAAATCGTTCATTCCATTTGTTAGGAGGGAAAAAAGAACAGAGGGAAGGAAATTTTTGTGAAGGATTAATAATGATTTCCAGGGATATTCTCAGCAGACCCCTTTGAGCCCCATCCTGTGACGTGAGCCGGGTGACGGTGTGGCCTCCATGGTCGTGTGTCTCAGGCCTCCCACAAGGGCAGCTTGTGCAGGACGGACCCCTCACTCTTGCTTCCTACCTTAGACATACTTGAGTTAGTGTCTCTTTTCCCGTCTTGGAAATACCTAAACTGGCCCTTTGCTATGTATGCGTGGTTGTCATCTGTTGAAATGAGCAGAGGGCAGGCCTCAGGCTGGCTTCAGTCTTCCGGGCTGAGTGTTTGCTTGCTTCTGGACAACCCCGGATGAGCAAACTTCTTTCATTTCAGAGTACAGTGGCCCCGGGGTCAGGGCTGGCCTTTGTGAGAGGCAGTATTTCAGTGGCTCCTTGGGGTAGGGGTGAGCCATGGGCCTTGCTGGGTGGAGAATATCTTGAGTGAAAGTCCTCTAAACTTGAAAACTTCCTGCAGCGGGGTCCGCGGGAGGACAAATCTCTGCTGCTTACTCAGCTTCTGTTAGCGCTTCATGAATTGAACTTGCTGCCTCTGACCGTCAAATTTTTATTCCTGGTATTGCTTTAGTGGGGTGACTTTCAAAAAGTTTCTTTTAGAATACATTCTCTTGGCTGAAAGAGATCACAGCTGATTTCTCTTTCAGATTATGTTGCTTCTTAAAGTCGAGAAGTTGGTGTGATGCCAGCCTAATACTTTATTCGGGAGCATGTTTTAGTTGGGAAGTGTTTCCAGTGTGCTTAGGAAGTCTTCAGGATTCTAATTTCTAGACCTCAGCAGTTGTATCCTTTCTTACCATATATACATCTCAGACTTGAAAGAACGTGTCTTGGGGAGACTTTTGTGAAGGTGAGCGCGTGTTCCTATCCGTATACATGATGGACTCTTCAAGGGAAAAGAGTGGATATGAGAAAAAGAGGCCATTTCCTGTTGGTGTCACGGTCTTTGGCAGGCCCTGAGAAATTCTGTGATACCCTGGGAAGGATCATTTCATCAGAGGGGTGCAGGGGGACCCCAGGCAATGATGATTAGCCTAGTGTGTCGCCCCTGCTGAGAACTGCAGGTAGAGCACACCCCACGTAGAGGGTTTGTCATTGACACAAGCATGGCCAGGATCAGTTGCTGTGACCCTGGTGGTGGGACAGGGGTGTTGGGCAGAGGACCTGTTGGGGTTTGTCTGGTCAGTGGCTGGTGGTCCACAGTCCTGACCCGCTGTGCGAATTCAGCAAACCCAGGAGTAATGGGACAGAGCTCAGCAGGGCAGGCATGGGGCTCACAGAGGGAGACCAGGGAAGCAAGGATGGGGGAAGACACAGATGTCTCCAACCAGGATGCCCCTGTGCTCGTGCCCAGGATGGGGGCTGATGCCTGTTCCTGTGGTCCAGGATGTGCTACCCCCCTAGCAGGGTGAGGACGCTGATGAAAGTGAAGACATCTCCTCTGCTTCCTGTTGCATCCATGTCATTACTGCTCATGTCCCCTGTATTCAGTGTCCAGGGCGGGCAGGAAGTGGGATGCCCCCGTGGGGCAGGGTGAAGAGTGGCCAGTGGGGCTCTTGGATGACTTTACCAAAGTTAGGGATAGGATTCCAGGCCCAAGGGAGAGTTGTTCAGCCAGAGGGGAGAGCATTGATGCAGACCTTTGCTGCTCGAGTGCCTACTGTGTGCTGGATGCCAGCGCAGTTACTGGGGATAAAATAAGCAGATCGCAGCACAGAGAGAGACAAATACACAAAAAAAGTGAGTGGCTGAATGGTATCTTAGGCAGTGACAAGTGCTGTCGGGAAACAGAGCAGGGCAGAGACACAGGGGCTGCATCGTTTGTATTTCAGTAGGGCAGCCGGGCATGCGCGGTGGAGAAGGTAGGATTTCAGAGGCTCCTTGGGGGTGGTAGGGGCTGAGGTGTGGGCCGTGCAGGCTGAGGGAGCAGCGAATACGAGGTCCGAAGGGAAGATAGGTCAGTGATGACCAGGTGTGTCGCTGGTGGAGACCCGTGTGCTTCCCAAGGTGGGGCCATGAGGTACGAGGCAGGGCAGGGAGAGGACACAGAGAGGGAGGCCTCGCCTGTGTGGGAGGGGAGCGTGAGCAAAGGAGGTGTACTAAGCAGGGGGAAGGAGCCTCTCGATCGCCTTGGCGTGGGGCAGTTCTGGAGCCCAGGGCAAGAGGGACTCACAGAGTGAGGTGGCGTAGCCTGGAACGCTTTAGACTAGACTAGACCAGAAGGGACAAGGGCAGAAGGCTCATCTGGGGAAGGGCCGACCGCGAGGGGCGGGAGGAGGAGGAGGACCTGAGGCCAGTCATGACTCCCAGCTGGGATGGGGCATTGCAGTCGGGCGCCTTGGAGCTGCCTGGGAGGTGGCAGCAGAAACCAGAGAGTGTGGCCCAGGTGCTTTTCTGATGGGCACCTGGAATGGGGGTGCCTCCCCGCATCCATGGGCCTCCGTTCTCAGTGTGAGCAGGGCGGGAAAGGCTGATGTATAGGGGACAGCTGCCCTCCGGCGCCTTGCCCTGTGCCCAGTGCGGACAGGTATACCAGTGTGCTCCTTAGCACCTCAGCTGAGATCCGTGTCCCCTCTGGTGTGTGTGTCCCCCCCCGTGCAGCTGCTTTACCTTGAGAAAGTCATTGGCTCGGGCTCAAAGCTGCTGTCTCAGGCTCCTCACAGGGCCTCTGTGCGTTGCTTTGACCTGAACTTCCTCCTAAGCGTTTACTGCTTGGGAAGCAAACAGATGCGTGTTGTAGGCCACGTCCTGTGTTTTGCATAGAGAGCTGTCCACCAAGCGTAGCCATTTTTAACAGGCTGCGGATTTTATAGCGTTCTTTTCCTCTTCTCCAAGCAGATGTGACGTCTCAGCACTGAGACCTTCATGCCTCATTCAGCACCCTGAAACTCCCTTATCTCATCTGTTGTCTTCTCGGTCACTAACTGCAGGTGTGTGTTTCCTCGGATCATTGCTGGCCCCGCTTGTGTGGTTTTTCTCAGCACCAGCAGTTTTCCGACACTGGCTGGGTCACTCCGTCCTGACTGGAAGCACACACAGGGTAAACACAGACGTCACAAGCAAAGGAGGCCTCAGCCCACCAGGCTGTCCCTTTGCAGGTGCCAGCCACAGGCGAGTCCCCTCGGGTGCTCACACATCTGTGCAGGCAACCACAGACCCAGGGTTTTCCTGGCCCCCTTCTTACCTTTTGGAGAACTTTCTGGAGCGAACCACTCACATTTCTGGGGGACTGCTCCTGACTGCATCCTTCCCTATAAGCCGGTGAGGGTAAAGGACAGATTTTCTAGTTCTGTGAGTGGTTTGCACCTGATGTATCAGTAAACATTTGAGTCGTGGGTCCTGAGCCATCTGCTCCCATCTTGGGCTCCCCTCATGGAGCACCCCATCCTATCAGCCTTAAGCAGAGGACTCCTCTGCCCACTGCACACCGCAGTGTTTCTGGTCATTCCTGTGTCCTAGCTACCCACTGTGCTAAGAGGATGGGTGGCCTCCCAATGGCCCCCTCTTCAGCTGTCCACTATGTCCTCTCTTGTCCCTCCCTCCCCCCAGCCGTTTTTCCTGTGCAGGTGTTAGGACCATTGTCTAGAGTGACCTTCACCAAGGTGCCCTTTGTCTCTGCTGCTCGGAGCCCCGGCCCGTGGCCTGCTGGGTCAGCCCCCTCGCCCAGCGTGTTTGCTTCTGCTCCTCGGCCCCTTCCTGCAGCCACACTGACCTCTGGGTGCTCTCGGGATGCACATTGGCCCCTGGCTTTGCTTTTCCTCCTTCCAGGACTTGGCGTGCTCCCTGCCCTCGGTGAGAAAGAGGCCCAGGTGTCCGAGGACTCTCAGAATGCACCACCTAAGACAGCGGTCCTTGCCCAGCCCTGCACCATCCCTGGACATCGTGTTTCGTCCCAGCCTGTGCGTTACCTGGCGTTACACTGCGTGTTCTTCTGTTTCTTTGTCCTGTGTCCTGCTGCTGTAGGAAGTCATCTCCATGAGGGCAGCACTGTGGTGACTTCACATCCCCTGAAATCACAGCACCTGGGGCAGTGCCTGGCACAGCAGAGCTGCACCCTGAATCCTTAGAGGGCGAGGTGTGTAGGGGCTACTGTTGGTTAGAAACTGTAGAAGGCAGAGCTTTGTCCTCCTACAGTGTCCAGTCTATTATAGGTCATGGTGTGGCTCTGTGAGCCTGTCATTTTAAGGTCACAGTATATAGGTAGCCCCTGGAATGTCACAGGGTGTTATCACGGGTTCCAGAATCTACTGATGCTCATGTCCCTCATGTAAAGTGCTGTAGCTTTTTCATGTACCTGGGACATGTTCTCTCCTTTACTTGTCTCTGGATTACACACCATACAGTGTAATGCTGTGTAAATTATTGCATTGGTTAGGGAAGGGTGGAACAAGAGAAGCCCGTGTGTTCATTACACCTTTTTGGGGAGTATCCTTGACTCCATGGATGGGAACCCACAAACCCAGCAGGCCAGTTGTGCTCGCAAAGCCATGAAATAAGCTGGAAGCGTGGAACATTGTTTCCAAAAGATTCTGGAGGTGCCGCCTGCCCTGAATCTTGAAGGGATTTTCAAAATCAGAGGCTGTGAGGATGTAATAACTTGCTCTGTGGAATAGAAAGGAGCAGACCGGTTTCGGCTGTGGCATAAGGAGGCAGGGTGTTAGGAAAGGGAAAATGTATTTGAGTTGAGATGATCGCTACACATAGAAGTATTTTCTAATTTTATTAAAACATTCACATGTGCTTGAGTCATGGGGCTTATGGAGGCTACTCCAAAGTCCTAGGGGGAGATGCAGAGAAGGGCATTACTTGAAATTACAAGCTTATATGTCTGGAAAAATCACCATCTCACGTTTCACTCACCAACTAGAAAAAGTTTTCAGACTTGTTAAATATGCCTAAATGCATATGTGTATATATTGGGTGTTTTAATGAATGAGTGATGAATGACCGAACGTTGAAATAACTGATAAGTGTAAACAGATGTTAATTCATTTATGTTTTATGACAAAACCCCTTGTTGCTGTTAGTGATGAATCATAGCATCTGATACAAAGTAAACCATTTGCAACCTTGATGGCCATCTAGGAGGGACGTGTGCTGCTTTGCCTATGCTGCTGACCCCTTTGGGAATTCGTGTCCAACATCTGGACCCGCGGTGGTCAATGAGGTCTGAACAGTGTCCCGCATTACAGTAGAACTCTCCCCAGCCTTACCGATGGCTCGGCCTGATTTCATGGCGTTAGCGCAGAGTTAGGGTGCGCACCTTGTCTGTAAATCTCTGCCCTTCAGTTCACCTCAGTAGTGCAGAGTAAGAAAGGAGGTAGGGGAAGGGAGGATTTGGATGGTTTCCGCGACGGACTTCTACCTACGGGAAGAATATTGAGACGTAAGGTTGGAGGGGTGCATGGGAACTTCCACCTTCAGTACGTTCATAAGACGGGTTGTGGCGGGCACTTGAGCTTTCCTTGGGAACTGCTAGTTTTTCAGCCATTGCTTTGTTTCAGAAGATGTATTCTCACCCTCTTGAAGCTGCCTTCATGCTTTACCACACAGGGCTGCTGCTGCTGCTGCTGTATTCATAATTGCTTCGGCTGCGGCTACTATCACTAGCAGAGACTTGTGTATTTTGCATGTGTAAACAGCACTGTGAGTAACAACAGACCTTCACAATGGAAGAGTCCGATCTAAAGTCCTAGAAATGTATTAAAGCAAAATGTTACTAAAATATAAAGATGTTAAAGATCTAAATTATATAACGAACTCATGTCACTATTTTAAGATTACATGATAGGGGTGAGTCACTGCTATCTGGTTACTCATTACCTGGCACATAAGTATAAGGAAGAAGGAAGTGTGGAAACTCTTACAGGTCTGTGCTGGGCATTGTTCTAAAACAAACAGAAAATGTTATTGAACACTTGCCTTGAACACTTGCTTCCTTTTCACAATGCCACTTGCCTTCTACAGTGTCTTATCTGTGACGGTGAATGCCAGACTTTGTCTTGTGGGGATCATTTAGGTGTCATAAGTGTATTTTAAAACTTTAAAATCTTTGCCATTTCCTGTGTTTAGTGACTGTAGCGTTTCTTTGCAATCCTGTGGTATTGATCTTCAATAGAACTTTTTAAAGATGAAAATCTCTATTTTCACAGACAGTAAGATTCTGTCTGTGAAAATAGAGCCGTTCAGTTTGATAGGTTCGTAGTTAGTCTTTAGATGGAAGCTTTATTTCACCCAGCCTCTTCCTGGCCCTTTCCTCTCACCACTCACCCCAGCTCTGCTGTCTCTCAAGGTGCCTGCAGGGTGGAAGCTCCCTTTCGGAGCCCCTTCCCCAAAGGCCACTCAGAGGTCCCTACATGTACTGTCCATGCTGTCATCCTGTCGCCGTCCTGTGGTACTTTATCAAACACTGTCTTGTGTACCTCACTGTTTCCTGTTGGAGTGTTGGACCTTAGAGTCAGAAGCCCTAAGCAAGGGCAAAGCGTCACGGTCACTCTGCTGGCTGAAGGTCAGCAGTCTTTGAAGTCCACCCTGAATGTTGCTTGTCTGTAGTTCCGTCAAGGTAACACTGTCCTAATGTCTGTGTACCTTATGAAATATACATAACAGGAATTAGCGGTTTGAAAAATGATGAATAAAGAGATACGAACAGAAATTCTGATCCTCTGTATTCATACCCTAGTGCTTGTCCTGGACAGGGCCTGAGAGGCCTGCACTTCCCTTGGTAGGCCTCCTTTTAAGTTCCACGGTAGGTATTCAGAGGTACTTATTTTTAGTGTTCAGCTGTTTGGTGCTGACTGCTAACAAAATTCCCACCTGTCGTAGATGAAAGTCAAGGTTGTTGTCTCAAGTATTACGGTCTATTAGGGAGGTATAAGGGGCGTCATATGTTAGAATAAGGTGGGGCTGTGTTTGGGGAGGTGTAGTCCGGGAAGAGGTAACTGGAATGGGATTTAGTAAGTGTGTCAGTCCAGATAGATCTCTCAGTAGGGTTGTTATTGTGTGACAATCCCGCCCATGGGTTGCATGTTGAGCAAGCGTTTGCATGAATTTAAACAGTTCAGTTGTGTAATTTAGAAAGACAGTCCTCTTACAGTATTTCAGAGCCTTTTTTTCTCCTTACAGTTGTAATCATAATGCATTTCCATGTTTCCAGTTTAACCTTGACTGCATTTGTACAGAAATTAAACTAGTCACTTGTCTCTCATGTTTGTTACCTATTTTTTCTTCCGCTAACGTTCGGCACCAACAATGGCGAAGTTTTGGTTTATTATGAGTACAGGGTTTTATTAATGTCACATGTCTGCTCTTGTTTGTGGAAGTAGTGAATATTGTAGTATTAATTGAAGATGTGTCTAGATGCTGGTAGTTTTGTTGCAGTAGATTTCTCTTTGGTCCAATTCCCAACTTACTGATTTTCTTGGAACCAGTATGTCTATTGGGATTTTTTAGAAAATTAGATGCTGATCTGTACTCTGTTTATCATATATTCATCTATTGAGAACTTTGGCAAAATGATTATAACCAGCTTTGAAATTTAAGCCTGTGTAATGTTAATTTTTTTGGATCCAGCTCTTCCCAGATGGGCGATGAATAAATAAAAGTCAGTTTCCTGTGCACTCAGGAATTTAAAGTTGTGTTAAGGACAATTTTAATTAAACTTTCTTATCCAAATATGGATGTAGTCAAAGATGAAAGATGAAAAAAAGCAAAAATTTCAGAAAGAATTGCAGAAAAAAATGTTAAGAAAGGGAACTGTGAAAAGTTCGTATCACAGTGATATATATGTACCCATGTTCATAGCGGCACAATTTGTGATAGCTAAATCTTGGAAACAACCAAGATGCCCAGCTACTGCAGAGTGGATGAAAAAGATGTGGCATTTTTATACAATGGAATATTACTCAGCTATAAAAAAGGATGATCTTGAGACCTCCATGGGTAAATGGAGACAACTTGAGACTATCCTCATTAGTGAAATAAATAAGAATCATATTTATAAATATCATATTGTGTCTCTAGTGTAAAAAGTAAATAAGAACTACAAGTGTAATAAAACCAAAATGTGTAATTGCTATTGTAAAAAAGAGAGGAAAAGAAAGTGCTCTAAGGGATATAACTGCATGTATGTTTGAGCGTGTAAAATAGATGACCATATTGCTGAATCTTTGCTGGATCTTTGAGCAGAACTGTTTGTAGTCTGACTGTTTGAATGTGTACAATGTACCCTTTAACTTTGTAACTTGAACAACTACATCCAAGATGACAATATGTAATTTATAAACTAGTGATTTCTTGGTGGGTTTTTTTCTCATTTTCCTTTTTTGTTTTTCTTTTTCTTTCTTTGTTTTAGAATTCTGTATTGTTGCTACCCTTTTTTCTGTTTTGCTTTTTTTTCTTCTCTTTAAATAAAATTTTAAAAATGTATAATTGCTATTGTAAAAAAGAGGAAATAGGAAGTGCTATAAAAATATAGCTGCATGTATGTTTAGATGTGTGGGATTGATAACCGTATTTCTAGGTTATTATTGGATTGTTGAACAGATCTGTTTGCACTTTTACTGCTTGAGTGTCCACTTTGTGTGCTTTAATTTTGTAACTTGAAAAACTGTTTCTAAAAGAACAATATGTAATTTATCAACTAGTGATTTCTTACTGTTTATCTTCTTTTCTTGAAATTCTGTAATATTTCTATCCTTTTTCTGTTTTTTTCTCTTTAAATTAAAAAAAAAAAGGGAACAGTATTGGGTATGCTAGAAGAGGTGGGAAGGCTTCAGGTGGTGAGGTAATGGATCAGGGGATAAAACATAGTAATAAACAACAAATCCGCAAATAATTTGAGTCCATATAGGATCCATCACATTAGTCATGAATTAAGACTTCCCGTTTGCATCACATGAATCAGAGCAGTAGGTTTTTGAAGTTCCTCTTGACTCAGCAGTGCTATAAATTTTAAATCATAATCTTTTTAATTCTGCTGAGCCTATCTACAAAGGAACCTATCAACAAAGGCAATTTTCCTACTCCTGTTAACAGTTTTGTAAATGAAGGCACAAGGCTTCCGGGAAACTGTCTTTCTTTGCTTAGAAGAAGGCACGCATATTGAGACACGCTGATCCATTCATCCATCTGGCTCCTCCACCATCTCCCCTTCCATCCCCAAGCAGAAAGCTCTGTGTGCTTATGATTTTAGTCATAGCCACCTGCATTACTTGTTCTGACTAGTTATTCCGTCTTCTCACATTTGTACTTGACTGGAGGCAGCTTAGCGTTTTGCAGTTAATACAGGAAAATAAAGAGTAGCCTTGCAGAGTTAGAGCAAAGGCAGCCTTAGAGGTGACGCCGGTGAAGGTTAATATTATGCAGCCCTGCCTCGCTATTGACAGTGAACTTTTTACTTTCTGATAGTGGAAGCAAAAAGGGAAAGACCAGTTACAAAGTTATTTCTTTGTGTGTGAGATCAAAGCGCACCACTTGCTTACGGGAGACAGGATTTTCCTTGCCAGGTCTAGGTGTAAAAGAGGTTTCTGTGATGGGACTTCAGATGTGAAGGAGGCCACGGTGGGCAGCATCTCCCCGGCATCCCTGCGGGAAATGGTGAATTTGGCATAGCTGCTGCTGCCTGTCACCAAGCCAAAGCAGAGGAAAAACAGGGCTAGAAGTTTCTGTCAGTAGCGGTCACTGTTGGCTGCAGAATCTCTCAGAATCTAAGGGGCATGGGGCAGGGGACGCTGGTCCTGAGGTCCCCTGGGGGTTCCAGTGTGCATCCAAGCATGAGACCGGAGAGGGCCGACTTGGCGATGCCTTCAGTAGATTGAAAAATACAAAGGGCAGGTAGATTTCCAGCTTTTCTTTCAGTGCTTTCTACTTCTAGGACAGTTTTTTGTTTTCTTTTTTGTCTTCATTGAGCTCAAGCGATCATCCTGCCTCAGCCTTCTGAGTAATTGCAGTTACAAGTGTGTAGCACCGTGCTCCCGTGAGAGCCAAAACATACTGAGTAATAGGTTGAAGTGTTACCATTTTGTGACAATTTCAAAAGCAAATCAAGGCTTGTTGGGAATGGGTGGCCCTTCATCTTTGGAGGGATGGAGACCAGAAAGCCCGAGACAAGTAGCAGGCTCCCTCCACTGGGATGGGTTGCTGGTGATGGTGCCTGTTCTCTGGGGCTGCAGAGTTACTACAGAAGCTGATATTTTCTTATCTTGGGTATTTGGAGATACAAATTTGAAGAGTGCACTTACATGCCTTCCCACACGCGGGTATTCTTAAGCAGTAAGGTTAGAATTGCCAACATAGAAAAATTGCAAATTACAGTTCCCTGCCTGGTTGCTTGTGAAAGTTGCAGTAGGTCTTCCTCCAATGCGAGTTCAGTTTGGAAATCTCCAGAGGTGATTGGCTCTGTCCTGGGTCTCCTGGACGCGCTTCCCTCCCCGTCACCAAGCCTGCTGCAGGCGGGTAGAAAGCTCCAGCCTGGGGCCTCTGGACCGCTGCAGGACTGCGCACTAAAGCAATGGGGTTCAAATCTCAGGAGCGAGGAGCAGGGGTCACCACAGGGGTCTCCGAGGGATTCCCGTTATAAAGATTTGTGTGGGGTCCCTGAAGATGTACTAGTTCCTTAGCACATTTTGAGCGCCCGTCTTCTGCACAACCATCCCAATGATTTCCGTGGTGCAAAAAAACCCTGCTCTGAACGTAAATTCAGGACACTAGAATTCACATCCTCCTCTTAGAAGGAGGTCTTCTCCTGGGGGAGCCAGAAGGAGGCTGGGGCGGTGACACTGAGGACAGGAGGAAGGGAGACCCTTGAACTTAAGACTGGAAGAGCAGAGACATCGCTTTCATCTCTACCTCCTCTACTGGGCTGGGCACAGTTCCTGGCAGATGGTAGGCACTTGGTAAATGTCAGCCTCAGAACCTAAGAAGAAAATGAAGATAAAAGTGATACTGAGCTTCAGAGACGAGACTGTGCTTTTTTAAATTTATTTATTTATTTATTTATTTATTTATTTATTTATTTTTTTTGAGAAGAGCTGGGGCTATAGGACAGGTGGCAGTAGGATATTATCAGCCAGGTCTGAAGGTGACTCTGGCTGCTTTGCCTTTAGGTCAAGAAAGGCGAGGTCCTGGAATCTCACTGTGCAGATGTAACTACACTTTGGCTGCCTTTAAACAGTGGATGTTATGTGACTCTTGGCCTGTGCCTTCAAATTAGGGAGAATTGCTCAATCCTCAAATTGACCTAACTGAAGAATATAAAATAGAGGCTCACTTTTCCCCCCAAGTATTTAAAATTCATAGAGCTCTTTCTTTCTAAACCTATGAATATACACTTACATATGAAGCCCTAAATGACATTTCTTTTGATTTCTTCTTTATGTATAAATAACCAGAATTGGTGAGTACACATAGACTTTGCTACACATTAATTTTATCAGCTTTTTTTTACGCACTGTGCTTGGTAGGCACTTGGATGGAGACTGTAATTTTTGTGCTCAAGGGAGAATGTAAACAAAAATTCTCCCAAATTCATCATACCACATGCTAAGGCGACATGAGATGTGTGCATTGCATTTTGTGGAGAAAGAAGCACAGGGCTTCTGGAGTGACGTTTAAGGGACATGAGCCGGAAAGCCAGCCAGCCATGGCAGAGGTTTTGCTTGCTTAGTGTTCTCGATACACGAGAGAGGAATGCAGCTGCTTAAGTAGTGGTTCTGCATGAGCATAGTTTGCCTGGCTTTGACCTTGCTGGTTGTCCAGAAACCTGTCTGGAGATATGTAAAGGGGAGCTTTCGTGTTGAATAGAAAAGCTTGCATTGACCGTGTGGTCTGTAGTACAGGCCTAAGTGGATACTCAGCACACCTTCCAGAGACCCCTTACCTGCCTCAGGGCACATCAGGACCCAAGGCTTGCCTTCACCTGGCGTTCCATGAATCCCCCATTGTTTCTCGACGATCCTTGCTAGTTTTCAGGATTTCCTTTATTCTCGAATTATTAATGTTGGTGTAAGTGGCTGGGCAGTTTCTGAAAGGTCAGTGGTCTTAAAGGCCAGGGTGTTTTATCCAGTGCTTTTTTTCTCCCACACATATGCAACACTGAATATTACCTGCCTCCTTCCAGATGCAAGTGCTGCTTTTCCCTCAAATGTGTGTGTAAACCAATCTGTGACTTCTTCCTGTGGCTGCTTTGCAGACCTGTCAGTGTGAATTCACAAGCTTTTCTGCAGGTGACTAGAGTGCATGATTTGGTTCATTTTAGAGCCATGCAGAGACTGTTGGAAGCCCCTGCCTCAGGGCGTTTTCTGTGTGGTACCACCAGTCTTCCCTCGCTGCAGTCTAATTCCAGTCATTGCAGTTTAATTGCCCCTGGCCAGGCTCTGGAGGAGTGGTGGAAAGCCAGGGAATGTGAAAAAGTGGAAAGGACCTGGTTTTGTTTTAAGATGGCCCCAGTAAGGAGGACAGCTGCAGGCAGAGTGGTTACCGATACTTTTGGTTTACTCATTGTGATGGTTTTTCTTGATTGTCAACTTGATTGGGTTAAGAATATCTCAGACAGTCAAGAAAGCACACTTCTGTGTCTTCAGGGGTGTTTCCACAAATGATTGGCACTCAGGACAGCAAATCAAGGGAGGAGACCCATTCTGAATGAGGGCAGCACCATCCTATGGGTTGGTGGCATCAAAAGGAAAGAGGAGGAAGCCAGTCTGCACTTGCTGACTGTGGTTCTTTCCATCTCTGCATCTCAGCTTCCAGGTGGTGAGCATGTTTGCTCCACTCTGCCCATCCATCATCTCACCTCAGCCCACAGCAATGGAATCAGCCCACTTAATACTTCAGAAATGGCTGTGGAAATAAATCTTTCTTCCTTTAAGTTCACTTTCCCACATATTTTGTCTGGGCAACACATTCTTCTGTGGCCACTTAGAAGCCATTTTACATGTGCAGATGCTTTAGCATTTTTTCCCAAGAAACCTAAAAATAGAAACCAGATAATGACAGACCTTGTTGTTGGGCTCTGTCCCTCAGGGTAATGAGAAGCCCCCCCTGGAAGGCATGTCCATGTGAGGGGAAGTCCTGTGTTGACCACACATGGTCCTCTTGGAGAGATGGATCCTGCTCATCTCTGAGGGGACCTCTTTCTCAAAGGATTGAATCACAGTTCTTTCAACCCCCACCCCACACCCTGCTCCAAGGAACTGATTTTAAAAGTGAGACATAGATTTGGCTGTGTCACCATGGAACTTGGTTGTTATGTGGAAATCTAGAAGAAGGGTTTCTCCAGTGAGTCTGTGTCTTGAATTTGCAATCCTTGTTTGAACAGGTAGCTATTAGATCCTGGTATGGGAGAAGGGAGACTCCAGGCCATCTTTGGGTCACTTCCATCCAGTCCCGACTGCCACAGGACAGTGGACACAAACCTGTGTATCGTTGAAAGCTATGAAAGGTTCACCATCCTGGTCTGGGAAGTCCTCAGCCATGCTGTGGAGACCTCTCCGGTGCCCGAAAAGCGCAGTGTGCTCTGCTTAACCCCGGACTGCTCTTTGGAGCCACAGTTTGGGAGACAGAACTGATGCAGCTTGGCTTGGAGCTGAACATGTTTGGGCACAGAAATGCCCAAAAGCAAAAAGTAAATCTGGCCTCTATGGGGACAAGGTTAGAATAGAGGAAGAGTCATGGTGGTTAAAAAAAAAGAAGAAAGAAAGAAAGAAAGAAAGAAAGAAAGAAAGAAAGAAAGAAAGAAAGATCCAATATATTTCAGCAGTGTTGTAGCAAGATGACTTACAAAGTCTTCTAGCTAGAATATAGGAAACCCCACCAAAAGATTACTGAGGAACTCTGCTAAGGCAGCAGCGGAGATGGAATGGGAGGAAAAGAATGGGTTTGAAAGATGTTGGGTGCCTGGATGAAAGAAGAAAAGCACAATTTTAATCTGTCACCTATTTCCTGGTCTTAGTGTTCCTTTCATGCTGTAGGGGGAAAGTTAATTTTTTGTCAGTAAGCCACGCATAGATCAGAGCTGTCCTCACATGATTACGTTGTTACCCACTTAGTAATAGTTATTCTGAACGGTGCCACCGAAGTGTTCTTTTGTTTGACAAAGTCTTTCCAGAGTGTTTCCTCATTTACTGTACTGAGTAAATTTAGCTTTCAACTAGGAGGACTCTATTGTTCTTCTGGTCATCATTGCTACCATTAGATTTTGCAAGTCCATTTTCCTTTCTCCCCAATAATATGCAAACCCACACCTTCTTCAGTGTACACACTGTGGTCTCTGTGTGTAACTTGCATGTACATGTGTGCGTGTACTTATACTCACGGGCGTTTGATTTAATTGAATTTTGCAGCCGCTGTGTGAAACGGCTGCTGATCCGGTTCTCCCGTGTGAATGGTTTGGGGACATTGATCTGAAACTCACAGCTTCAGCACTGTGTGGCCTTTCAGTCTTTTCTTGAGCAGCTGCTGCATCTCAAAGACTGTGCAGGCCTCTTATAAACATCCCCCGCACAGCTCCCCGAACCTTAAAGCACAAATGAGAGCATGGAAAGATAGCTTCTTGCTGCTGCGCTGCCTCTTCTTTGTGCATTTTTAAAAGCCAAAGTGGTGTGTACTTGGGGTCCCAGTTCCCAATCCAGCCTGTGTGATGCCCACGGCTGCATCTCTCCACATCTCTGCAGCACAAGGTACTTTCTACAGTGTGTGGCTGTCCCATGTCCTGCCTTCTAGGGCAGATTCGATGGCGCCTGCATCACTGGGGTTTACATTTCAGCCTGAAAGGCCCCTTTTCCTGGACGGTCTATTTGAGATGTGGATAAGAAGTAACTTAGATTCGAATGTGCATTTCAAAGTTAAAGCAGAAGACATTACTAAACCGTAACTCTTGAGTGAGTCTTGGGGAGTCTCGGAAATAAAAGGCCCTACGGAGGCATCCCAGAGATAGCCAGGGAAGGACTGGACCAGCCGTGGGCCAGGTTCCCTCATTTACCAGCTGCACAGCTCAGGAGAGGTTGGAAACAGGTCCATGGGACCTGGAAGCCAAGAATGTTATGGTAATTAAAATTTGAGGAGAGAAAGCACACATCATTTCCATCGCGTGTGCACTGGTCATAGATAAAAGGGTCACATGACCAGTTTAGGGACAAGAGAACAGTCCACAAAGAGAAGTGTTGGTGCTAAGGAGATGCCCACAGTGCCTCGTGGGCTGGGATTTGGCCCCAGTTTTGGCCCCACACTCAGGTATGTAGAGTTGGTTTTTTTGGTGGTTTGACTGGCAGCTGTTAGCTGATAAACTTCTTATCTCTCCCACCCTCTGGTCCTTCTAATTAAATTTAGCACATCTCAGAATTTTTCTCTTATCTGTATATAAATTGGCATATAAAGTAGTCCTTTTAAAAGGGCTTGGAATCAGTAAGGAGCATCTGTGAAAATGTCAGTGTTTGGAGAACTTGAAATCCTTCTTTTTACTTTAATCAGCTCAACCACCAGCTTAGCACTGAGTCTTACAGGTGATTAAGGTCTCTGGAATAACTTTCCCTGGTTAAGTGTTTCCAGGATTGGATTTAGCTGACTATATTAAAGTCATAAAAATGGACTGTGAAATTAATTAAAATGACACATTTGGCCACAGGAAAAGTTCTGGAACATTTGTGTCAGAAACTAGTTTAAACTGTACTTACCTGGCACTGAGAAAGTCTTTCTTGTGGACTCTGTGTAATTACTTTAATGACGGGTAATAAAAGATGATGGGTCTAAATCTTTTGTTGCAAGGCATGCTAAAAATACCTTGAGGGCTTACTGAATTTGAATTAAGGGCCCTGATTGTCTGTGTGTTCTTTCCCTGAATCAGGTATGTTTTGTTCATTTCTGGACAGGGGAAATAACCTAATTTCCTCCCGGTGCTCAGCTTCCTCCAACCTCCTGTTCTTGCCCATGCTTTGAGGTTCAGAGTTTGCTGCTTTGCATGATCCATTTCTCTCAGTAAAAGCCATGTTCTCCTTTGCTAGATATCTTCAGGAGTTTGTTGCTGTGCCTGCTACCTCCTCCTACTTCCTTCCCTCTTGGGGGTTGGCTGATTTCTCCTTAGATTTGAAACCTCTCTGGGGCAGCTCCTCTTGGCATTGTCCCCAGGGCCCTCCCAGTGCCTCCTGGCATCCCTCCTGTGGACCTGCAGACACCTGGGAAACTGTGCCCTTGTGGGTGACCTGGCTGGCCTGCCCCCCACTTGGCCTTGCCTTGTCTGGTGAAGGGATCCAGTCGGAAGCCATCTCATCTCATTAATTGGTGAGATAAGGCCCCCGGTAGCAAACCTGATAAGGAAGTGGGGCTGCTCTCTGCTTTTGACCTCCTGCCAAGCCAGGCAGGATGCGTCTCCTCAGCAGAGGACTTTCCCGTGCTGGTACGGGTTTGTTCCTGCCTTTTGCGGATGCTGTTTTCTTTGAAGCAGCTGAAGTTTCAGAAGGAAGTTCTCAGCTGCTCAGGGAATTACTGTGAAATTCCAAAGAGGGACTTCCAGGACAGATGTTTCCTACATGCTGTTTTCCAGTCTTAAGCTGAGTGCTTTTCCTTCCTGGGATAACTTAAGTCTCTGCTTCCTAATGCCTATGTGGAATAGCTGCTGTTTTGCAATCCAGCTTCAAAAAGGAGTTGCCTTCTCACCCAGTCTTTCTTATAAATCCAGGAGCAGGGAAGTTTCTTAATTCCAGTGAGTACCTCTCAGCTGCAGACGTAGGGCCAGGTAGGCTTGAGGACCTCCATTATGACTTTGATAATACAGTTGTCAGGCACACAAGGCTTGCAAATAAAACTTCTGAAATCTCAGAAGAAGGCTTCCCCATAAGTCTTGAATTATGTTCTATAACTAGAATGGGAAATTTTTCAAATAAAAAGCTGTCTTATTTAATTGTTCAGGAATTTCTGTCATTTCTTGAAATGTTTTAACATGTGAACCATTATATATACACAAAGCATTCAAACGCTGTGACTTTTGACCCTGTTTAGTGGTGACAAGATGTGTTTTTTGAGTGACCCATTTAAAAAGAACTAGAGCCTTGATGTACATTGAGGTTGACTGGATCTGTGAGATACTGCAGAGTGTGGGGGGGTCCTTCTTTTGAAAATGGGTATGGCTCCAAAGGACGAAGACACTTTTTATGCCTCTTGAAACCCTAACTTTTGAGCTTTTACTTGATGCTTTATGATTTTTTTATTGCAGAACAAATGTCATCTTAAAATGATTCATTTGGGATGACAGTTCTGCAATTGTGTAGCTGACAGGGAACAGCCTTTTCCTGTGATGTAGCCTAAAGAAGGCAGTGTGGCTACTTTTGTGGAGGGTGTGAGAAGTTAAACATCGATAAAATGTTCTTGTAAAAATAGTAATTTTAAAGATAATTCTACCTTGCATTCTGATATACATGATACCCTAGCACAACATCTTTGTTAAAATTTCTTTGGTTTTAGATGTATAGAAAGCAAAGTACAATGCCTTTTTTTTTTAAATCAGTTTTTGCCTGGCATATTTCAAATGTGATGTCTATAGGTATATATATATATATATGTGCGTGTGTTGTATATATACATGTGCATGTGTGTGTATATATATTTATATCTCTATCTATCTAGATATCTCACTTTCATATCCATTCTAACATGCCCTGCCTTTTAACTGGGTTTGTTTTTGGTCCATTAACGTTTAGTGTGATTTTTTTTTTTTTTACATTGTTGGCTTAGTTTCCTACTTTTTAATTTTCTGTTTGTCCTACCTTTGTCCCACATTTTCTGCCCTCTTTTGGATTATTTGAATTTTCTTATGATTCCATTTAAATGTTTATCATTATTTTGGCTACAGCTCTTTGTGTTGTTCTTGTGGTAGTTGTAATAGGAATTATTATACATCTATTTAACTTTCAGAACACACAGAGTTACTATAGTACCACTTTATATAAAGTATAGGAACCTTGCGACCCTTTCGTCTGTTGAGTGTCCTCTGTCCGGGGTTCATTCTGGATAATTGCTTTCACGTTCTCATGTCATTATGCATAGTGTACATTTTGCCCAGTTATTTATTTTGAAAAAGACTTACTTTGATTTTGTCTCCTTGCTCTGAAGCTTGGATCACTAGGAAAGCTCTAAAGTGCCCTGTCTGTGGGGAGATAACTGTGTTGGGTAAATAAGTCAATCTGCCTTGCTTATGCAGGCCCAGGGCAAAGGCCAGAATGCTTTCCAGGATAAAAGCACAAGTAACTGAAGAGTTTTGCTCCCTGAAGTTTTCCCCAAGGTAGGATAGCATGAAAACCTGGTGTAAGGGCGTCACATAGATTACACGCTGGTGTTTTCCATGTGGCCAAATGTTTGTGAATTAATAAAGTGAAGCTATTGTAAGACGTAGTGATAGCTACAAAATATTTTACAAGGAGGGCGCACAGAATGATTTTCCTCACAAGACAAATGAAACAGGCCCTCCAGAGGCCTCCTTGTCCTCCTCTCTCGTCCATCACGTGACCTCTCTTGTTTGGGTTTGGATGGACTTAGAATTAGGGAAGCATAAATAGCTTAGGGTTTTTTCTTTCTTTCTTTCTTTTTTAAACACACACTCTTTTTTGGTTACTTAATTTAGAAATCCTTAATTTGAGAACTAAAAAGAAAGTGAAATAGCCATGATTTGTAGATCTCAATTGGAGATGAGAAATTTGAGAGGGAGCTGTTCCAACAGGGCTGAGTTCAGAAGGGGAATTTCCCCAATGTGATTTGAAAGTACTTTAGGATTCAGGGTTGTATGAAAGGAAATGCCATTTTGAGAGCTTCAGGAGAAAAATATTTGAAAAACATTTGAAACACAGGGGTATAATCAGTTGCCTGTTTAGATGTGTTCCTATGATTTTATTCCCCCGTTAAACACTTTGGCCAACAGAGAGACCCTGCTACCAACCCTTGATCACATGTTGGAGGGTAATTTCTTGGTGACTTACTGGGGAAGAGCCAGAGAGGCCACACCAGGGCTGTGTGTGCTTCGGAGAGTAGAAGCTGCAGGTAGAGGTGGCGGGTTGTGTGTCTGGCGTTGCAGACATCTGTTCTTTGCACTAGAGGGAAACAAACTTAGCAAGGAAATGGCAGGGTGGAGAGCATGGGGTTTGGCAGAGCAGCCCTGCCACTGCCACTGGTGACCCTGGAAGCAGAATCACTGTGAGGAGCAATGTGGGCAGAGGAAGATGCCAGAGGAACAGAAATACCAGCTCGGCAGTTGTGAATGTGCAACCCACATTCCACCAGGGCAGAAAATAACAGAGGAGCTCCACGCCAGCCCCCCGAAGCCCGCAGGGGAGAGACACAGCTGTTTGCAAACGCACTTAGTGCCCAGGAAATTTGGCTCCCACAGCGCAGCCGTATAGCTGATCTGGAACTGAAGGGGGTCACCCCCCCTCCCCGTCTTAGAGCTCACCGAGAGGACAGATGGAGTGGATCAAGCTGTGCGCTTGATGTGGTGGGACCGAAGTCATGCTCACCCCCTGACGCTATCGTCCTTGTCTTATGACAGCCGTTTATGCCTGTGTGTGGTAAATAACAGTGCTGACATGGTCACAAAGTAACAAGAAGCATATGGGTCACAACTGGCTTCAACGAACAACTCCTCTTAAAGATTTATTTAGATTCCTTAATTACAGAGGGGTTTGAGGCCTGGCATGTGGTTTCAGTTTATAGATATAAACACTGGCCTTCGGCCTGGCTACGGCTCATGTGGCCAGGGAGGGAGAGAGGCGAGATCGAGAGGGGGCTTCTGTTTAGTGGGGTCCTCCCTTTGGCCATTTCAAAAGCCAAAAAGCAAAGTGACATCCTGGGTTGATAAGAAGTAAGTGTGACGACATTTATCCTACCCTCGATGGTAAAGCAAGCAAGGTTTCTGGGGGTGAATTTTCATGTCATTTTGAAATCAAGAGTCTTGAAATAATAAATCCCTCCTAGCCCCTGTCTTCTGTTGAGAACATCTCTCTGTGAGCTGAGGCAGGCCCTGGCTTTGCAGACAGTAAGTAGTTCAGAGCAGTTGGCCCTCTGTGTCCAGGGTCTCAGCCAACACTGGGTCAGAACTATTAGGGAAAAATGCTGTACTGAGTATCTGCAGGCTGTTCCTGTCCTGATTCCCTAAGCAATGCAGCGTGACAACTGTTGATGTGACACTGACGTTGTGCTGGGTATTATATGTCACCCAGAGATGGTTTAAGGTATCCGGGGAGATGAGTGTAGGTTGTGTACTGAGCCATTTGAAAGAGGGGTGCTGGTGTTTGGTCTCCAGAGAATGGAGTGGGGTGGGGTCAAGGTGCTGGGTCCAGACAGTTCTGTCTGGACAGACAAGAGAAAATAAGATGTTCAGCTTCGGTGTTTTGACTTGTGATGAACACATGTAGGTTCAGTCGGTGTTGACTCTCTGTTAGCTGGGTGTATATATGTCCTGCAGGGTTATTCCGGTTTGAAGTAACTTTGTGTCACTTTGGATCTAGTGTAAATGCAAAGGTAGATCTCAGCCCCAGGAACATGGACCATGGCCTGTACTAAACAGTCCGCAAAGAACTCAGCTGTAATGTGCTTTTCTGCACAGCCTGATGAAGGTGATACTGAAAGTGACATCTCTGAACTACCATGGGGAAGGAATTGGCAAAGTGGGACTAAGACGACATCATCATCATCATCATCATCATCATCATCACCACCACCAAAACCCCAAGCAATGCTTCCCTTCCCAGTAGGAAGGTCTTAGAAGAGATCAACTCCAAATGTTTACTGTGCTTCTTGGAGCTCACACCTGTGAGTGGCTTTGCCCTTACCTGGAGAGAATCCATCCATTCATTCATCCCTGATCTGGCATTGATTGTATTTTGTGTGTGCAGCTCTGTAGGTAGAGATCACTTGGATAGGAAGCATCTGCCCTAGAGGAGCCTCTGTTCCGGTGGGAAGTAGGAAGATAACCGATAACACAAAGGTGTTCTGATACTTATTCAGGGATTGACACTTGCAGAGCATCTTCACACACTTCTGAATCCTCCCGAAGCTACATTCTCCTGTTCTGTATGTGAAGTTTGGTTAAGGGCCAGTGGCTCGCCAGCCATCATAGAGTAGGTGAGCTGTGAGTCTGCAGCCCAGTGAGCGAGAGGCCTTCTGCCTCCACCTTCCCCTTTCCCTCACCAGGGGGATGCGCCACCTGGGAATCAGAGGCCACCAGAGAAAGCCCAGGCCACCTGGGTCTTGAGCAAGGCTTTGCTTATGTAGAGAATGGGTGACTGGGCTTTGCGGGACTGGAAGAGATCCATGGACACTGTGTAGATGGACAAGCTAGAGCTGCTGTTATTTGCCAAAGACCCTGAGTGCCGGGCAGTTTTTACTGGCCTGCTCTCCTTTTGTCCATACAATCACTCATCGGACGCACTTAGAGGGTCCTTGTTATGCGAAAGGCCATGTTGATGTGGGGCCAGACGTCTGTCGATGAAATGAGGGGTGGTCTCCTGTAGGGCTTCACAGCAGTCCAGCTGGAGGGTAGGATGCGCCAGTAGAACACTGTAGGAGAACATGGTGGGGTTCATAGTACTTGGGGGGTCCGGTTCTGACCCTTCTGAGCATGAGCTCCTCGTGTCACCTCTCAGGGTGATTTTTCTTGAGGAGGACAAGTACTCTGAGCAGCATTATGGAGTGTGAATCTCAGCTGGGTGGTGGTGCACACCTGTCATCTCGGCACTCTGGGGGGCAGAGGATCACAAGTTTGAGCCCAGTCTGGGCAAGAGAGGGCCTGTCTCAAAATAAAAAATAAAATGGCCAGGGGTGTAGCTCAGTGCCAAAGCCTTGGGTGCATTCCCAAGACTGTCTCCCTTACTCCCCAGAATCAAGCTACAAATCCAAAGACACCTCACTCACCACCTGGCAGTTGAAAGTGCAGAGAAAGTAGCATTAACACCGCTGTACCCCTTCTGGTAGAAGCTCACGTCGCCACTGCTGTGGAAAGCTGCTGTGGTCTGGTGGACACGTGTCAATTCTCCCTGGACCCCAGGCTGCCTCCACACCACCCTGTCAGAGGCATCCCCGTGCCCCGTGACCTCCTGATAACACAGAGCACCGGTAGTCATGAGCAGAGCTCAGTTCTGCTCTACTGCGTCACACTGGCTGTGTGGCCCTGACAAGTCGTGTCCTTGATTGTGCTGGGCTTGTGAGATTGGAAATGATTACACATAGCAGAGGCCTAGTCTTCCTGCCCTGGGTTCTCCTTGCTGTCTGACTCACCTCCCCGCTTGTGTCCTGTCCTTAATTGAGACTTCTGCTTCTCTGTCTCTCTAGGACACTGCTCCGGACACAAAGCTACCCATCGCCCTTCACTTCTGTGACATCCAAGCCCTTCTTGCTACCTCAGTCTTCAGGCTTTTGACCCTTGCAGGGACAGGGAGGGGGACCCCAGTGAACATCTTGTCTCGGGCAGTGCTTTGCATTTATCATTGGACTTCACTTACCACGTTTCCTCTTTGTTTCTTTCCTTTTGACTGAGAACTCGGGAAAGATGTGGACTTGTATCTGTACCTTCCCAGCTTGTTCTCAACACATGACAGACTCTTACTGAGTTCTTGCAAAGGGATGAATTGAAAGAGGAGCTTTACCTATTCTAAATACACTGTCTATTATCAGTTAGCCAGAAGAGGCGAGATTTACCTGACTAGCCCATTTTAGAAGGGAAAGATGGCAGGGCCTGAGCTGGCCTCCTTGGTAGGGAGCCCTGTCATCCCAAAGCCGGGGGACAGCCAGGGGTCAGGACTGGGGAAGACCCACAGCAAACCCTCAGCTTCCCTTCTTTACCACAGAGGCGATAGTCCTGTGTTAGAGCTTTGTGAGGATAACATCAGCTATATGATAATTCGGTAGCGTTTTTCTAATGTTTAAAAAGATTTCTTTTTCCTCATTGTAGTCAAACTCCATGAATCACCCTGAAAAATCTCAAGATTACCGTTGGTGGTCATGTGATATGCAGCGTTTTCTCCTTGGTTATCTGAATTACCTGGTTTTGTGACAGAGAGCCACCCAGACATTTTGGGGTTGGATAAAAGCATCTCCGTAGCGTGTAATAGATCAGTGCCGTTTTGCTTCAGAGAGTGTGTGTTGTGGGATGACGTGAGCCATGTGGCATCATTCATTGCTGATTAAGAATTTGAAGACAGTGAAAACTGATGTCCCACTTGCTGTCCGGAGCACAGTGGAGCAGCCTTTGAAGGACCTTTCATGCTGTGTGCACAAGATCAGGGTCTGAGTTCTGAGGTGTTCTTTTCTTCTCCCTTGCAGCTTTGCGCTGTCAGATGAAGCGTACCGGTCCCTCCGGGATCAAGATAAAGACCAGTGCATCCTCATTACGGGGGAGAGCGGAGCGGGGAAAACAGGTGAGGCCCCAGCGCGCAAGGCGCCCTTCCCCACGCAGAGGGGCAGTGCTGATGACAACAGCTGGGGGCAGTAGTGGGGGGTGGGGAGACCTGCCTCCTCTCTCATGGGAGGGACCCGGGCGACATCGGGGTCTCCATCCAGGGCGGGGTCTCGTGCTGGATTCTGGGCCTTTCCAGTGTATTCTCTCAGTGCTTTGAGGCTTAACCTTTACCCATGATGTGAAAGCTGCTGATGACAAGCTGGTGATGATGCCACTTTGGGGAGGCTGTGGCCACACCTTACCCTGATAAAATGAGAGAAAGCTCAGAAAGCGCCTCCTTTTCCCCCATCCCTGACTTTCCTTCTGACACCTAAGGACTTGACATTTCCCTCCCTCCATCTCTCTTTTCTCTCTCTTTCTTTCTCTTCCTTCTGTTCTCTGTCTGCCCCATCTCTCTCCCTCCCTCTGGAAGGGTTATGTATCTTGCATGTCTGATGAAAGCCTTCTGTTTGTGTGGCCTGGGGTGAGGAAGTGACTTCACTCACAGGGTCCAGCTGGTCACAAGAGCTGCACCCTCTGGCCTCAGGTTGGTAAGGGCCAGGGCCACTCTTCCTGGCTTGCTTTGACAGAGCTGCTCAGTCAGGAGAGGACGGGGGTACTGAAGGAGAGGGAGTCTCTTCATGCTTGTCTGTAAAATGCTTTTGTTTTCTAGATGAAAACTTCATCATTGATCATTTCTTTTACTCTGCAGGAGTTAGGATTTCGGGTGTTCTGGTTCTCGGGACTGTTGTTATCAGGCTTAGACATTTTGAGTCCCCCCTGAAGCTGGCTGCCTCTGTGTCCTCACCTTCCCAGCACCAAACTCTGTGACTTCAGTTGTCCACTCTCCAAGCCAGCTGTTGTGATTTCTTCTTGCTTGTATTTCACACACCCATTTCTCCTGCTGTCTGTGCCACTTCAGGGTGGAGTCTTCCCTTTTCTGTGTGTTAGCTAGAAGACTTGGGCAAGCCACCTGGCTCATCCCTCTTGAGAATGGCTCGTGGCAGCTTCTTTCTGATGACTGACTCTGTTTCCCCTCTGGTCTGCCCCGTCCATTTCCCAGTTAAGCAGTCTTTGGCTGTTTGGGTCTCTTTACTTGGAGGAGCTTTAACAGGACTTGGGTGTCTTAGGAGAATGCTTTGACCCTCCCTTATCACTGGCCAGTCCTTGCATGTGAAATGAATTTAATTCCTAGTGGGAACAGAACTTCTCTGTCTGCAGGTTGACCAAGAAAGGTGGCCAGATGCACAAAACTATTTTAAATGTGCATGTATTTATAGGCTTTTTCCCTTTGCACCTTTAATGAAGTGCTTTCCTTTTGCTTCTACCTTAGAGTGAGTTACTCTACTTGGTAACACCTAATTACAGTTTTGAAAGGCAGGAGGAAGGACGGGAAGGGCGGGGCGCATGAAAACCCTGACCCTTCCCTGATAGCATTGGCACTGTTGGTGGATGTCTGTCTCTGTCTCCGAGCTGACCTGTTCATGTCTCGTAGCGAATGCTCCCAAGTCTCTGAACTCTTCAGTCTTTCTGCCCATCTTCCTGATGACTAGCGCGCGCGCGCGCGCGCACACACACACACACACACACACACACACACACACGGCTGTGGAGGGTGTTCCCAGGGCACCACTTTGCTCCTGAGTGAGTCGTGAGATGTGAGCTGAAGTCACTTTGAGCGTGGTTCTGGCTGCCTCTTCTGCCTGTCACTCCAGTGAGCTTTTTGCTGTCCGGTGTGTGGCTTCTCAGATGTCAACTGTGCTGTATGTTCCCCCCTCTCTCTTATTAAAAACCCAGTGGAGGAGGAGGGGGCGCTGCTTTGGAGTGTCTTTGTTCACTAAAGGGGAGAAAAACAGAACACCTCGGCGCTCTGGCCTTACTCTAGTACACGATGCTTGTCCTCCTTTGGCATAGTTTTTCTTGTTTTCCTGCCCAGTGACTCCTGTTGATTGGATCCAGTGCCCCCATCACCACTCAGAGCCGTTTTCTCCCCATCCGCTCCCCTGGATGTGGTCTTCCTGGGGTCCCTGTGCCCTCTGTCGCAAGCCAGAGAGCGGGTGCTGCCCCGGGGCCCTCATGCTGTTGGAGCACCCAGGATGGATGCTGCTTCAGGCCAGAGAGGGGAAGTGGGTACCAGGACCCCAGGGAACCTGCTACTCGGTCCTGGGGAGAAGCACCAGGGTGCCCTGCACCTGTTGCTGTCTGAGATTAGCAAAACAAAAACAAGACGAGCAAATAACAAAGAAGTTTCAGCAGACTATCTGATCGATCGCTGCCAGGCTTCTCAAAGCCCAGTCTTGGTGTGTGGAGCAGCAGTCGGTGGACTGGCCATCTTTGTGCAGAGCTGGTCCTTGAGCCGTACTTCGAGTAACATGATGTGGGGTCACTGAAGGCATTTGTCTTGTTTTTGAGCTCCTATACTTCCTGCGTCTCATGGTGGCTGTGGCTTGCGTGCCTGGACCGTCCATTCTGTCGCTGAACTCTGCTCTGGGGGGTGGGACAGTGACCTGGCAGTGCTGTGAGGATCCGCCTCTCCACACGTCTGCCTGCTTTAGGTCCCCTTTCGGCAGCATTCTCTGCCACTCGTCCCCATGGAGACACTGTCCCACTAACATTGTTCCTCTCTTTTTTTCTGCTTTTCTTTCCTTTTGGAATCAGCGGTGGAAAACTTGCTTCCAATTTGACTGTGATTTTAAATTGTCCTTGGAGTCTCAGCTTGAATGGAACCTAAAACTTGTGCCTTGTTAAGTCCCTGTTCCATGGCGATTACTTAGGGAGAAAGAAATGATAGTATGATATTATGGCATCTCAGTGGCCTGAGGAAGGCTTTTATCTCAACTCGAGACAGGAGTGACACCAGACCACATTATCCTACCTGCAAGTTTAACAGTTGTGGTTTTGAGTTACTAAAATTCAGCATCAGTAAATAAATGGAAGAAGAGAACCAACATGTATCGAGGACCTGGAACGGGCTTTCCGTGGAGTTCGCTTTTCATGAATAATCGATACTGAGTAATTGATACAAAGCCACCACCTAGACTGTCAGAGAGCGTATTTTATAAGAAGTAATTAACTAGGTCATAAATCCCCTTGGCAGATGGTGGCGTGATTGTTCTTAAACATGGGAGACCTGCTTTAGCCCATGGGTTATATAACACGGACACTTAGGGATGGGTGTGACCTCTTGTGTCCTTTGGGGTGCTATTTAATTTATCACTGCTGTGTTGAATAAAAAATTAATCACACCTCATAAAAGTGCCCAAGTATGTCTAGGCAGCAAACCCAACAGCTCCCTGCCATAAAGACACAGATAATTTGTGGGGAAGCACTGGAGCATGGTGGAGGGTGGGGACAGAACACGGGG
The DNA here is from genome assembly GCA_004027455.1 of Hydrochoerus hydrochaeris. Classification (NCBI taxonomy): domain Eukaryota; kingdom Metazoa; phylum Chordata; class Mammalia; order Rodentia; family Hydrochaeridae; genus Hydrochoerus; species Hydrochoerus hydrochaeris. The sequence goes on along the minus strand of PVLA01001633.1, from coordinate 166,474 downwards.
GGACCATCGAGCTGCTCCTCTCCGAGGACATCAGGAGAAGTCTGCGCCTGACATGAGAAAACGTTATGAATTATTTGGTTCCTGACTCTACAGTGACAGCAGTTTCTAGGAACTTGTCAGCCATCTGCTAGGAGCGTTAGGCAGCCTGCCTTGCTCCCGAAGCCCTTTGGTTCTAAACCCCACGAGACCTCGTCCAGCTTTATATCTGCCGTAGTTCCCTCCTCTCTGGGGACAGAGATGCCACTGACTTACACAGCCCCAACATCGACAGGTGTTTCACTGGAGTCCCTAACTCAAGTCTTCAGTGTTTCACCCCACTGAAGAAGGCAGGACGGCTCAGCAAACTCGGGGCCAGAATGTAGGCAGCTTTTGTTTGTTTCTTCCCCATCTGAGAGAGGCCCCAGTGGACCCATGATTTATATGAATCTGAGGTTTTTGTAGCCCTCTTTCAGAAGTAGGTGACATATAGTGTCATTTCAGGGAAAATGTCACCTTTGTATCAAAGCTGCTTTCTCCCTGTGGGACCCATGCTTTGTTCTTGGGTGTCTAGTTGGGTGGATCTGAGTGTGTGGCAGCCCTCAGGCTTGGGGTGCTAATAAAGGAGAACCTCCAAGTGGCAGAGCCCTTGCTGCTGCTCACAGACATGCCTGGGTTGGCACAGGCAGTCTGACTGCAGGTCCCTGAACCACCAGAGCTGTGAATGCTTGGTCCCTAGAAAAATTTAGGTATCTTAACCAAAGATGTAGCGAGGTATATATGTGTGTGTGTGTGTGTGTGTGTGTGTGTTGTGTGGCTCTTTGTAAATGTTAGATTGGGATATGTGACATGATCTGTATGTAACACGCATGATATTCCATGTATCTGTGAATGTGAAAATGAAAAGCTCAAAGTACACCTTGCCTGGACGTGTTCCTTCTGCCTGCCCCACACAGTGACTGAATCCACATGGAGCTGGCTTCATTCACACACGTAGAATTGATTCTTAGGGGTGCGATTTTCAGACTTCTGTCCCCAAGAAGACAAAAGTCTTTCACTGAAATGTTTGTTTCCACCTTTTCACTTTCTACTACCATTTCACAAGGCTTTCTTCCATAAAAAAGATATGAATGAATTCATGTAATTCTGATTGCATGATTCTTCTATAATAACTATATATTTAATACAGAAGCCAGGGCAGAGTGCCAGAGAATAGGGACTGAAATGATTCTTACCGCTTCAAAACTTCATAACCCCCAGAATCGTCAACTGTCCTCTGTGTACCCCCTTTCCATTCTTTGTAGAAATTAATTCTCATTTAAATATTCTGATCCAGATACTATTTCATTAGTCGTTTGTTTATGAATGTAGGCAACGTGTTAGCCCTAAATGTCTTATCATTGTCTGGTGAGTAGGACCTTTGATCTTGTAGTCGGGGTTTGCAAGGAAGACAGTTTAATGCAGCACACATAATGTATGGGGTTATTTTGTAATAGTCACCCAAAGAGTCAAATACAAAAAGAGTGCAGGAAGTCTGTCCACACATTAAAGACCCAGAGACTCCAGCTGAGGGCCTGGATCCCACAGCAGTGTCCTGCATGAATCCAGCTGAAGACGTAGAGCCCATGACAGTGCCCCACACAAGTCCAACTGGAGGCCTAAAGCCCAGGACAAGGACTTGTGCAAATCTGTTTCATGGATCTGTGCTGCGAAGGCCCAGAGGTCAGTGGTGGAAGCTAGAAAGTCTGTGCCAGCGGGATGAAGGAGCTGTGCCAGCAGGCTGAGAGATCTGCACTGGAGCCAGGAAGTGACACTCAAAGTAAGGACCAGGGCTCCCCCTGAAAAGTACCACAGCCATCCTCAGTGACAACAAGGTCCCGAGCTCCTGCGATGATAACAACTGAGTTCTATCAGGAAGCCTGTGTGACAAGCTTCATATCAGGAAAGAAGTGCGACCAACTCCTCCAGGAGAACCAGCAGCATCGCCTCTTCCTCCTCAGGTCCCTTTTTTATGCTGTTGGCAACAATCCTCAGGTGGACCCTCCACACTCTGCCCCATGCTGATTCAGTTCAGCTGTGTGTTACAAGTGGCCACCAGCTGTCAACCCAACACAGGTCTCAAAGATTTCATATTTTGGTTGTCCAGCTGCTGGCGAATTTTAAAATTCAAGTTCCATTCAAATGTGTATATGTGCATGAATTTACATATGAGTTAGGGACTCCAGTGAACTATGAATGGGTTCTGAGCCACTCCTTACATCTTGCCAATTTTAAATGCCAGTAATTTTTTTAACGGCTTGCTTCAGAAAGTAGACTTTGAAATAGGAAGGCTGATATTCAATTCTTGATTCTCCTCAGAAATAGTTTTCATTTATAGAAGTTAGTGCATGATATGTATAAATACATAAACATTTGAATACAGATCCAAATTTATTTGAACTTTAGCCTGAAGAACCTAAAGGAAATGAAACAGGAAGCCTCATATGCTAACCCTGATTTCCTGTTCCCAGCATAGTGAAATACCATGGAAATGGTTCGCTCCTCAGGGATGGACCTGGCATCTGCTCCTCACCCACTTTCCTAGAGCAGTACTGATCTCATGAGCTGCTCCAGTTAAATATCCAGTGTTATGTCAGAGAAACCATGAATGAGGTGGCTCTTGTAGAATGTGTGACTTTGTGTGATAGAAATTACTCTTAATCCCAGCTTCCAAAAATGAATTATTAAAATGAACTTAAATTATTAAAAGGTTCCTGAAGAGAGTTAAGAATCTGAACATAAAAACTTTTTTGTCAACTTGGATTGCATATCTTCAAAACAACTCAAAGTATATCTTTGAATGGTGTTCAGAAATTATATTAGAATTGCCTAAACATGTTTCAGAATTCCTACACACGCCTTCTAGTGTCACTTTAAATCAGTAGATCTGTGGTTGCCAGTAGGCATTGTGGGTTTATGTGTATTTTAAAGGGTGAGTGATAAAAGCCCAGCCTATATTCCAAGAGATCTGCGCCTGTTCTGGGCCAAAAGAGGCCTTTAGGAGGCCAGGTCAGCTCCACACTGCTGAAGGGTTCTCATTGCTGGCTGCCCCTCATCCCTACCCTCCTCCTGGCCCACAACAGGCTTCCCAGAGAGTTCAGTATGGCCCTGAATCTGAAGTATGAGGTTTGGCCACAGAAAGTCCATAGTTACCAGACAGAAAGCAACACCCTGGACTTTTTGTTTCTTGTCAGTTGAAAATGTACCTTTCATCTAAAATGGGTGCATGTTTGCCGCTGTTCAAAATGGTTATTTTGCCTGGGTTTTCAGTCTCCTAATTTTGAAATGGGAGGAAAGATGGGCCGGAAATTTCTGTGGATTTGAAAGAATATCTATGGCTTTCGTGAGCGTGTGGGTGAGGGGCTTTGAGGAGCTGGGTCAGAGGTTGGGGCCCTAAGTTAGGAGGCACATCTGGTTTCTCCCCAGGTGCAGAGCCAGAGCCCAGACAGAGCAGAGAGACCCATTTTCCTCATCCAGAAAGGGAATTAGAGGGAAACCTAGTTACGAAGGTGAATCTAGCTTCCACATGTGGCTCCTCGGGCGCCATGACATTGTTTACCTCCCCTGTCCCATGGTTGCTAACACATTGCCACTGAGGCCCTGCTTAGGCTCTGGGAGCTCCACGAATCTTGTTCCTTGACATCTTTGGGTGGTTCAGGGGCACATCTGGTCACAGTCTCTCAAGTGGCGTTCCAGCCACTCCTTTATTATGTTACCTGTGCTCCGTTCATTGGTCATTTCCTGCGGCGTTGAGTTGCCTCATTGCCTCATAAGCAGAGGCACTGTTATGTGTGCCTGGGGGAGATTCTCTGCCCACGGCCACCAGCACCAGTGCAGAAATGTGAGAGGAAGTGCATTTTGAGGCTTGAGATTCTGTTGCTTGAGACCAGGCTGTGTGTTTTATTCTGCCAATCATTAATGTTAAGCGCCTCCCACATCCTGATTACGGAGCCTTAGAACAGAATAGTACAATGGGAAGCAGATTCCACGGCAGGTAAGTTTAGGGACGCCAGGCCTTGCCAGAGTGCACAGTGCGCGTGAGCCTGTGGGAGTCTCCATGTTTGCACCTGCCGCCCTCCCTGTGGCCTCAGGGTCACTGGGCTCTGGACCTCCTTTCCCTTAGACACCTATTGTCATAGCTTGGAATCGGGGGCCAGGAGGGAGATGCTAGAAGGCAGCTTGGACTGATAAAGGAGGGGAAACCTTGGAAAACCGATTCATCCACCTCATCGGTTCGAGTTAAGACTCTCCCTTGCATGGCACGGTCTCTCAGCAGCTCCCCTTTCGGGGTTCCTGACCCTCTTCTAAGGATCGTTCAGATCCTCCTCTCTCATACTTTCTGAATTGAGTTGAGGAGGAATTCATCTGGTCTCATTGGGAGCAAAAATGATTTGATTTAGAAAATAGTTTGAAGAAGAGCAGTTCTTGGAAGCTTTGGAAGCACCTTTGGTCTAAGAATGCTCAAGTTACCAAGTTGTTTTTGCCTTGAAGCATCTGTAAAATTTCTGGCCCAGTGATTGATTATACCCATTCGCTTTAAGAACACAATTCTCCTGAGGTTTTGGTGGCGTGTCTCGAGGCAGTCTTTGTAACAGCCCAGTGATAACCTTCAAGCTCAGTCTGTATTCTGTCTGAATGGGTGACGCAGCACTGAACTGAAAGCACACAGGTTGAAGAGAGAGATCACACACACACTATTAGTCTGGGGCAGAAAGGCATTTGAAAAACAGCTGTTAATGTGTTCCCTCAATGTCACCCACCACCCCACTAAAAAAAAAAAGGCTCCTACAATGTATGTTGGCTTGATTAACACGCTTGTTTCTCCCGCAGAGGCCAGCAAGCTGGTTATGTCCTATGTGGCAGCTGTTTGTGGAAAAGGAGCCGAAGTTAACCAAGTCAAAGAGCAGCTCCTGCAGTCCAACCCGGTCCTGGAAGGTAGGCTGGTTTGTCTCTGCTGGGGCAGCATGGCCCCAGCCGTGGAGCCAGTTTCAGGGCGCTCACAGTCCTGGAATGTGAGAAGTGGGGAGACCCTGGAAGAAGCTCAGGCCAAGATCTCTTGCACAAATAAAGGGTGTCTTCGCAATGCTCAAAGCAGGGAAGAGTTTACTCACAAGAAGGAGCATTCCAAGTACAGGCCCTTTTCCCTTTATATATTACTTAGATTTGCTTTGAAAACAAACAGACTATGATTTGCTGTGATGGCGCAGTAGTGTTTCACCATTCAAGAGAACACCTGTGGCTGGTTATTTTTGCTGCCAGGGAAATCCTTAAGGACTAGATTTTTGTAGAAAGCTTAAACCTCTCTCTCTCTGGAGCTGACACCGTCTGTTCTTGTGTTGTCACAACAAAGAGCCCCAGACTGGTGGCCTAGATAACAGCAATCTGTTTTCTCAATCTCTGGAGGCTGGAAATCTGAGATCAAGATGCTGGTGAGGTGGGTTTCCCCCTGAAGCCTCCTGTCCTGGTGTGTGAGTGGCCGTCGCTGCGGTTAGTGTTCCTGTGAGCTCTTTGTGTGTGCATTGGCAGGAGAGAGCAAGAGTGACTGTCCAGTGCCCTTCCTTCTAAGGGCACTAATCTGTTGATGAGGGCCATGCCCTCATGAGCTCAGCTAACCCTGATCATCTCCAGTGGCTCCACCTCCCGTCAGCCCCTGCCCCACGTTGAGGGTTGGAACTTCAACATATGATGGGGCACAGGGCTGCTTCTACTGCACTGTCGGAAAACAGAGCCGAGATAAGATCTCTTAATTCAGCAGAGGACCGTATGAACTATCCTTACATCGGAAATTGTAAATCAGTGCCTTTTGCTGCTGACGGAAGGCAGTCCACTTGTACTGTAGTCTTTACTGATGTGGTACAGGGCAGAGGGAGGGAAGACAAAGATAGCGCCGTGGATGACTTGGCCTTTCCTTCTCCGTCACTCTCGCCTTGTCTTGGCCTGTGTGTGTCTCTCTCTTTGCAGTGCTGAGCTTGAACCCAGGTGCTGTCCGCTGAGCTCTGTCCCAGCCCCTTTGCTTCTCTCTTCTCTTCACCACTTGAGCTGTCCTTGTAATAAAATGGAGCAGCTGGACGAGGAATTGTGTCTGGGGTAGAGTGAGTGTTGGGGTTCAGGAATTTTCCCCACAAGGGAAGGAGTGTCAGGGGCGAAGCATCAAAAACAACAGGGCAGTGTTCTGTTCCTCTTGGGAGTTAGAGGGGCGTTGATACCTACCCCAGAAGAGCGGGCTTTCATCCGTGAGAAGTCTTGTCCTTCTGTGACTTTGAATATAGACTTGAACCAAACTACTTCCCTGGCTCAGAGATCCCAATGGGGTTCGATTTTGAGTCCCCAGGAAGCATCAGGAATAACATCTAGGTCTAAGGGGCACAGCTGGCATCTAGTTCACAGGTAGAAGTCAGAGATGCCCAGGCCAGGCCAGCATGCATGAGGCCCTAGTTTAATCCCTAGCACTGCAGAGAAAGGGGGAGAGAGCAAAAGCAAAGACTGTATCATCTAGTAAGTTGTTTTGATCTTTCTTCCTCCAATGCCATAAGAAGGCAGAGAAAGCGATACCTCGTCCTCCTGTTGTACCAATATCATGCCTGTGCAATATTGCACCAATATGGTGTCTTGCTTTTACATGCACAGTGTTTCTGCATACACTTATTTAAAGAATGCTGGGATGACAGGAGCAGCACTGAGGAATGCTCTCACCACCATCTGCGACTAGAATCTGCCTCTGTATTCAGTGGTATTTCAAGGAGGCAGCAGTGCAGGAAACAGGAGAAATGTCCACTGTGGGCATGTATTCTCTTTTCTGGAATGCTTTCCTTTTTAACCGGAGCTGCTACTGTAAATGAACATTTCCAACAGTGAACTTAAAAAAAAAAAAAAACAAAAACCATTGAGGAATGTGTCTCAAGTGTTGTATAATAGAACACTTGTTTTTGGTTCCGTGGGTCACAATAAAAGACTTCAGTGTTTCGGGTTGTGTTTGGTCATGTGCAACTCAAGACTGGTGTGATGAAAAGATGGCTTATGGTTTGCAAATGATGCCCTGAGTCAAGTTCTTTTGAAGCAATTCCTACACTTGCCCTTGACCTTCAAGTCACAATAAACTGGTTTTTATTTGTCAGCTTCTCAAGCTGGACTTTGGGGTTGTGCAAGTTTAACTCGGCAGCCCTGCGTTTTCACACCTGCCCCAAGGGGGTTGCCTGTGAAATCACACAAGAAGTAGCAATGTCTGCGTGATACCTAGATCAGTATCCAGCCTGGTCAAGGTTGCATTTTCAAAAAAGCATTTTGCTTTGGGATTAGATGGGATCCCCCCAGCAGGTTTCCTTTTTTGAGTGTTTTGAGTCGGCAGCTTTCTTCATGCAGCTTAGAATCCAGCGTCTCGCTGGAGGATTTGGTGTCCGCAACTTGGCAAACCAGGCGTACCCCAAGTAGCAATAGTAGTGATAGAACTTTCTCTGCATCGCCTTTATAAATTTTGCCCTAACTGAGCTTGGGCGGACTTTATGTCCATGAGAACTCTATGAAACTTTCTAGAAAAATCAAATTGTAAAGTCAAAAACATAAATCAGTTCATAATGTGGAATATGGCAGACACTCCCGGACTGAGTGCTAAGTGTCTTTAGTAAACTTCTGTTTCACTGACCCTTCTTCAGTCCTCGATCAGGTGATGGCTTTCACAGCCAGAACCAGCTTTTCGGCCATCAGTGCTCACTTGGAGGCTTGTAGCTCTCACCCTTTGCTACCCATTTAACTGGAAGGTTCTATGGAGGCCTCCAGAACCTTATGCCCAGCCCTGTGTTGCAGAGATTCATTTCTCTTCACCGCAGTGTCATCCGTTCTTCCTTCCTAGCTACCGGAGGGTCCTGGGTTCTACGGCATAGCCTGGGTGCGGGGGGGACTTGAAAGAAATTCAGACCCTTTTGTCCCTCCCCTGACCCATGGAAGCAGCTGCTTCTTAGTCAGTACTGTAACAGGAGCCTCAAGCCTCTGATTGGTGCATGAAAGTTGGTGATACAGTACCTGGTCCCCAGAGCACCAGCCAGGGGTCCCCTCCGCGTGCATGCGCTGCGTTATGCTGCATAATCCTCTGCTACAGGTTCCCTGTCCAACCCACAGGCCTGGTGACAGTCTTTTATTCACGTGTCACCTGTGCTACATAGGGGTGTCTGTGCCTGGTAGTGTCAGCTTCATGGTCCTTGTAGGCCCTGTTTGAAGGACGAGTCCCATGGGACATATGTCTTCTTGGCACACCTCAGATAGGAACCAATGTGCATTTTGGGCCAATCGGATTTTTCTAGAAAGTTTTGTGCAGGTCTCATGGACATAAATCTAATGAAACCACATAGCATTTGTAGCCTTTTGGAAGTGACTGTCATTTTCACATCTCTCTGTTACAGAGTTATATGATTAAGCACATTTAAATAAATAGCTTTATTTTGAAATTGAAAAATGTAAAGTTTTGCATGTTGGGGACCGGGGAAGTAGCTCAGTGGCATAAGCACCTGCCTGGCAAGTGCAAGGTCATGAGTTCAATCCCCGGTACCAGATAAATAAATAAATAAGCTTTGTATGTCGTCTTGACTCGGAAACCTTGTCCAGTTTCATCGGACCTTTGTAACTTTCACTGATAATTGTGGAAGGACAGGAGCCCTGCTTGCTAGCAACTCACCTGACCCCTATCTACAAGAGCTTTAAAATACTACATTAGGGAAGACTATGTCCACAGTAATGATTTTAAAAATTCCATTAGTCATGGTAATGATTCTTTCTGTGGCTGTTGAGTGACATGGAGATTTAGCAACTTCGCTGGAACTTTACTGTGTGATTCTGTGGAAATGTTAGAGGACAGAAATGTCCTCGCTAGAGGCTGTATCTACCAGGGATGATAGAATTTAAGGACTCTATTTGCTTTACGTTACTGCTTGAAATTATTTTTTCCTGTCAACTTAAATTATGCATCTGTTTTTTTCTTACTAGCTTTTGGAAATGCCAAAACTGTGAGGAATGACAACTCTTCTAGATTTGTAAGTATTTGTGTAAGCTTCCTTAATGCTGATATTTAGTTCATGAATGTTTAAATAACCAATGGATGTTTAATATTTCTCAATACACATATTTTAAAAATCAGAGCACCATCCTTACAGAGAGCCTGAAATTCCCAAAGGACTATTTTTTGTTTTGTTTTTGCTTTCTATGATTTTTTAAAAAAATTCTTGAAGTGATAAACTATTTTTTATCATGCTTTCTACCATAAAATTCCATGAGTGATTTAAATGAGACTGTTTAGAATAACTACTGACCTGAGTTTTGGTATTTAGAAATCATAATTAAAAATCAGAAATTAAGCAGGGGGAGGGAGGAAAGGAAAGGGGGTGACCAGTGGAATTAAGATGTGTTACGTGCGTGTACCAATTTCCCATGTCATGTAAATGTTATTACTACACGCATGTGTTAACAAACTAAAAGTTTTCAAAAATTTAAAAAATGAACCAGGAATTAAATAAAAAGAAAGAAAAGCTGAGTATCAGGTGTGTACACGCTGTCATCTTTGTGGGCTCGGTGGGCCCAGGGAGGACAGCATGTGTCCTGCAGTTGCTGGGTGGTGACATCTTTCTCATGGGTAAGAAGAGGATGGTGAGGAGTGACACTGATGCCAGCTGATGTCCTGGCTCAGCTGAGTGGGAGGAGGCCACTTCGCCAGTGGGAGCCCAGCAGTCCTTGCCACTTTGCCACACTCATCATCCCCAACTCCCCAGCACATGCCCCGCACGTTGGCACCTCTGGTCCTCACAAGCACAGATACCGCGTGACCTCAGCTGGGACAGATGTGCTGAATGTGACAGCAGCGTTTGGGAACCAGGTCCTCGTGGTTTCACCAAGTGTGTCTCTTTCTAGAGTAGAAGGTCATTCATTTTAAGAGTGGCTACCTGTGCCACGGAGACTTTGTTTGATGACCTCATGACCTCCCTCCCAAGACCCTTCCTGGTCCTTTTCCTCTTTCTCTTCACGTCACTTTGACTTTTTCCTTATTCAGTTGCTGACATTTGAGAAGAATGACCTCAGGTGCAGGTGCTTTGGATAGCTTAGAAAGCAGAACACTAAATAAGTTTCTGAGTCCAAGCCTGTGAATTTTTTCCATCGGATTAGCCTGTGAAGTTGTTATAACCAACTTGATGGATGCCTTTTCCTGCCGTGGTAACGTGGCTAATCTCATTGCACAAATTGAAGTGCAGCGTGGGCAGGTAGAATTATTTCAGCGATCAAGCTTCTTTAGGGGATAGAGGTTTTGTTTTGTTTGCAAATTTTGTGTATACATACACATACTTCTTAAAATATTTACCAAATGTATTTAGTCTCCAGGCAGTGCCAGTGCAAAAAACCCATGTTTCAGAAAGAGTCATTAGTACTTAGTGATATTTCAAATCTGGTGAAAGGCTTGGCAGGTGATTTAGCTTATTAAGGAGCTTTGAGAGAAATCGTATTATAACATGGGTCTTAGGATAAGAGATTAGCACTTGATTATAGACTAAATCATTTCATGTCCGGGTTTTAGTAATTTCTCCACTTTGTGGTCTGTGACTGGGTTACCAGTACATGCAAATGCATGGTGGCCCTGTACACTGCTAGTACTCTACTGTCTTTAAAGTTACTGCCACATGTTGCAGTGGTTTTTACAGTCTATACTGGTATGCCAGGGACCTGAAAGATTCTTTGGTTAACCGAGAAGCAATTTCCTGATCTCCATGCTAAGAAATCTGAGGGAGCTGGCTACATCGCAGTTTGGCATAGATGGCATGTGATGCCCCTGGGCACACCGAGGTGTCTACAGTGTCCCCGCCCCCCCAGCCTTGCTAGTATGATGCATTGAGCTTCTTTTCAGAAAAGGTTTTTAGGTTTTATGTTACTATTGTGTGTGTGTGTGTGTGTGTGTGTGTGTTTGGTGACAGGGTCTCACTGTGTAGTTCAAGCCATCTTACCATGTAGCCCAGCATGGCCCCAAACTCACAGTAGTCGTCCTGCCTCAGCCCCCAAGAGCTGGATTACAGGCGCCTGCCACAACCTTGGGAAAACATTTTTAGACTATTCTCAAACTGCTTGGACCATCCCTGTTCCTGCCCACAGGGCTTCCTGGGAGAGGCGGTGTGCAGAGCCTGTTTCTGTGCAGAGGCTGAACAGGCCCCGGGCAGTGTAAGGAGATCCTGTGAGCTTCATTCCTTAGCGTCATACTCAGTAGGAATTACAGTCACCTGCAAAATGCACTCAATAGCGGTGACTCAGCTCTGAAGAGAGCTCTCCTTTGTTCTTAGCTGACAGGGTGGCTTCTCCAAAAAGTCATTACCAACTGGGTCCTCACACAGAGTTAATCCTGCATCCTTGGCTACATCTGTCCCCAAGTCCCCATTCATACCTGTGTCACACCCTTCATAGGTGCTCTGCGTTCTTTGGCTGCCTGTGCCCTATGTCTGCCTCTGGTCCCCTTCTGCAGGTTCCACCTGTAATCCCCAGACCATTTCTCCCCTCCCTTGCAGTGACATGGTCTCCCTGATGGAGGGCCACATTGACTACTCCCAGAGACCCAGGCCATGTTCCTAGACTTTCCTGTCCCACCCCCAACTCCAAGCCAGGCCTGTCATTGTTCCTCTATGGGTAGCTCTCGACTCCATTTGATGTCTGCTCTTGCTGCTTTTCCTTGAAGCTACCCATGTTCCTCCTCTGCTCGCAGCAGTCACCTGCTGTCAGCCACATCTGCTTGGTCTCTCTTTCAGTGCCCGCCATGCTCGTCAGGTGATCTTGTCAGTAAGCGGGTCTGATCGGGACATCCTCACGGAGGAGCCTTAGGGATACGGCTTGCTGTCCAGAGGATGTCTCAGACTCAGCATGTGCTGCAATGTCCCCTGCCAGCTTACCCTCTCTACATGCTACGCTCAGGGATGGCAGCTTCTAAAGATGTTTTTTATTAGCACATGTTTGTACGACATAATGATGGCATTTATCAGGGGAGTTACACGTGTGCGTAACACATCTTAATTCTTTTATGTCCCTTTCCTGTCTTTCCCGACCTCCATCTCTTGGTCCTCTTCCCATCTGCAAAAGATCTATAAGGTTGCTAATTGTCACGCGGGCTCTCCCTGCCCTCCTCCACACCCCTTGGCCTGCCTCACTCGGGATTTTGCACTTGAGCTGCAGGGTCTCCTTCTCCTTCCTCTGCACAGCATCTATCTGCCACATGGTGAGGGGTGTGCTTGTGCCCTGGACGTGTGGCCCTATTCCCCTGCCTCCATTGTCCTCTCCAATGTTAACTCCCAGAGGCCAGGCGTTTCCTTGGGCTGCTTCTGCATTGAAGTGGTGCTTGATAGGCTTCTGCTCAGTCAAGTAAGATGACAGCGAGAAAGGAGGGGGAGGGGGTGTGCCTAAGCTTGTAGAGGGTCACCAAGTGCATGGCTGACCAAGGTCCAAGTGACCATGTTTCTTCTTCTCTCTGCCTCTCATGCGGGCTGGTGAAAGTTAAAGTCATTTGTGGGGAGATTTGTAAATCTACCTCTAAGACAGGACCTGAGAAGGCCAAAGACTTATCAAATCAGCGACCCTTTTCTAAACAAGCAGCAGCAGCCAGGCTTGTTCTATTCTTGTTACTTATTAACTGGCAATTATAGACCAGTTCATTAAAAAAAAATCCTCAGTGTTAAACTACGCGTGTGTTTCAGGATAACATCAATAAAGTGTGATACGAACCTGGGTTGTTCGTTGCCATATAATCTGGATCAAAAGCCAAAAACAGTGATAATGGTTAGTCTTTGATTCTGAGCTGGTGACACCATATAATCATAAAAATGGACTTGGGTAGATATAAAAATGGAGCTTTGCATTTCATCCACTTGTCCAGCATGTTTGGACTTTGTAAGCAGGGTTTGCAACATATTTTTGCCTATAAAAATGAGATGATTTCTTCTCCCAGTCAATGCATGTAGCAGAACTATTTATTTTCCCAAGTTGTCATTCTTAGTTTGAGTACCCGCACCCCTGACAAGTTAGAAAAACATTTCTGAAATGAGAATGTCATACGATGGCTCAGGAGATCTATTAAATTAGCAGTGGGGTAGGTGTGCTTGGAGCAGAGGGGATATTTAGTGTGAATCATTTATGGAGGCTTATTGGTTTGCCTTGTGGTTGCAGGAAATGCCTTTCTTAATTACATCTAAACAAATGCATTAAAATAAGGGCTTTGTGTTCTATTCTCTGATACCCTGACTCTTTGAAGTGAACTTGAAAACTTACCAAGTCTTTCTTTGACAGGGAAAATATATGGACATCGAATTTGACTTTAAAGGCGATCCCCTCGGAGGTGTGATAAGTAACTGTGAGTATTTCACTCAATTCTTTGTAAAGTTGTTCAAGACATATGTATAATAGAATATTTTAAGTACTTGCATCTTTGAGAGACAGGTACAAGAATGTTTCATTTTCCTAGACTTTTAACCTTTACATTTCAGGTTGCTTTGTGACGTAATGTGCAAATCTTTTTAAAAGATGGTTTAAAATCGTTACCTTTTGAAACCATTTTAAAAGTCTGCCAAAGAAATAAATGCGTCCAACTGTATTTTATAGTCTATGTCATTCTAGTATGAGAAAGATGTCCCAAAAGATTATTTTAAGAAAATGTTTATCCTGTGGTTAACAGTCAAATACAAGTAATTGATTCTATTATCTATTATTGATGTGTTTATTTTTGTGCTGGGACTCAAAATATAGAGCCTCCCACCTGCTAGGAAAAAACACTGCCACTGAGCTATAATATAAGTAATGGTTTTAAATTGGTAACTTTGGAAATATGTACCCCATAAAAGGAAGAGCCTGTATTTCAGATGTCATTTTGAGGAAGTTTGCTTCTTCCCATACATTTAGGTAATGAGATGTGATATACCGATGCCTGTTAGGTGAAGCATGGATCTGTTAGCCCCTGTTTGGGTGTAGGGGTGACTAGAGAAGTGCCATGTTCTCTGTCAGCTGTACAAGCATCAGGAAGTTGTCAGTGTCTGTTTAAGGCACGGCGGTGTCGTCAGCGCTTTGGAGCTCTGGTACCCAGGCCACCACGCTGATGTGTCTGCCTGTGCCAATTTTGTGATTGGGTAGTTTGGAAAGTTGAAGATGACGTCGCAGGCTTTGGCAGTCTGGTTCTCCTTGGAGTCTTCTGATGTGGTGAGGACCCTGTGTCTGATCTCCCTTGGCTGCCTCATCAGCCCAGGGGCTATGGGGATGGCTAGAATGAAAATTCCCCAAGTTTAGATCAGTCAAAAACAACACAGTTGACTAAGGCTTCCAGACCACGTTTGTTAGTTTTGGTTTAGCCATGGAGATTTTTTCCTTCAAATGAAATGCCTGCTGAAGGACCTCCAATCTGATAGCTAGAACTCATATATCCCTAGATGCCCCCGAGTTATTTCTGATTGGCCCCAGAGCTGGAAGAATTCCATTTGAAAATTGAAGATGTTTTGAATAATTTGGATAGACTATATGGATGTTTTTCTTAAAGAATTTTTTTTATCATGATTCATAGAGCAACCTAGGGCTAGAGTTTCCTCCTCTTTCAAAGAATGCAAATAAATTGGATAGTTCTCTTCCCATTTCAGAATTCAAAGTTCTTAAATAATTTAATTTTCCATTTTAGATTGCCCAGTCATATACTTTGTTTTGCTGTGCATTGGGATTATTCGTATTTGTAAGAATGTGTAATTGTTAGAAAAATGCTTTAAACAGAGAGCTGTAATGTGAAATGAAATTGGATAGGAGAGTGCTGTTTGGGTTAGATGATCGTGTGTGTCAGATACGGGAGCAGAAGTACTTGGGCAAAAGCTGCCACGTGTGCTTCTCACCCTGGCCGAATTGGGTAGGAAGAACCCTTTGATATCCCACGGCCCCTGATGGAGCTGTTGAAGAAAAGATGTGCCTCAGTTTTAAGACCATCATTTTTCAGAATGATTACTTTTATTCTGAAAGGCATTCATAAATCTTTAGTGCTCCCTTTTTACAAAGCAAATGAACTCTAGTTACTAAATTAATAATTAATACTCTGTATGTGTGGATAAATTTGTTTTTATTTTTATATAGAGACTTGAACGTTCTGGAATGATTTGAGCACATATTGCTCTTGAGGACTGTAGAAACATCAGTAGGAATTACTTTATAATGAGAAAATAATGTCAGCTTTAAATTTCGAAGTTTAAGGTCTACACAGATATGTCTTGCTGCTCCTCAATTTTGTATCCATGGAGAATAAATACTAAACACTCAGTTTTTTCCCAATTAAGATTAATATGCCTTTATACATGGATTTCATAAGGCATTTGCTGTCATTTGCTCCCACAGTGTAATTATATTGAAATTTGCGGTAGTGGAACCACCCTGGTATTCAAGAATAACCTTCACTTTGGAGCAAAAAGAGGCACATGAGTGGCAAGAACAGGAAATCTCACCCGGTGCAGATGGAGGACTGACTCATAGGTGGTGACTGGCAGTTGTGGTTCAGTGGCCCGTGGGGGAAGTAAAGCAGTGGGTAGTTCCACTCCTGGCCTCTCCAGGTTCCTGAAAGTTGGCTGCCTGTAGTCTGGAAAAGAACCCAAGATTTGCCATTTTGTAGGAAGTACACATTGCCTCTGTTATAGCAGCTGCATAGGAAGAACTCAAATTGTTATTGGCTACAGTTGTTACCCTGAAAAAGCTATAAGAGCCCTCCAACCGGTAGAAAAGAAAGCCCAAGCTCATTTCTCCCTCTAAAAGAGATAATGCTATAAAACTCAAGTCAGGAACTCACTGAAAAAGTAGTGTTATGTGGAAGGGGTGTTACTAAAATAGAAGATGACAAACATTTGCTTCAGAATAGAAGATAAAATATGGAAGTACATTCAGATATTCAGTTCAGCTGATCAGAAAGCACATCACTCCTGCTTTAAGGCCTGCTGCTCTCCTGATACTTATATATTTGTATTTGAGGATTTTTTTGTAGTGTTATGCACTGGAAGCTTTTAGAAACTTTTTTTTTTTAATTAACAGTCCCAGATGTCTTATATTTGTGGCAATTTAGGCTATAGAGAAAATATAATACATACCTCATGGGGTATTTGTTTGCTAAAATAAGAATCCTACAGAGACATACATTAACTTGTGATTTCAAGCAAGTACACACCTAAGTAAATGAAGGGCAAGAAATAAGGCATCAGGAGTCCAGTGTAATTCCTGACACACATTAAGTATGTGGCTGCTAGAGAGGAGGATGGATTGGTTAATTCCAGGCAGCCCCCATATTTCTTGTTTCATTCTTTGGGCATATTCATGAGCCTACTTATGCAGCTCTTACTGATTTATCATGTGATTTCCCACAAAAAGCAAGTTTCATAATTCTATTTTTCTATTTCTTAATCTTTGAAATAGGAATAGTAACAGTACTTACCTCAGGTTGGATCAGGTATGCAGCATCTGTATTAGTTCTGACTCAGTGTAAAGGAGAAGTTTCATTTGGTTCATGGTTTCAGAGGATTCAGTTCATGGTTAATAAGCTCCAAAGCAGGAGGATTATGGTGGAGGCAACTCCATTCATAGTAGCCAGGAAGCAGAGTAGGGGAAGTGTGTCAGAGATGAAGGGGTGAGAGACCAGATAAAGTCCCCAAGGTCATGCCTGTGTGACCCAAATACATCAAGATGTCACTTTACTAATCTCCTGGACCGATTCCAAACCAGTCACGTTGGTTCTATACCCTAAGCACCACAACCCCCATAGCCTTTGATATGGTGCTTGGCATATAGTAAACACGCAATAAATGTTTGCATTTTTTACTACCAAATATTGCTTTAGATATTGCATCTAACCTGTCACCAAATAAGTGCTCTATAGAGACAAGGCCTTAGCTTGGTTTACTGCTGAGTGACCAGTGACTGACACAGTGTCTGGCATCTGATACATATTCGGTAATTAATAATCGTATAAATAATTATGTGCAGTTGAAAAATTGGCTGAGAAGTAATGTTTTTGCTTTATTAAATAGTTTAATCTGAATGTTCTGTGTTAATCATTTTACAATAATGTTAAAGATGTTCTAAATCCCAAAACAGTTGCAAGTCCAGTTTCATTTACTACTGTGAAGGGAGGCATGTGGTGAGATGGGTGTGTATTCCCGTTACTCTTGCTGCCTGACGAGCTCCCCAAACTCAGGAGGGCAAGAGAAGGGCCTTTGGAGCTGCTGAGATTCTGTGGGTTCAGGATTCAGGCAGAGCATGGTGGCATGGCTTGCTCTTTCTGTGTGGCTTGCCCTCTCTTTGCGGGACCCCAGCCAAGTACACTCAGGGCTGACTTGTGTGCAGTCAGTCACACATCAGCCTCTGGTGGGGAGGATTGCCATCCACCAGCAGGCCACTGGCCACATGGCAGCCAGGCTGAGAGGGACTGTCAGGGAGGGCAGCCAGTGTCCAGGGAAGCAAGAGGAAGCCGGAAGTGCCAGGGACTTCGTGGCATGTCGCTTTACTGTTAGGGCAGAGTGGTTGAGCTTGCCTGGTTTCAGACGTCGGGAACGTAGATCCCAGCACTCAGTGGGCACATGTCGGAGGGCTTGAGAGCATTTGATTTTGAAATGACAGATCAGTTGGCTGATTTCTCCTGCTGAATCCACACCCGGGCGGAGTCTGTCACACTGACTCAAGTCTCAGCCGTGACATCTGTTTTAGTCAATGGGACAGTAAGCAGATACAGTATAACAACAGACTTGAGAGTTGGTTATTTGTTGGAATGGTCTGCTCCTGATGCTCTTGGGCACTTTGTTGTCACTACCATGTGAGTGACCCTGGGCTGGGGTGATGGAGGGTGGGCGGCTCCCAAATGATCCATCGGTCATCAATTGGGGACATTTACACCAGCTGCCTGCCCACCCACCAGCAGGCTGCCCCTCAGCCAGCGCAGCAGGGATCAGCCAGGCTGACTCAGCTGGGAACGGCCCAGCAGAGTCATGAGCCAGTGCAGGGTCTGGTTTGAGGATCTGAGATCGGGGTGGTTTGTTATACAGATGAAACTTAACAGGTACAGAGGACCAGTAGATAATATTCTTTCCTTCCTCTAGTTTGGAAACACATGAAAAGTAAGCAGGAGAATCAGTTTGGAGAGAAAGTGGTTTTGCTGGAAGGACGTTGAAAAAGTGACTCTGGTTTTTCACCCAAATCTGTGGCTCCTGCTAGTGGTCCTCCAGCAGTTTGGTAACCGGGAGCTGTTGACAACGCTGAGCTGGGTGCATTGCCCTGTCTGGGGGCGGGGGCAGTGCTGCATGTGATGGCTCCGGCTCCGGCTCTGGCTCTGGGAGGCCAGGCCCTGTGCACACCCATGTCTTCCTCCTGCTCCAGGCGTGAGAAAGGGCAGGGGAGGCAGAGCAGTCCCTCCAGGGCTGATCCTTCCCGAGGAAATGGGAAGCAGAAGGGAGTGACCACTCCCGTCCCAAGAGAGGGAGGGAGGGAGTGGAACAGATGGCTCCGAGTTCCTTCTTCTTCACATTTCATTTGAATTTATGGTTATTTCCATGTGCCGTCCACCTCATGGCCTGCTGTTCAATCTATGAGTGACCCAGTCTTGCCGTTTTGTAGGAGAGCATAAGGTCCTGTCTTTGATTTTTGATGGCAAGTATTTGATGAGGAGAGAAACTTCTGTTACCTGAGGTCCTCCAAGAAACTCCATCACTTCTGTGTCTTGGGACTTTGTCCATTGAGATGGATTTGGAGGCCATTGGACAACAGTCAGCTCTCAGGAGCTACAAAATATTCTCCAGTAAACAATATGTGCTTTTAATCTGTGTTCTTTAGGGTTACAGATCATTAATTAAGATAGTGTATCACCTAGTCTGTAATATTAGGATGACTTTTTTTTTTCAGTATTTTGAATTTTAAAGCTCCTTAAGATAGTGGAAATAACATTGCGAAGGATATAGCTATAAAACTGACATTTCGGAAGTTCTGTTACTGAGTGATGGGTAACCTCAGATAAAAGTTAA
Source organism: Hydrochoerus hydrochaeris (assembly GCA_004027455.1). Lineage (NCBI taxonomy): Eukaryota > Metazoa > Chordata > Mammalia > Rodentia > Hydrochaeridae > Hydrochoerus > Hydrochoerus hydrochaeris. The sequence continues at coordinate 147,443 of PVLA01001633.1, read as the reverse complement.
TCCTTTCCTTTGTCATGATTTTTGTTCAATTTTTTTTTGTTGTTTTTAAACAAAATTGGTTCACCATGACCAAAAAAACCTGTGTGTCTACAATGAAACAAAACTGTATACAAGTGAAGAAACCAGGTATCTTCAGGATACTCTGGAGAATGAACATCATGCAGATTCCTTAAAGAGCTTGGAAAGTGTGGTGGAGGTAGAGGAAGAGCTGAGATCTTGGGCACTTTGGGCGGTGTAGCTCCCTCAGAAGCTCACTGCAGGCAGATGGGGGCTGCAGGGACCAGGTCTTATCGAGAGCAGTAGCAGACCTGCAGTCCCAGGTCCTCGTCCTAAGCACCACCTGCGGGGAACCAACCCACTCCTCGAGTATTCCCCATGCAGGCGCCGTTTGTAGGGACCTAGTCCCGCTACTAGTTTGTTCACCTGACCCTGGTGGTGAACGAGATGAATGACAGACACAGAGTCAGTTTAACACACAGGCAGCCAGGAGACACTGCTCCAGTGGGCCCAGGAGTCCTGTGTGTCTGGCTTATCCTGCTTTTATTCACTCAGTCCTGGGTGCAAACAATTAAAGTGACACAAGACTCATCTGTCTTCCATTATCCATTAGTACATGGGCTGACGAGCTGTTTAATCTCAGCTGTGCTTACTTTTCCCTAGAACTTGCTGTCATCCCTGTGCCATCGCCCTTGCATGCTGCCTTTCTCCTTTGTGTCCAGAGGAGGCCAATTAGGCCCTAATTCTCCTTAACTGGACTTCTACAGGGAGCTGTGGGGTCAGCCTTGGCATCTGGTTTCTTTGGCTGTAAAAACACACAGTGTCATCTGTTAGATGTTTTTAATCTTTAAAAATTGTCACCAGTGAGCCTTCCTGTCAATCTTCAGGGTTTACATCACCTATTTTCCAAAAAAAAAAAAAAGTATAAAGATGATTTTCTTTTGTTTTCTTTACCTTATCTCTAGCCCTCTAACCCTAACCCTGACCCTGACAGAGATTATTTTAGACTTGGTTGTTGAACATTGTGACACACACCTATAATCCCAGCACTTGACTGGGACAGAGGGATCACAAATTCAAAACCCAGACCGGGCAACTTAGTAACTTAGTGAGACCTGTCTCAAAGTTAAAAAAAGAGCTGGGGATATACCCCAGTACCAAGGCCTTGAGTTCTGTCCCTAACACTGTCTCCCCCAAAAGAATATATATACCAAAGACAAGTAAACGTAAGTCAACCCAGCTGTTCCCCTTGTAGATGTTGTCTCAAAAGAGCAAAAGATATCATATTGTAGTGATGCATGCATGCCCATGTTTATAGTAGCACAGTTCCGAATAGCTAAATCTTAGAAGCAGCCAGTGTGTCAGTCAGCAGGTGAACAGATGAAGAAAAGGTGGTATTCCTACACACTGGAGTACTACTCTGCCATGGAGCATGAATCTGAGTCATTTGTAGAAACATGGATCCACCTTGAGATCGTAATGTTCAGACACACAAGCTTCAGTGTCGCATGATTTCTCTTATATGAGAAGCCAAAAGTATAATTTAAAGACCAAAACAAAGGTGAAAATAGGAGACAAGGGAAACAGATCTTTCCTAAGTGGGAAAAGGATTTAGAGATGGAGGGAAAAGGAGAGCGGAAGGCAGAGTGAAATGCCTTTAGAGGGTTTGTACACAAGCCAACTCCCCATGAGTATAGTCACTGTGTACTAGTACTGCAAACGTGTACTAATAAATAACTGAATAAATAAATAAGTTCATACTTAGAACTTTCCACTGAAACTACCATGGGTTTGGCCCAGTAATTCGCTGGCTATTTGTCACATTTTTTTTTCAGGGAGGAAAAAATAGAAAAATTATAGTTACTTGGATTACAGGGAGATGCTTATTGTTTAGTGTTTCCTTTTGCTTTAATGATGAGGCATAAATCCATCAGAAGAATTTAAGTGCCATGAGATACTTTTTTCAGCACAGGTCTCCATGGGAAGGTCACTGTTAGGAGTCCGGGGTTTCACTGTGTTTTCATTGTCACTGTGACCTCCCTGGCAAAACTGAGACAAAGCTGACTCCAGCCTTCATCAAGAACTAGGGCCACTTCTTTCTGCAGGAGAGGTGATGTGTACAATAACCTTTTATCCTGCCATTTAATATTCTGCTCCGAGGTGGTGGGATTTTTCTCTCCTTCTCAACCCTTTTATCATTTTTTTCCCCTTTGTCCCTAGAAGGTCTTTTATCTTCCAGCTGGTACAATTGTGGGCACTTGATTCTTTCACTTATTGTGCCCTGGGGGGGGTTGTCCTGGGCCATGCACAGATGTGGGCCCATGACATGCCACAGATTCACTGGTTTAAATCAAATTAAAGAATGCCTCAAAATGAAAAGTAGGGTTTTTGTGTTGTTGAGTAGTAATGATATGATAGGGTAGGGAGAGCGCATCCTCCTCTGTGGTTTCTTTGTTCCTATTCCTTTAACGCTGCCGTTAGAATAAACTCAGTGGGCTTCTCCCTTCCTTTAAAGTGTACATTTCTATTAAAGTGAATATAAACTTAGCATCGCATCTTGAGAGGGAATATCCAGGGAATCTCACCATCCCTCTCCCGTAGCAAACATCTAGTGCATGGTAATAACTCTTCCTCACCAAGTCGCAATAGCAGAGGCTCAGTCCACGGAGGCAGGAGTCCCTTAGCTGAGGAGAAGGTTGTGCCAGCATTCTGCTTTGACTGCATTCCAGGGCACATCTCAGTAAATTAAAATGGTCAGGTGCTAAGTCCCTGTGGGGCACTGAGTTATGGCATGTGGGGAACCGGGTAATTATTCAGTGTGGCTTCCTGCTGTTAGATTGTGTTGGTGCATGAACATGCAGAAAAAAAAATACCAAGAGGGGACAGTTTTAAACGTTAGTAAGTTATTTGGGGGCACATGTTTTCCCTAATTACTTTCCTACCTGGAAATGTGAGACTTATGAGAAAAGTCATAAGCGGACGAGGAGGCTCTGAGGTAATAGAGTAAACACTGCAAGTGGTGAGACCTTCAGCTGCTTGGTAATAAGAGACTCCTCATTTCCTGGTGAAGGTGCGCAGTGAAGTCAGGTATTTCCTATAAAGCGCAGCACTTCCAAGTGATTAAAGATTTTGTGTTATTTTATGATGGAAAGTGCCACAGCATAAACACAGCACCCTAATCACCCAACACCTTGAGTTCTAGCTTTGTGGTTTACAAGGGTGTGCTCCAGCCTCATTTTCTCATCTATAAAATAAAGATTTTAAAACCTGCCTCCCTGGGGCCAAATGTGGTAACAAAAAGCCCAGCGCTCAGTAGAAGGTCACGCAAGCATCCTCTCCCCCTGCGCCTTGCTCCCATCGCCTGCTGTCCCCTGCTCTCACTGGGTCACCGCTGCCATTACATCAGTTCGGGCAGTTCAGGAGTGCAGGGGGTGGGGGGCAGCATTCCTTTCACCTGCGCAAGCCAGTGTTACTCTTTTAACTCGGTGGGGGTGCTCCTGAGTCCTGCTGTCACTCCTTCCCTGTTCCCTTTGGCCTGAGAGCAGTGCTTGCAGGTACCAGAGGCTAGGCTGGCCAGCATGGTGTTGTCACTTGCTCTCTGAGGGTGTGATCTGATGTCCTGACAGTTCTTTGTCCTCTTACTTAGGGAGCCCCTGTTGGGGGTGAGGGGAGCCATGCTGGAGGGGTGTGGCTGGCTTCTAAAGGCTGCAAGCAGAGACTGGATTTTGCAGTCATTCCACCTTCACCCCTCTGCTCTGTCTCTCTCTGAAGCACATTGTCACCTTGCCTTGACCACTGCTGCTGCAGTTGGCTTGGGGAAGGCCTGAGTGCCTGGGACCGGGTGTGACCCTGGCCAGTTGCAGTCTTCATGTCTGCAGCAGGGTCTGGGCTCAGACTCAGATAATCCTGGCCTGTAGTGGGTGAATGCTAAGTGGGTTGAGACCCAGAACCTATCCCATTGTTCCTGGAGAGACTGCACACCTTTCTTCCCTTTGGAAGAATCACAGGGAGTCAGATGCGTAGTTCTCAGTAATGGGATTGCCCATGTGGGATCTTTCGGCTAGAACTGCCCTTTCCCGTGGGGTGTGGCCCTCTTTTGTGTCACTGGTGAGAAGAGAGCTGTGCAGGGGGCAGGAATGTACTCTTCTGTCGTGCTTTGTCCACTGCAGTGTGCTGCCCTTTTGGCTCCTGTCTGGTTTTTTTTTTTTTTTCATTCCTAGATAAAGTCTGAAATCTTGATAAGACCTTGAGTTTATGCGATGGAAAATTACCTGCGACATTGGAAGTACACTGCTGTTACATAGCCCCAAATTCCAAAATTCAGGGTTCCCAGAAAAATCTGCTTTGCTTCTCCCAGGTGGTGGGGCACTTGGGGACAAGGTGGAACCTGCCCTGGGCTCCTGTAGGCCAGTTACAAGTCCTGCTTCCAGCAGTGACCACTGCGCTACTTACACTCTTGCACTGCCAGTGTCTGTATCTGTAGAACGATCACTTTATAAAATAGTTGGGAGGGTTCGGTGAGAGAATTTCTGTGGAGGACTTAGCACATGATAGGCTTGTTTTTATTATAATTATTAAGCTGACTCATCACAGAAAGGCTGCTCTTCGGTGCTTCCGATTGTCATGTTGCATTTTGAAAAGTTTAATGGCATTAGAACCCAAGAGAGTATCAGTGTTAAAGACTGCAGTTTTAATCAGTTCATTGATGAACTGGTTAATGCTGCTTAGTTTGCACACTGCCTGTTTTAAAAGAATCTGGCGATTTTAGTTAATCTGTGCCTCTTTCTGCAAGTAACGATGCCAACGTGATTTCTTCGAGGGTTAATGCCAAAAATAGAAGAAGAAATTCAGAGGGAGGAGGAAAGTATGGTGGATCCGAGAGTGAAATGGATGCGTATATTATGATTTAACTTGTTCTCTCCTCAGATCTTCTAGAGAAATCGCGGGTGGTTAAGCAACCTAGAGGAGAAAGAAACTTCCACGTGTTCTATCAGCTGCTCTCCGGTGCCTCCGAGGAACTCCTCCGTAAGCCACGCCTCTCGGGGTTAATTTGTGTTGTCAGTGTGACCTCCAGAGCATTCTCTTTAACACAAGGTCCATGTGCTTTCCCCTCTCTCTCTGGGAGACTTTTCCGTGAGGCCAGCCCAGGTCGAGAGCGGGGTGTGTTCCTGTCTGTCACTCCGTGACATACGTGTCTTGTCCCTGGTCCTCATCAGACTGTGACCTCCATCAGAGACTGTCGGAGGGGAGCAGCTAATCACAAGTTTAAAAAATAAAATGCAAGAATAGTCCCATGTTAATGGAGAGCAGTCAATTAATGAGTATAATTCTATGAAATCAGGTGGCTCGGTGAGGATTTTAAAAATACTGGGGAATACATGTGGCTGCAGCTGACACTTGGCCATTTAGAGAAGTAGTGTGTCACGAGAAGAAACTCCAAGAGCCAATAGCCAAGTGATGAGAAGTGCTGAATAAATAGTCCCAGCCAGAGGAGCTGGGAGAGACCAGCCACACTCGAGGGGAGGTGTCGTCCTGATCCTCAGCAGATGTGCACTGAAGCAGCCCAGAAGCGTCCACTGTGCATGCATAAGAAAAAGGTAGTGAGAAGGACAAGGGTAGCAGGTTTTCACAGATCTACTCAGCGCTTTGAAAGGGATGATCTTGTCCTGGGGGACTTATTAGCAGCCCAGCTGAGAGGCACAAGGTGATCAGAGCCAGCTCCCAGTCACGCACTCTTTGCCATTATAGCCACCCAGAATAATTCAAATGACTCGAAAAACAATTCGTATAAAGACTATTTATCACTGCCCGCTCTGTATTACTTACAAACAGGAGAGAACCCACATAGGCGATGCGGAGAGAATATGTAAGAAGAGATCCTCTGCTTCAATGGAAGAGTCCGTTGGACACATTTTATATCATACACATATGGAAAGGGCCTTAGGAAGCATAAATGTGAAACAGTAGGGTTTGTGTAACTTACAGCAGTAATAAGCTTTATTTTAGGAAAACGTCGTCACTATTACTTGGGCGCTGGTTTTTGTTCCATCATTCAGTGCACAGTGAGAAGGTCGTCTTGCCCAGAGGGGTAAAAATGAAGCATTGACGATAATTACACTCACTGAGCAGCTTAGCAGTGTGTGGTGTGACTCCACAGACAAACTGAAGCTGGAGCGGGACTTCAGCAGATACAACTACCTGAGCCTGGACTCGGCCACGGTGAACGGGGTCGACGACGCGGCCAATTTCAGGACCGTTAGGGTAAGCGAGGTACTTTTGTGGTTACACTTTAAAATGAACACTCGGGAGGCCGAGGCAGGAGGATCCTTGCGAGTTTAAGACCAGCCTGGGCTGCAAAGCGAGCTCAAGGCCAGCCTGAACTGCATAGTTGAGACCCTGTGTCAAAAGACAAAAATAAATAAAATGAGTCCCACTCTAGTGCTCAGTCAGAACTGCTAACAATTGGGAATTTTCTTTAAAGCATAACTCGTACACCCTGAGGTTTTAGAATTACACAAGAGTTTGTTACGTTTTTATTAGTTTGGTTTCTCATGAGCTGAAAACCATGCAGGGTTGCAAAGGCGTTGCTTTCTGAGCCCTCGGGAGTTGACCATTTATCAAAAGGAACTTTCCTCCATCATCCTGGGAGCTAACTCTTCGAATATTGTATTTAAATTCCAAATGTTTTATAGCCAAAGCTTTATAGCCAACATTAATTTCCAAGTGCGAAAAATGGCCCTGGGATCCTGTGAAATCCCAACCGTTTTTGAGATGGAAAAATCTTGTTTTTCTACAGTTTAGAAAACTGAGGTGTAAACCAGAATGCTTAGCATTCCACTTTCATTAGAGAAGAAATGGATTTACCTCCCACTCCATCTTCAGTCTTTATGTGGCGAATACTATCACAATCAGTCCTGTTAGGGCACAATGCCTTAACGAGGGTTTACTTCCAAATGGGATGGCAGGGGTGGGGGTGGGGAGACAGTGGGAACCCAGGTCCCGTTATAGGTGGAACAAGAACAAGATTGCCATGTTAATCGTTGTGGGGGAAAGAAAGGATATGAGGAATCTTCTCCTGGCTCTACTTTTGTATTTGTTTCAAGTTTTCCATCACAAACAAAACAGTGTATTGTTTCCATTGCTATGCAGTCTCTCTTTTATACACACACAATGCCAGCTATTCTCAAAAACAGTATCTCAGCGCCCGCCTTTTAAAGAACTGTGTAACTGAGCTCATATGGAAGCAATAGTCCATTGACTTCTGGACACGGTTTTAGTTAAGTCTCGGATCCAAGGCTGGTGCCGTTCTGCCCGCACATAGCTGCCTCTCCATCCAAGCTCAGGGCTGAGCAGGCGCCTCTGTGCCCGTTGTGCCTGGAGGAGACACTTCACCTTTGGGAATCAGGCTTTTCTTGTATGTAAAATAAAGGCGGAGGCTTTTCTTGGTTGGGAGTCGCAGAAGCGTCTTGTTCGGTTTTGTTTCCAGTTGCAGAGCCCCACTGTGGACCCCGGGCTGCTTCTGTGGCCTCCACCCACCCCTCTGCCCAGCATGCAAGATGCCCGGGGTCCAGAATGACACACAGGAAGATAGTACGCTTATCTTAAGCTCTTCACCCCCAGAAAGAAATCTGATTGATCTTTTTTAAAAAGATAAAGAGCCACAGAAAGGGAGCAGGTGCTGCTTCTCTCTCCCCAGAATGCCATGCAGATTGTGGGTTTCATGGACCACGAAGCCGAGTCCGTCCTGGAGGTGGTGGCAGCAGTGCTGAAACTGGGGAACATCGAGTTCAAGCCCGAATCGCGCGTGAACGGCTTAGATGAAAGCAAAATCAAAGATAAAAACGGTACGGCTGTGGAGACTTCGCTTTGTTTAGGAAAGTCGCCTTGAACTTCCCGATAGGCTTTCATCTAGAAAAGGAAACTCATGCCTTGCATTGCTTTGGAAGAAGTTTCTAGTGAATCCAAACTGAAATAATAGTGGCAGCTGAGTGGGAAGCTTTCTGATTCATCCTGCCAGGCTGTTGGGTTTGAGTGTAATTCGGGATCAGCGTCAGCCTCGGTAGTCATTATTAGCAACACACCCTCCTTGCCCATCTCCCCTGTCCCCAACAGAGTTAAAAGAAATTTGCGAGTTGACCGGCATTGATCAGTCTGTTCTGGAGCGAGCGTTCAGTTTCCGAACGGTGGAAGCCAAGCAGGAGAAAGTTTCAACAACCCTGAATGTGGCTCAGGTGGGTACATTGTAGGATACATAAGAAAACCGGGTGATATTTGTTTTTATGAAATTCTGTGTCATAAGCTCTTATTTCCATTATCGTACTATATTTGAGACATTGCTCTAGACACTGGGGACATAGTGATAAATGGGGGGGTCTCTGCCCTCCCTCGTATGGAGCCTAAAATCCAGAAGGCAGAGCTAGATAATGCTAACAGCAGGCATGATAACCACATGGCATGGCCAGCCAGCAGCAAGTGACAGTGGTGACCAAGAGAACAAGGTGAATAGAGTGAGGAAAACTTGAAGGCCTGGGTGGGGGTCAGAGTGACAGAGCCGTGGGAGCCTTTTGAGCCACGGGCAGCATGGTCAGCCCCTGGTTTCATAGTCATCATCCCATAGGGGAGCGAGGGGCAAAGCCGGGAAGTTGCAGGTTTCTCCCATCCCTGAGATGGTGTTTGCAGCAGAGAGGGTGAGAGGAAGTCCCGTCTGGAGCCGTTCGGAAGACAGAGGCGACGGGGTTTGCTGACAGCATGAATGAAGCACAGTATGAGAGTCAGGGATGACTAAATGTTTTGGGCTCAAGCGACTGGAAAAATGTTGAAGTTGCCACTTCCTGATTTGGAGAAGAGAGTTGGGAGAAGCCAGTTCTGTGGTCAGATGGCCAGATTGGACTCCCTGCCTTCCTATCCTTCATGCTGGAGCTGACGAAGTCTTTCTGAAACCCAGATTTGAGCTGTCACCTTCTCTCCTTTTGGTTCAGTGTTGGGTTAAGCAGATGAATACTTGGCTAGCTGCGTGCACGCGTGTATACCCGTGGCGTCCGGAGCCCCCAGCAGTGCAGAGTCCTGGCTCTGGAGCTGAGATCTTTCCGCACCTCTCTGTGCAGATCTGGGCTGGGTGAATTCAGGACTTCTCTTTCTTCTCCTGCTTTGTTTATTCATCTGTGTTCCTCCCCCTTCTCCCCATACCCCTCCTCCCCCCTCCCCCTCCTCCTCTTCCTCAGGGTTTCAGCCTTGTTTGTGGTGTGAGCAGAGTCAGGCTTTTCCTCTGTTCCCTTAAGAAAGCCACCCACCCCACCCTGGCTGTGGCAAATACCAGAACTGGGTTTTGTGTGTGAAGATTCAGTTGCTTGCTGTCTGGCCCTGCTCTAACTGCTCTATTTCCACTGCTAAATGAGTGCTTCTGCTTGGTCAGGTCGGATTGCAAGCACCTGACTTCTTCAAAAAAAGGTCCATCCTGGTGTGGTAGCACAAGCCCATAGCCCCAGCCAGCACTTTGAGGGACTAAGGCAGGAGGATCACAAGTTTCAGTCCAGCTGGCTGAGTGACTTAGCGAGTCCCAGCTGCAAAATAAAGGGTCCAGAATCTAACTCAGTACAGAGGCCCTGGATTCAATTCCCAGCAACCTCTCTACCACCCACCCCTCAAAATGCTGAAAATCAGCACAGCTCAAAGCCCCTCTGTGGGCCCTTAGTGGATAAATAAGGAATTACATGAGGCTTTGTGGGGAAATCAAACGATGCCTATGTATAAAGAGCAGGCAGTGGGCATTTCTAAAAGAAAGCACTGAGAAAAGCCAGGGCTGGAGCTCCTGCGGGGAGCAGGCTGGGCCATAGGTCAGGCTTCGATGCAGCTTAGATTTGGGGAGAGGATTCAGAGTGGTGCGGTCAGGCCAAGGTGGTGAGTCCAGATCACGGTTTGCGAGCCACTGAGCTGGGACATGTTGTAACAGCCAGCCGAGGAGTTGCTTCCTATAGAGTGTTGCCGTTGACATGCCTGTGTTGTGTCCCAGGGGAGGGGCCTATACCTTTGGGGTCTGTTTTTAGTGAGTGTGTAAGAAACTAGGTCCAAGTGCCACTTGCTTGGTGCTGGTGTGAGTCACCTGGGAGCATGGGTACAGCCTCCTCCACATTTGTAAACTTTGCCATGGAAGAATGTGACCATCAATCCTCAGGTTTTCGGCACCTTAGTCGAGTGCTGCTCCTGTCGAATGCAGTCAGACTCTCTGGTTCCCCTGACTTAGCACCTGATCGATTTTGATTCCTGCAGGAAGTGATTTATTAACTTTTCCTCACAGCTTCCATTCTGGGGCCCAGTGTCCTTTTTATTGTCCTGCACCCCACTGTCACCCAGCACTCTTAGATCTTTCCCCAGATGGGATGACTAAGACTGAAATGACCCAAACTCAGGCAGAGTTTTTCATTTTCTTTCTACAACATAGCCCTGTCCTTGGCCTCTAAGGCCCTCAGTAAGCTGACCCCATGTGGCTTATCTCAGTTTGAGGCTTTCTTGTTCTCTACATACCATGCTGACTTTTACTTGGTGCCTTTGCTTATCTTTCCCCTGATTGCCCCCCACCCAGGGAGCTCCCTTGATCAAATGCACCCAGATTCCCCCTTCTCTGAGCTCCTTTTCTCTGTAGTTAGGCACTTGGCCTCTGCTTGTCACACTTGTGTCACTTTGGCCTCCCTAGCTCTCTGACAGCTCCTGGAGGGTAGGCACCTGTCCGAGTATCTCTGTCTCCACTCTCTGTCCCAGGATACACATCACTTCGAAATCACACTCCACCGGGACTTTGTTGGAATTTTCATGCGCTACAGAATGGCATAGTCTTCTCATGGTGTGCCTGGAGCCAGGGTGGGGAAGCCTCATACTGCGCACCTTACTCTGGTGATCTTTAAGCGGGCGTAAAAGCCCCTGCCATCACAGTTTGCAGGATATTATTGTGGATTGTTCATGGGAAGCCAGGAGTAGCCTGACTGCCACCCACAGCTCAGTTGGCATTGTTTTATTTGACAGGTGCTTGGCTTTTGCATTTACTTTATTTGCTTTTTAAAGCTTGAAGTTAAGTATCCTTAGCCCAGAATGTATCCTCCAACCCCTACACACCCACAGCTCCCAAAACTCTTCTGCCACGCAGTCCTTGGAAGCATTTGGGTTTGAGACCCCTGGACTGGCATTTGTTTGAAAGACCCAAAGAAGATCAATATTGGCTGTGAATACAATTTAAAGACCAGAGAGCAGGTTCCAAGAATAAGTTGTCACTGTTAATGCCATTGCATATTGAAAGGGTGCTGTGTTCAAAGGAGATCGCCTGAGACATAAAAAGCTGGGCGACATTAAGACGAAAAAGAATTTACTTACAAATACATGGTATTTTGAGATAACCTTGAATTTGAGAGAAGGAGAGGGAAAGAATGAAACAGTTCCATTATATGGGCCCATGAAGTAATAGGGGAAATAGCTGCTTCAAAAGTCATACTGTGAATGTATCTGTAGACTGTGTCAGGCCCTGGTGTAAGCAGGTGGATTACCTGTATGTTTTATTAATAATATTTTTATTAGTCCATGTTTGCAGTGCATAAGGATTACACTTACCTTGGGGAGTCTGCATGTGTGCATAACACATCTTAATTCTTTTTGTCCTCTGCCCCTCCTGTGTCTCCCTCCTCTCAACTCTTGTTCCCCTTCCCATTTGCAAAAGCCCTATTGCATTTTTTTTTTTAGTTCTCTTTTTAAATCCCTTTTTCCTTCCCTTTCCTTCTTTCCTCTATCTTTTGCTCCCTTATCATTTGAAAAAGATCTCTACTTCCTATTGTCTATCCTCAGGAAGAATAGCTGTCATTAACAAAGAGTGAAAACTGGAAGAAAAGGTTCTGGGGAGAGGCTCTGTACCCAAAATTTACCCTGGCCTCTTTCTGTATTGTAGCATTTTACATGCGTTTTCTGCTGTGAAATTAGCCACTCCCTTCTTTTGCCAAGTTCTAGGTGTATTTTCTACTTCCAGCTGGAGTCACAGTCTGAGACGTGGAGGGTGATTTGGGGTGAGCACGGAAGTGTCGGGTGAAGGGGGAAGGGGCTCCCTTTCCAACTGTGATGCCAGGGAAGCGAACATGTTAGGGCAGTTAGCACTTCACCTAGAAAGGAGTGTGGCATAAACGGCCCCACCTAGTCTAACAGGTGGTGCTCTTTATGAAATGAAAAAGTACCGGTTTATTTTAATAGTAACAGCTGGCTCTTTCCTTGTGCGCAATAAAGCAGACATGTACATTGGAGCATGGGGTTTTCTGTGTCTCTGCATTTGCTTCTCGGTCCACTGATGCCATCCCAGCCACCCTGGGAGGACAGGTATTAAACTTAGGTACTTACCCAGCACCTACCCCATCCAAGGGAAGTTACTTTCTTCCTGACAAACCTAACTTTTTCAAGCCTTTGGATGCTAAGTCATTAAGACTCACACATTGGGCTGGGTGTGTAGCTCAGTGATAGGCACTTGCCTGCCATTCGTGAGGGCCTGGGTTTGGTCCTAAGCATGATCAAAACGTAAAAAAAAGCATACATGTAGCTATCTCTCCTGTGACACATAGCTCCAGACAGCTTTAAAAACATATGATTAAGCACATAAAAATGATTTCATCATCTTTATACAATTAAACTCATTGTAAAGATTTTTTAGAAGACAATTGAATGAAGAAAAATTTAATGATGCCATCAGTCAGGGCCGCTTAATGTATTTCCTGTGCATAATTTTTAAAAATACATGTTGTATTAAGTATACATTAAAAAAAATTTTCCAAACAGCATAAACATTGCCATTTTATTAATTTCATAACCATTATTCAATGAAGACTATATAATATCTCTTTCCGTGAGTGTGTATTTATTTAATATTTTCCTGTTCAGATTTCAAAATTGTCTCTGGTTTTTCTCTGTTCTGTGACAGTGAGGTAAGTATCTTTGTGACAACTTCTGCAGTATTTAAAATTAGGTTCCTGGGTTGCAAAATAGTACAATAACTGTCTGTAAATAATTTGCCTAATTAATGGCTTGAATGCTTATCTAGAATATAATAAAACTGGTGCTAAATGAAACTTGAAATTGAGGGCTTTAAATGTTTTAAAAAATATTTTCAGCATTTTATGGAAACAAAGCATTGTGGTTGTTGTGGGATTTAAACACTTCTTCTTCTTCTTTTGTTAATAGGCTTATTATGCCCGTGATGCTCTGGCTAAAAACCTGTACAGCAGGTTGTTCTCGTGGCTGGTAAATCGAATCAATGAAAGCATTAAGGTACTGGACCCCTCTCAGAGAGATCATTGTAATGAATGCATTCATCCCATAGCATAAGCCTTAAGCTGAATAAAGTTTTAGTTTCATAATCAGATCATTTTGATTAGCACTAAAAAAAAGAACTTTCCTGCTATCAGAGGGAAAATTGCTAGGGATTCTGCTTGTTTTGCTCTCTGTGTTTTGCTGTCTCCCCGGTGAAGCTGCTAAGGCCTTCGTTGAATTACTCGGGAGGTTCTGGCTCACTCGGTAACTGCATGCACACTTGGCTGGAAAGGTCACTTCCCTTTCTAAGGATTCATATGTCTTCATTAAAACCAGGGAATTACATTGAGTGATCTTGAAAGCCTGTTATTGTACAGTTCTGTGATACACCCTCCCCCCCCTTTTTTTATTAAGCACCAATAATATATCTTTTTTAGATTCCATACCAATGTCCTATCTCCTTAAGTTAAAAAAAAAATCACTAAGTTGTTCTTCTAATTAAGACACAATTAACTTTATATGTATGTTCATTGAATGCTTTAGTATTACATTATGCCTTAATTAATCCATTAATTTGAAATTGTTTTCAAGGCACAAACAAAAGTAAGAAAGAAGGTCATGGGCGTTTTGGACATTTACGGATTTGAAATTTTTGAGGTAAGATTTTCAAAATTTGTTGTAGTGCTTTTACTAAAGTGAAACAGCTGGAAAGGATATGTTATATTTATAGCCAACATTTATGACAAGTAACTGTAATTTTGAATCTTTGAAAGTCCTTTGTGTGGTTGAAACAGTGTGTGTGTTCTCAATGCTAAGAGCATTTGGAGAAATCATGGTTGGCTAAGAACTTCTTATTTTAGTCCTTGACTTTTGAAACGTCAAACAAAATTCTTGACTTCCACAAGCTACATGGACATTCTGCCCATGGTCGTTCACTCATTTGTAGGTTGTGTGACAAGTGGGCACTATGAAAAGAGCCAGCAGTGAGTGCCTGAGCTAGACACTGGTCTTAGAGCCTGGGACCAGGGGACCCGGTTTAGTGACTTGACTTCTTCAATTGAAATCACTTCTGCTGCATTCAGAATGAATTTTGTAAAAGAGGACACCATGTGGGTGACAGATCACATGTTCTAACGTTGTATACTTACATTAGGATTTCCTGTTCACCCCCTTACCAGTTTGACATTTAGGAAAAAACGTTTCTCACCTGCTACTGTACATTTTCTAGGGAGCTATCGAGATACTGTCCCTTTTAGGAGTCATATTTTAATTTTGGAAATAATGAATTGTTCAGGCTCCTATTTTCTTAATTCTCCTTCACATATCATGATTGGTGAATTCCTTTTAGTAACAAGGCCCACCAGCATGGGCACCCCAAAGAATTTACATGTTCCAGTAAATCACAGGCACAGAATCCTAGGAAAAATAAGAGTATTCTCGTCTGCTAAACCAGGCCTTCTAGCAAATTCCTTTTTCTGATTATGTTCCTGTTTACAGTGGTATATTCTCCCCCAGTTACATGCTATCCTCACTAGCTGGTGATAACATGCACTGAGGGCTGGGTCTCTGCAAGGACTCTGTGGTGTTTATATCATCTGATTTAATTTTCAGGGCAATTTCATAGAAGTACAGTAGTTGCTGTTACCCTCACTTTACAGAAGCAAGGCCCTGAAGGCAGGTGGTTCCCCCCAATAAAAGTAAAAGTGCTACAACATACAGCTGTTGAATGGCAGACACAGGACCCAACTCCATCCTGGGACCTTTTGTATTTTTATTTATTGCGTCATTTATTTATTTATTTGTTTTCCCCTTGCTGCTGAGGTTGAGAACAGGCCATTTCTTTACTGTTCTTCCAAAACTTACAGGTTTCCAGTATCTGGAAGTATGGGGAAAACCAGGTGTTGTAGTAGGCCCCTAGATCCCCATTTCCCCACCCTTGTCACGGCACCCAGAACCTGGCCAGCCCTGGGAGCAGCCCTCGTGGTGACCCCAGAATGCAGCTCCTTTATACCGTGTCTGCTCCACTGAGGTCCTGTTGGCAGAATGAGAAGCCGCTGGCCCCTGGGGGAAGGGAGGAGTTGGAAGTTTGGGAGGTTGGCGGATCCCCTCGTGTAAACTCCAAAGTCACTGTGATGACGTTAATTTCCTGCTAGAAAGACCTCAGGTTCCTGTCGGTAAATGGGCAGAGTATCAAGGTCATTCTTTGTAGTTGGCAGGGGAAAACGTTTCTCACCTGATACTGTCCATTGCCGGGGTGAATTTCAATGACTTCATGAGCAGGGCAGATGGTAAGCAGGAATGTCACTGGCAAATTAGAAGAAGTTATCCTGGGTGATATTTCTGAGATCTGATTTGGTTATTTTGCCAGAAAACAATACATTGATCTTAAGCCAGTGGGCCATTGCTTAGTATCATGTCACAATACTTGGTAGCTTTTAAAATAGGACAATGGGATTATGATGGGACGCCTGGGTAGCTTCCTCTTCCAGTGTGTCCCAAGATCTAATTGGCTCTAGGCAGGAGACCCCAAGGTCGTGGAAAGGAAACTGAGTTAGTTACACCTTGTCGTCAGTTTGAGTCATTTCTCAAGTCTGCATCGGGCTGGATTCCACAGGCAGGTGAGACAGAAGTTCCTTGTCTGCTTGGAGATCACAGTGTGGGCTTTGCGACTGCAGCTTGTTGCTGAGTGAGGACACGTCCATCGGGGGGAAGGTGTGATCAGGATCTGGATACTAAAAGTGTTGGCTAAGGACGGAGTCAGGGGCTCCTCGGTAAATACCCTCTAACTCGGCACTGGGCTGAGGCACCTTACAGCAGCCTAGGAACATTTGTTTCCTTAAAGTTAATGCCAGTTTCTCTTCGATCCTGTCTTGCTGGACTTGTCTTCCTTCTGCAAGCGACACCATGTTCCTCCACACTATTACAGCTAGAGAACTTACTGGTTCAGGCAAACTTGTGTGTCCTCTTTGTACATGCTTCCTTCCTTTCTTCAGAGGAAGACAGCTTCTGTAGCTCTCCAAACAGCTCAGCAAGCCATTGGAATCACCTGGTGAGGTTTTGAAAACTCAGATGCCCAGGCCAGGCACAGGGCAATGGTGTCAGAGTCTTGAGGTTGGGCCCTGGTGGCAGCATTTTCAAAGCTTCAGATGATTCTGGTGTGTAGTCAGAGCTGACACCAAGTTCCCCAGTGTCAGTAACCTCCCGAGTGAACTGTGAATTCCAAACACATGTGCCATTTCTGCTGCCTGACCTCCAGACAAAAGACATCAGCCCCAGCCACCATTCATCTAAATGGAACTCTTATCTCTGGATGGGTAGCATGTCCGAAAACAAAACCTTTCTAAACAAAACTCAGCCCAGGACAGATCCAGGTATGTCTGCATCAAGTCTTAGGATGCCCAGCTGTCATTAAAAGTTCCTTTTCCTCTCCTGTGAACTAAATGCTTTGCCCCACCCCTGTTCCTTTAGAGGGTTAAGCTTCTTTATTATAACTAATTGTTCTATTTTCCTGTCTAAACTTCCTCAAGTTAATCTTCAGGCATCTTATTTTTAATGACTTCTTGATTTTTATGTTAAAAATCTATTTTAGGAAAATTAAGAATAGGAATTTGGTTGGGTGCATTAGTTAGATATGTTATCTGCCATTTGATTCAGAGCTACAAAAGGTTTTCTTTTCTTTTTGATCAAACTTAGGACCTCGTGCTTGCCAGGCAGGTGCTTGTGCCACTGAGCTAAATGCTCAGCCCTCAAAAGGTTTCCTTGTAACAAATTGCTCAGATACATAGCCCAGATACCAGTCAACATTTTCTTGGATTCTCAGCAATATTCAAGTACCTGGAAACACCTACAGGTGCTTAGTATTGAACATAAGGAAACCAGCTGACTAAGGAAGGGCCACGGGCTGAAGTCCCTGGGTGCGGAATCTGAAGGGAGAGAAATAGTCACAATCAGCATCAGTATAAAAATGGATCTTTCTACACTGTTCACCCAAGTGAAAATGATGGTGTATGATTCAAATGCTGCCTTCATTCTTCTGGTGGAATTGACTGTAGCCATGAAGAGTTCTGCCTTTTAAGAATGACCTGGACAGCACTGTCCAAAGTGGGCAGTAAGGTCCAGAACATTTGATGTTTAATGTCTAATTCTTCCTCAGTGGTCCAGGGATAGACAGTTCCCATGGAAACAGGTTTGAGCTGCGGCAGTGGAAACCTTTCATGCCCCTTTCCCTGTCTAAATGGAAGAGGGGAACGGATGCATGGAACCACGGGATGGTAACGCATGGATTTCACTGCAAAGCACCCGGCCCTGACCAAATGAGTAAGCACTGACTCGCCTGCTGCCCGTGATTCGATGCCCATGTGGAGCAGAGACAGTAGAACGCTACTGCCCAGAGCAAGGGGGAAATAATGAACTGAAATTCAGAGGGAGAAAAGGCGACCTGTGAATTCTGGGAACACATAAATCCAGCCTGCCAAACACTCCGCACAATGAAGTTGGGCTGGTGTCGAAACTGCAAACGTGGTCTTTGACTTCTGAGAGAGATTTAGATTATCTCCATAAAAGAACAAGTGCTGTTTTGTGTGTAACTCTTGCTCTGACTTGCAAAATCAAATTTTTAAAAATGTAGGAAAATCACCAGGACACTGTTTGTCTTCAAATGTACCGTATGAGATTCCTGGAAGAAAACTATACATTCTAAGACGTTAGCCAGTCATTCGAACAATTTTATGAATGTCTGTCTACGACGGGAAAGCTTAATGTTAAATTTTCCCCCATATATTCTGAGTTTCTGGAGGTTTACTTTCTTTAAAAAGCAGTTGATTGCTTCGGCCTATTAACATCATGGTTTTAAAAATGAATTGTGGCTAAGTATATTAGATTGTTTTGTGGAGCTGTGTTGTCACTGGGGGCTGTTAAGGATTTCACACCAAGTAAATGTATACTGGGACCAACAGCACATCGTGTACTTGGAGTATGGCCCAATTTTTCTAAAACGACACTCAGAGTCCTACAGCTCTATATGTAAGTGTGCCGCTTAATTGATTCCATAAGAAATTCCATTTGTGTGTAAGATGCTCAACTCCAGCTAATGTGTTATACCCAAAACTTGACCTCCATTGAAAGTGCTGAACTACAAGAAAAATCAGCTAAGTATGTAATTAACGGTGCCTTTGGCTTGCAGAGAGCCAGGGTCCTTGTGCTGGAACTGCCCTCTTTCTAGCACACTGTCTTCACCTGCAAGCTTCTTCCTCCCTCGTCATCCCCCGCACAGTGACAGCAACGCTTCCACTGCCAGTGTCTTCCTCTTAGGGTTTATTGTCTCTAAAAAGTGCAGGACTTAAAAAGACATCCGGCTGCTTTAAATTAGAAGGGGAAATGTACAAGTAGGCCAGTATTTTTAATGCATCTTTTGAAATGGTTCCATGTTGAAAACCCATGATTGATACTTGGGAGTATAAACTAGTAATGAACTCTACTGAGAGTATGATTTTCTGTTTCTTTGATGTTGAAAGGATGGACTCAAAGTCTAGAATTTTTGAAAGAAGCCCTAGAGTTTCAAATTGTGGTGTATTATATATTTCTAAATATAGTGTAAGCACCCTTTCCCCCCAGCAGCAGTTGGTACCCACGGTGTGGAGCAGCCGAGAAGGAAGACGCATTACTGTTTACCTCTCTCTCTGAGACAGCTGTCCAGGGTGGAAGGTGGTTTGCAGCTTCATGCAAGGGGGTCCCGTGATAGAAATCCCAGAGGGTACTTGTTTGGAGATGCTTCTCAGAGGTTTAGTTTTCTCCCAGGATCTGGTGGGTAAAAGCGGGTAAGAGAACAGCAACATTCCACCCGTGGGGCTGTGGAGTAAAGTGGGGCGAGGAAATGATTCATGGAAAAGCAAGTGCCTGGTCCTCTCCGGACCATGGGGGAAGCTCTTAGCTACCAAGGAAGTTCTTGGATACCAAGAAGTATCCAAGTGTAAAGTTGCTTTGGGGCCTTCGTGGACAGGTGATGATTTTCTGGATTTGGTTCAACTATTTTTATATTTTATAAAGGGAAGAGAAAACCCATGCTGCAAACCTCCTGTGTATTTAATACCTCTATAAATGGAGAAATGTATCAGAGTGGAACAAGTGGGAGTTCTTCTAATGGTTACTACTTTTTGCACATTTGAACAATGTCAGCGACTCACATTTAGACCACCTGAAATGTATGCTTTTGCCTTCTGCGTTGGCAGTAATTATTGCCCTGGTCATTCATGACATGTTTGCCACTTTGGAGATGCAGAAGATGTTGATTTCCATGGGGAAGTTAATTTATACATTGATGGTTGCAGTAGTCTATCTTCTGATTTTGTCTGTTTGGTTGATTTTTCGCTATAGAATAAGGTAGGTGAGTCAAGCTTCTGTTACTAGGCTGTCTTCAGGAGAATATTCCCTTTTTGCCATCCTGTTTGTTTTGAAGGGGAGGTGGGGCTGGACCCTACACAGTGGGGTCACAGGACCAGAAAGGGAGGGACTGCTGGGTCATTCGGGGTCTCTTCCTGATTCTGTGATCTGCCAACTGCTTCCACCTCTGGATCTGTGCGTGGGTCTAGACCTTGGGTACATGTCAGGCACATTTTATTTTTCCTGATCATTTAGAATTAGAAGCACTGCATTAATTTTTCATTCCACCCAAACCATTTTTATCCTGAATAACTCTCCCCTAGCAGAACCACAGTTAGACCCCACAGGTGGCTGTGGTGGCCCTGTCTTTTGGATATCTATCTTGATCTAAGGTTTTACACCAACCAAACAGATAGTATGAAGGGTAAAAGCTGTCCTTTGCTACAGTAAGTAGCTCTCAGGAAGTGTGTGCTTTCCGAAGTCCATTGCTACTTAAGAACTGATGGCATTTTGTGTAATCTGTCCCTCTTTGCACCAGAGCGCAGTAAGTATGACCCATGTGCAGTGCCGTGTGTCGCATGCACCTGTGCTAATGGCTTCGCCCGCTGTGTGGGTTTTGCAGTCCGTGGTTGTTGATTAACTGTGTGGACTTGAAGTACTGAATCTGCAGAGGTGTTTCTAAAGGTCGGCAGCAGATTCGATGGAGTGCTGACTTCACCCTGAGGGTCGTGCTGCGACTGTGAAGCTTTGACTCTGGTTTCTGATGTGCTTGTGTGTATTTCACAGTCCTGTTCGGGCGGGAACTGTACTGCAGGACATGCCCAGGTCCCACGGCACCCGCAGCTCCACCCTCCCTCTGTCCACCCAGCAACCAGTAGGAGATTTAGCGTAATTGAACCAAAGTGTCTTCATGAATATAGGATTGCAAATAACAGAAAAGATTGGCTCCATGTTTTTGCTTTCCAAAACAAAGATCTGTTCCTATAACCCATTAAAATTTTGAGTTTTACATGTTTTTCATTTGCGGTAGTGCTGTTACATAAGGACATATTTTTCCAAACCAAAAGAGCTAGGTTTTCTCATCTATGAAATGGCTTTACACTGGGTGTATTAAGTCATCAGCACCACAGTGACTTCAGTTTCCAAAATTATTTGCTCTGGGGATTGAAGCACAAGGTCTTAGACAGTGTGCAAATGAGGGCCAGGGAATGCCCTTTCTGCCCAAGATTGTATTTGTTGAAAGTGTGGAAAGTATAATGTTAAGCCAGGTGTGGTGGTGCACACCTGTAATCCCAGCACTGGGAGGCTGAGGCAGGAGGATCACTGTGAGTTCGAGGCCAGCCTGGGCTACATAGGGAGTTCAAGACCATCCTGAACTGCATAGTGAAACCCTGTCTCAAAAAAGACCCAAAAAAGTAAATGTTTACTCTTCAGTAAGAACCTTTGGGATTTAGAAAAAACACAGACTGTTGACTCAGTTTATCGTGGACAGGGTCAGGCTGTCCTAGGGTTTCACATGTGTCATATACGGCATAGATTAATGTTCCCCCTGACCCAGTCATTGCTGGAAAACACATGTCTCTAGCTGACTTCCAGGAAAGAAATGGTCAGATGCTACAGCATAAGTACAGTTTTACAATTTGTCCAGTCTGGGGCCAAAGTTGATTTTAAAGATCAACTTTCCATGACTTTTCTTCAGTTATTTTTGGAGAGATGCGAAGGACAGTAGCCCCACATTTTCACAGGTAGCGGTGCTCCCGTCCCACAGGGTCCTTCCTTAATTCATGTTAGACCAGGACGGGCCACTTCCATGGGAGAAGTCGGGTTCACCCGTGTAAAGTCCTTCTGTCCCTTGACTCGCATGGGCACCATATCTTGGCAAAGAGGAGAGAGGTGGAAGTGACAAGGTTTAGTGCCAGGTCCGCCTCCCCTTGGAAGCTGCAGTTCAGGGTAAATGCGTTCATTCCACAGAGAGGTGATGTGTGCCTTCAGTATGTGCAAGCCTGCAGTACATTTAGCCCCGCATGCCATTCAGCGGTGACTTAGGCCTGGGGCTTGCATGTGAGAATTCATTCGAGGTCACCAGTAGGAGGGAGAAACTGCCCAGACCCTGAGAGACGCAGTGTGGGCCCGCTGAGGAGGGAGAGCTCGTTTGTAGCGAGGGAGGTAATTTTGGTGCTTCAGGGTTTCCTTGGGTCTCTCTCTGGTAGCCACTTCATTCACATCCTCCTCCAGGGCACATGGAGTACTTGACAGGCGCAGTGCAAGGAAGGGAGTGCAGTGAGCCGGAGTGGGTGTCCACCCCTTGTCCTGAGGGGTGTGATCTTAATTACATGAAGTAAGAATACACACAAGACAAAGTGTGAAGTGAATCAATGCGTGCGCACACACTGCACACACACTTATACACACACTTCGTCTAACATCATCGGGAGAGGCAGGTGTGCCAGGGGTCAAACCCAGGGCCTGTGTCCCACCGAGTTGCCCCCCAGCCCTGTGCAGCATGATTCTGTAGAAATGCCCGGTGTCAGCATGAGGGCTCCGTCCCTGGGTGGGAAGAACAAGAGATGAAGTCAGGAGGACCAAGGGAGACTGAGAAGTTGGTGACAAAGACCGGGAATCTCACTGGGTCTTTCCAGATCCTTCCGGAGACTCGTTTTTCTTTAAAGTTCGTGTGGCTGCTCCTCTGTCAACTAACAGTCTTCACCCTTGCCATGCCACATCGTTTGTGTAGCTGTCATTCGTTGACTTACTCCCAAAGTGTCTGTGTCCCGAGTGCCTGCAGGTGGCTTGTGTCCATCCGTGGGGCTGTGTGCTGGCCCTCAGCTCAGTCTGAAAGCCAGTGCGTGGCTGTCTCTGGCTGAGCTGTCTGAGTGTCATGGTCAAGGAGAGCCAGGGACACGGTTTCGCTTACCAGGCTTTTCTCACTTTCTCTCTACAGGACAACAGCTTTGAGCAGTTCATTATCAACTACTGCAACGAGAAGCTGCAGCAGATCTTCATTGAGCTCACTCTGAAAGAAGAGCAGGAGGAGTACATACGGGAGGTAACTGACATGCTTAACCGAGTCGCTCATTTTTTCCTCAGAAACTGGTTTCCGGATTGTGAAGACTGTCTAAACATAACCCTGACATCAGAGTCATGTTGAGTTGAGTCATGCTGTGCCTCTTAGAAATTTGTTCGGTGTGTTTCACTCAGATGTCTAAAATAACTGGGATTCTTTTTGGTACTGTGCTACCAGCGCCCACAGCCATCCTAATCACGTAGTTGGTGGGGATAAGAATCAGGTGAGGGCCTCTAGTCTCCTTGGATCCTGGAGTAATGATAGAGCAGTGCATTAAGAAAATAGTCCCAGATGAACAGATGGTTTGGTACATGCATTCAGTGAACTACTATTGTGCTGTAAAAAGGAATGAGTAGCTGACATACCACATAGCATGAATGATTCTGAGTAGACTGTGTCGGTGAAAGAAGCCAGACTCAGCAGGCTGCATACTCTGACAGTCCATCTCTGTGTCACCCCTAGCTAGAGAGATTACGTGTAGGAAGCAGTGGATCTGTGATTGTCAGGAATCAGGGAGACCGGTGGGGGTTCTGGGAAATGATCATGGGGATGATCACATGACCTTGAGAACTGTATACCACACAAAGCCACTGTCACCATAAGTAGATGTGAAAACATTTTGAGAGTCAATCTTGAAAATCTTGATTTTCAGATTTATAATAAAACTAAGTAATTTGCTGAGTGGTTACTATGTGCCAGTTAAAATACTAGAAGTAATTTTGCAGAGTTCTTTTATCTTCAGTTCTGTAATACATTCTTGCTTTTCACACTCTCATTTTGTTAATAGTCATTTTTTTCTAAGTACAATTATTTCCAAAAAAATGAAGCAGAGAAATCATTTTACATTGCCTATATTTTTGTTTCCTTTTTATTGATTTTTAAAATATCTTAGTAATGATGTTTTGTGTTTTGATTCATTTTCTGTAGTGTGATTTTATGCCATTGAAGACATTCCTTTTTTATAATCTCTCAAAGTAGATTTTCCCATTGTGGCTATTAACTGTGATTTAGTAAACATCTCATTTACTCTTAAGCTGAACTTTAAATGTTCTGTCTTGATTTTAGAATGGTCATTGTGTTTAGAAATGTTTCATACTGAGCTGGCATCTTTGGTGACATAAACATTTCTAAAAGTAAGATTCATTCTCTCCCTCTTCTCATCGTAACAAGAACACCAAAGCTTGGATGTGTAACTTCAAACAGTTTGTCCAGTTTGTCTAAAACACTTCTGAAACTATAGAGGGAGATCCCTGACTTGCTTTATGAATTACATGTTTCCCTTTAGAAGAAAAATATTTGAGCTTGTAGGTGAAGTGTAAGCAGACCCAGAATGATTGCATTTGGCTGCAGGGATCTGGCTTTGCAGCTGACGCTTGAGCCAAGAGATAGGTCTCATGCCTTTCCTTGTGGTGAACCTACTTTGTTTTAGCACCGGACTTTTCTCTTTCTTTTACACTTGAAATAGTTAACTGCCCTAAAACTGAAGATTGACTCTAAAATTATTTTTTTCTTTGTGATGACAAATAAAGAACTGAAAAATCTAGGCCTTACATTCCTGGGATCAAGTTCTGCCTTATTTCCTTGTAAACACTGTAAATATACACAGAGTAAATGTGACCCAAGGGCCTGCTGAGCAGACATCTGGCGGGAGCCAGGGACATGCATGGGAAATGGCCAGGGAGGGGTGACAGGAACAGGGTGCCTGGAGCAGGCCCAGCGGGAGGCAGCTTCAGCCCCATTGTGGTGGACAATGCCTGAAGGACATTTGGGAACTGAAGGTTGATATTTACAGCACCAGTTCTGCAAAGAAAAATAATTCGGAAAGAAAGTAAAATTTGGCGATATGGGCGAAGTGTCTCTTTTGGATGGAAGAGTGATGTCGTCGCCATACAGATTTTGACTTTGCTCTGTTTCTTTTTTTAGGGTATAGAATGGACTCACATTGACTACTTCAATAATGCTATCATTTGTGACCTAATAGAAAATGTAAGTACTAAAGAAACTTCTAGTAATGTAATACCCCGTGTAGAATATGTATGCTTGTGATGGTAAGCACTCATATTTTCACTATTTTACACTTGTCATTAAGGAACTACAGAGTTGGGGACACTGCATTGTAGCCCCGAGAGATCTCATGACTCTGAACACCTAGACAACAGGACGTTTTGCTCCTGAGCCAGGCTCGTCCTGTTGGCCGTGTCATGGTCTGTCTTGACCTCTGGGCACTAGCCCATCAGTCCCCCAGCCTTTCCGGTGTGGGTGGCCCAGGCCCCATCCCTGGCTCCTGGGAACAGAAAGTCCTGCCTGGACTTGGCTTGGAGCAGCCATCAGTGTGTACTGCAAATCCAAGCGTCCATCTCACCTCTAAAACCCAAGTGAACCCTTAGCATCCTGTTCCAGTAAAGGTGCAGGAGAAAAAGGGTAAGAACTCTGGAGCTGAACTGAACAAGTCAGGTGTAGAGCTAGCACTGAGTAGAGATGCAGGAGGGCAGTGCCTGTGTGGCCCCGTGTGTGTGTGCGCGCGTGTGTGTGTGTGTGTAAATGCTTATTAAAGTGTGAAAAACTATTGGGTAATTTTAAGAACCCAAGATTTTCTTTTCAGATCATATCCTTTACTTTACTGTAAATGGATACTTTGTGAGAAGACCTACTAGTGTGAAAACAGGAAGGTCTTTTGTGGTGTGCCTGTGATTGCTCGCACTCTTGACCTTGATCCAGTCATTTGGGACAGTGCAGAAACTTGATTGTCCTGTAGTCTTTGTAGCTGTCAGGGTAGGTGAGTGCTGTGTTTTAGGAATACAGGCTTTGAATTCATAGCAAAAGATTTTCTGTCCAACCTCAATAAGCTTTCTGGAAATTTTCTAATTAGGATTTTTTTTCTTTCCTCCCTCAATATTCAAGATAATCCTAAATTTAAAAGAATAGTCTTGAAAGCTACATCTTGGATTCAATTAAAAACTGCATTCTAAATCATCACCACTTTTCAGTAAGAAATAAATTTTGTTCTGCAAAGTCTGGCCACTGTTAGGAACAATAGTAGTCCACATAAAGAATTCAGAACTCTAACCTGAAATCCATTTCACAAAAATCTGTAAATTTCCTGAAAGTTTTTCTAGCAAATTCTGTGACCTGGGTCTTTCTTTGTGGGAACTCTTTAACTTGCAGAATTCCCGACCAGCACATTTTTCTTCCTAAACATAAGTAACATGGCACTTAATGACTTCCCTTTAGAAAGGAGCAGAGCAGTGTAATGCATTTAATGTAACTAGGTCATCTCAGCCAAAAAGCCCCTTCTGTATGTGGTGCAGAGAAACTCACGTTCACACAAAAGCCTGGGTCTATAAAGGAAATGTTTCCTTCCAGCGCCATTAAACCATCATGTTTATCCCAGGGACATTATGAATGTCCTTGGTCCCTCTGACTCCATGCCTCCCCTGGGTCTTGTGTGGAGTTAGTGAGTGCTGGTCAGAGGATGTCTGGGCCTCCTGAGGAAGAGGAGGAGGAGCAGAGGCCTCTGCCTCGGTGGAAGCCAGCAGGGCTGTGGCAAGCGAGTGGAGTATATTTGGAATTAAGACTCATGGTCCACAGAGGTAACCCAATGGACAGTGGCGTTTATTCAGCCAAGTCGAGTTTTGATTTCTGATTTTTGTCTATGGCTGTGTGCTTTTGAAATAAATATTCCAGGGTCTGAATATATAATAAGTAAATATTTACCTGTGATTCATAGCCATTTGGACATTTTCTACATAACAAGAATTTTATTCTGAACCTATTCTTGAGAACCACATAATTACAGTGACCCTTCAAAGCAACAACCAAAAATCACTGTGTTTTTATTTTTATTTACTTATTTATTGCCCCTAAACACTCAGCTGTATTTCAAACACATGAACAGTTTGGAAATGAATGAAGCCAGTTGCCTTTGTGGCTGTGATTAAACGTAATGGCCTTAGACTTTGCTTTGTGGTTTGTGGTGTGGTGTAGAGATTCGTGCTTTAGATTCGTGTTTGGTGTCAGGCGGACGGATGTCAGCTCTGGTAAGGTGACAGCAGCGACTCCTGGGCACATTAGGTAGAGAAGAAGACACCAGACAGACCTGGCGGGCGCTCTTCAGCAAGGCTGACTGCTGTGTCTTGTGTGATTTGCTAGGATGCTCTGCTCTTTGTTGTAACTGAGCAGCATTTTCTCCTGACCACAGTTGGTTGTGCGAGATGGAGTAATTAACGGGGATTATTCAAACAATACAGTAAGGAAGGAAGGAAAGGCTTCTGTTTCCCTTCTCCCAGAACACAAATGGCATCCTGGCCATGCTGGACGAAGAGTGCCTGAGGCCCGGCACGGTCACCGATGAGACCTTCTTGGAAAAGCTGAACCAAGTGTGTGCCACCCACCAGCACTTCGAGAGTCGCATGAGCAAGTGCTCACGGTTCCTCAATGACACCTCCCTGCCACACAGCTGCTTCCGGATCCAGCACTATGCGGGAAAGGTGGGCAGGGGCCTGCAGGGGCTGGGCTGTCCCTGCTAGGGGAAGCTAGGGTGGGCTTGGGAGGACGCGCTGATCGATAAATGTTCCTTAGGAATCAGCTGGACCAGGCAGAGCAAAATCTTGTCCAGAACACTGAAAGCAAGTACAGTAGACCTAGTGAACAGTTCAGACATGCTTTAGAAGTCAGTTGTGTTGTTTTCATGAGCTAAACTATCCCACAAAAATACACATCAGCTCCTACTAAAGGAGGTTTGCCAGTAAAAATGGGGAATGACTGAAGGTCTCCAGTAAACTTTTAAAAAATAATGATTTCTTTGAGATTTTGGAAACACGGAAGAAAACACCTACTTTTTGAACATATTTACTTAGTTAATATTTAAAGGAATTAATTTGTCATCTAATATATAAGGATAATGTTAAAAGGAATTTTTATACTAGCTTAACTTTGAGGATCTTAGAGTATTTATTGGTGTTAATACTTCTGTGATAAAATAAGATTGCAGCAAGATTTCAGACTTCAAAAGGGAAAATGTGTTAATTATGTATTTAGTTAAAATTAGACCTATAATGTTTGAATGACCTTTCATTTCAACTTAGGTGCTTTTTTTTTTTATTTGCCTGCTTTAAAAGGTTTATTTCTGACCAATTTCTCTGCCCCTTTGAGATGTTTGAGAAAACATTACCATTATCTCTTTTCCCCCATCTACATTTAAACAGACCAGAATTAGCACATGAACTGCAAAATAAAAAGTAAAACCTCGAAATATGTTCATACGCACACACATACAAATCCAAAACTTCTGGGAATGTCGCGTTTTTCCGTTTGTCCTTGTAACTCCTGCAGAGGAGCAGCGTTATTTGGATCTGCCCCTCCTTAGACAGATGGGATTGGCAGTGGAAGGCACGTTTGGTGATGGAGTGTGAGTAGCAGGCAGGGGCTTTGTGGTGGGGGTAGAGGTGGCCTGGCCCCGCAGTGTAGATGCTCTGGAGTCTTCTCAGCCTGAGTGACAGTGATGGTGTCATGGGCAGTGTGCCGGCCATTGAGTTCGTGTCCTGCTCCTAGGTGCTGTACCAGGTGGAAGGCTTTGTGGACAAGAACAACGACCTTCTCTACCGAGACCTGTCCCAAGCCATGTGGAAGGCCAGCCACGCCCTCATCAAGTCTTTGTTCCCTGAGGGGAACCCTGCCAAGATCAACCTGAAGAGGCCCCCGACTGCAGGCTCACAGTTCAAGGCATCTGTGGCCACCCTGATGAAAAACCTACAGACCAAGAACCCCAACTACATCAGGTATTTCTGGCATTCAAAATGCAAATGTGAGCGCGTTCCTAAGGCATGTCGTTTTCCTGTTTGCTGCAGTCTTGAGTGTAAGGAGGGTAAGTGAAGTAGTTACAGATCAGATAATGTGATACCTGGAGTTGGCTTGCAAATACTCCACTATCCTCTCCTCCAAAATAAAGCGGAAAAAAATGAAGGGAAAAAGCGTGCGGTGAGGATGACGAGAGATACATTGTGAGGCTAAGTGGTTGGCACACAGAGATGCTCAACTTTCTGTGTGGTTTTTTAATGGCAAATTAGGAAATAAAAAATGTGTTCCTGGTCAGGGTTTTTTCCCCCTCCTGGTCAGAGTTTTGCAGAAAGCCCTTTTACTGAAGTCATTTTGGATTCCTGCAATACTGGCTAAGGGCAGTGGAGCTTCATTTGCAACTCTGGTGTTTGTGAGGAAATCGGCCCTTTTCTCATGGGGAGAGTTGTGGGCCAGGAGTGAATAATGATTCCTCAAACTACCTTGAGTGTTTTCAAGGCAGTAGAAAGGACTTCTTCAAAACCCCAAGCTTCTCTTTCTGGCTTGTCAGGCTTCTTAGCTGCCCCTGTGTTGGATTCAGGAGAGACCCTCTAGGACCTGAGTTTGCTGGGAGCTGTGGGGGAGCCACCCAGGAGCTGTGCTGACTGCAGGCTCAGATTTCACCAGCTCATGCATCCACCCCGCCCACACACACACCCGAAGACAGAGCTAGCTCAGTTTTGAGGAAGCCAGAACCAGCGACACCTGTGTGTTTGGCCGGTTTACCTTCCTATCACTAAAAACATAACTGGGCAAAATGTCCTGGTTTGATGCCCATTAGATGAATCAGGAGAAAATCAGCTTTCTACCAGAAATAACCAGCAGTCTGTGGTCAGTTGCTTTTGTTATTCTCAAGTGAGTGGATTTTTAATGCTGTTTTCTGGAGGCTTCATTGATGGCAAGTGATACACAGATTCTAGGACTCCGAGGTTTTTAGCCACCAAGGTTTTACTTTGGTAAACACACAGGTCAAGACATAAAACCTTTCCATCCATCATCCCAGAAAGTGCTTTCGTCTCTCCCTCCCTACTGTTGTTTTTTACATCTTTTCTAGGAATTCTTAATAAGCCTCAAGGTTATGAATACACTGTCCTGTTTTCTTCATGAATCATTAATAGTTGCAGATTTCCTATTTAGGTTTACTTTTCCCCGTGTAGATATTCTGCTTTCCCTGACACCAGATATTAAGGGGAAAAGAAAATCTCTCTTGTTTTTTTTTTTCTTTCTCCAGTTGCCCTGGTGCCTTTATTGGTAATCAGTTGAATACAGGCTTAGGGGCTTGGGTCTAAACTTACTAAGCTGTTCCATTCATCAATTTGTCTGTCCTTACTGAAGCCAAGAATAGATATAACATTTATAAATGGTGAAAGGAAAAGCATAAAAACACCACGGGAACACTACTTAGGCAGCCATAATCATGAATTTTTAACAGCTGTGTTATTTAGGTCATGGGAATTGCTGCAGTCTGTTCCCAATAGTGGCCTAAAAAAGATGCGAGCAGCCTTCCCTTCCTTTCTTATGCAACTTTGAAGGATTCCATTGTTAACAGGGCAGCTCCTCGTAGTGAGGGGCAGTGACAATTCCAGGGGTTATTCCTCATCTCCGTGGTCAGGTATAACTGTTCACCCTGTCTAGGTCAGCAGCCAGCTCCACTGGAAGACAACAGCAAGTCCTGTCCTTCTAAGGCACTCCTGGTGGCCAGAATTGGGTCACATGGCCATCCCTACTGGCAAAGGATGCTGGGAATGTAGTCTTTCCCAAGGCTGTATTGTGCCATGTTTAAAAGAAGGACAGAAAGAGAAAATAGAGCATCGTACCTTTTGATCGAAGTGTAGTATACATTCAACAAGGTGCACGGGTCTTAATTGTGCAGCTTGTTGGCTTTTTTTTACATATCTTACATATTTTACCCCACTCAGACCAAAACAGAGAACATCTCTATCATCCCAGAAGGTCCCCTTGTTCCCCTCCCACCTCCTGTCTGCTGAGCTCACAGTGCTGCTTTGGATGAGTTTTGCTGGAACATGAGACAATCACGTGGAGTGCGGTCTCCTGTCAGGCTGCGGTCACGCCCGACGTCAGTGATACCCAACCACACCATTGCATGTATTAGTAGTGTGCGCATTTTAATTCGTGGTACATATTTAATTATAAAATAGCTTGAAATAATTAAAATCTGAAGGAAATGATGAGGCTCCCCAAGAATAACAAACAGTTCTTTTACCACAACATGATTAGATGCAGGACTTAGAAATACGGTCCAGTTGCATCTACAGAGCAGACCCGAAGGCCGCCAATATCTGCAATCTTCTAGGTGCATCAAGCCGAATGATAAAAAGGCAGCACACATCTTCAACGAGGGCCTGGTGTGTCATCAGATCCGGTACCTGGGACTCTTGGAGAACGTACGAGTGAGGCGGGCAGGCTACGCTTTCCGGCAGGCCTATGGACCTTGCCTGGAGAGGTACAAGATGCTTTGCAAACAAACGTGGCCTCATTGGAAGGGACCAGCAAGGTAAGTTCCCTATAATATCTAATAATTTTTAATGTATACAAGTAATACCCCCCATAGGCTCTCAGGCAAAACAGTTCTATGAAAACTTGGTGGTAGCCTCTGTTTTGGACCCTCTCCCAGTTGGACATCATTTTGGCTAATTTTTGACTCGTTAAAGAGGCCTTGACTTTCTTTAAGGTCAAAGCAGGACCGTCAGATCCATACCTGGAACTTGATTTGGGTAAATTTGAAACAATGCCTGTGGTGAGTTGGGAGGAGGTGGTGTGTGCTGGGGCATAGAGTGCGATGCAGCGCAGGTCCCCATGGTCAGCTTTTCACTTTCCCGTGGACGGTGGGCCCCCCTCTTTGCCTACGGGTGCCCCATTGAGAGTGGGTAACAGGAGCAGGTAGGACCCTGAGCTGGCGTTACTGCTGGTCAAGCCGGAGGGGGAGTGGGCTCCATCTGGGGGCTGCATGGCTGTCTGGTGTCTGCCATGAATTGTGCTCCCCTCTCCACACTGTGTGCTGGACCCTGCAGGCTGCCCACCCCTGTAGTGACCCACGGCCTGTGAGCTTCCCCCACCTCCACAGAGGGCGCTCGCGTGCCGGAGCACCTGCTATAGCCCAGCCTTGGGGCCTGGTCTGTGCAGGGTCCTCTCTCCTGAGTTCTATGGGAGGAGTAACTAGCTAATGTGCCTGTTGAGAGGGTGAGCCAGGCCCTTGGGGACTGTCTCCTCACCAGGCGCAGGTGCCTTCCGAGGCTCAGTGGACCTAGACATTCCCAGGACAAGGACAGCAATTAGAGATTTGCGGGAAGATACAAAAATGCAGACATACGGCATGTTTTCTGATGCCTAATTTAGTGCCCAAACAATGTGGAATCTGAGTGCTTTTCAGTTCCCATTGCTGATTTCTAGAGTATTGTTTGTAGTTATTGCTTCCTGGCACCTAGTTTGGCAGAGCAAGGTTAGTTTTAGAAATCGGTGCTGGCCAGGTGTGGTGGCAAACACCTGTGAGCCCAGCACTCAGATGGCTGAGCCATGAGTTTGACACCACACTGAACTGCATAGCAAGACTCTGTCTGAAAAAGTCTAAAAACAAATAAAAATAAAAATCGATGTTAAATCCAGAGTGTAGGCCCTGTTCTCACCATGGATGGTGCACTGGTCTTTGGGACTTACACCACCTCTGAGGAGCAGAAACAATATTTCAGTTTTTCCCAATAATTAGTTGAGATGATTCAGTGTTCATCTGAGGTTCTTGCCCACTTTTCATGCCCTGGTTGATGTATCCTTAGGGGTGTATTTGATGCAAATATATTGTTGATGAAATCAAGACATTGGTTTTAATGCCACATTTTCTTAGATTACATTGTTCTGAACCCCAGTTTTTTAGTGTTCACTGGACTTGCTTTAATTTGTGGAATTCACCCTTGAAAATTACTTGATGGAAGGCTGATTACTAAAAGAGCAATTACACTTGGAAAGGAAACTTTTAAGAATATAGGAGAAAAAATTTTTTTTAAATATAGAAAAATAGAGAGAACCTGGCATAAATAATATAAGATAAAACTGTTTTTGTATCTTAGACAAATCTTTGTTTTTATTTTTTATGTTTGTTTCTTTTAGGTCTGGTGTGGAGGTTTTGTTTAATGAACTAGAAATTCCCATGGAAGAATATTCCTTTGGCAGATCGAAGATATTTATCCGAAACCCAAGAACAGTACGTAATCAAAACCTTTACACTCTGAACCAGTCAGACCCCTACTGGCCACTTCTTACCTGAGATGTCACCTTGAAAGGCACAGGCCTGTGTTTGTCTGCCATGTCCAAGGGCAGGGGTGCATCAGGGGGGGTGGGAGAAGGTGTATTAGTTATGAAACATCAAAAATCTTCATTCTGTCTGATTATATAACACTTAAGAAATCATAAAAACCACTATCACTGGCTAATCCATAGCGATCGGAGGCAGAATCAATCCATGTTTGTAATATGTTGAGTTATGCAAGAGTCTGAGACTATGGCTCTGTAAGGTAAATGGAGGTACCGAAATGAAAAATTTTAAAACTTAAAAACAACACTGATATGCTACTTCACAGAGTACCAAAGGCACCTTTTTATAAAGAGTAGATTGGCATAAAAGCATAGCAGTTGATTCGATCACCTGGAAACTCAGAGAACTCTGCAAGTATTTAAACTGTTGGTGATAATTTACGGAAATCTGCCTCTCTGAAATACTCAGGACCAAGCTTTGGCATTGTTGGTATTTTGGAATATTTGCATTGACCTTACTGGCTGAACATAGCTGATCAGCGAATGGGAACTCCAGAGTGGCTCCAAAACAGGGAACTTGTTTTAGCATCTTGTTGGGACTCAAAAAAAAGTTGCAGGTTTTGAGAGCATTTTGGACTGGGGAGTTACGGAAGCTCAAACTCAGCTAGTTTGCACCTTCATCCACAGTTCAAGGTAAGCCTAAGCCCCGCTCAGCTGCTCTCTGATGAGTCCCTCTGACGTTTCTTACTAGTTATTCACCTTGGAAGACCTGAGGAAGCAGCGGCTGGAGGACCTGGCCACGCTCATTCAGAAGATTTACCGGGGCTGGAAGTGCCGCACGCACTTCCTGCTGATGAAGAAAAGCCAAATTGTGATTGCCGCCTGGTACCGGAGATACTCGGTAAGGATATCGGCCGTATGTGATCTCACCTGATGATGCTACTCGTATGCTTATGAGTATGTAATTTTCATATCCTCCCAGCAGCCTCATGAGATACACACTCATGTGATTCCTTTTGTAAACCGTGAAAAAAATGAAGGCAGTGAGCCCCTGAGTTGACCAGCCCAGGGTCACTGAGCTGTAAGTGGCTGGGCTGGGTCTTAGACCCAGGACCATTTTAGAGCTTGAGTTGGGAACACCAGGTTGCTTGGCACTGATCTAGATGCAGGTAGTGAGAAATTGCCTCTTTGACTTGGTCATCAGATTGGAGGAACGGTGTCATTTCATCCTTTCACAATGGTTGGATCAGTTTTCCAAAATGATGGCTCTTCTGCATGGATGGCTTGAATTCCAGAAAGCCGGAACTGCATTGTAGTAGAATTCTGGTTTTAGTTAAAGGATTGACTTTTCTCTAGTCCTCACTTAATCTGGCCCTTTTAGCTATGCAGAAAGACTTGACAATAAAGTATATTCCTGAATATGCAATGTCTTTGGAGGGCTTTCTTGTCTTACTGGATGATGGGTGTGTTGTTAGAGGCATGCCACAGGTGTGAGGGGAGCCTGGCATGCTGCCCCTCGGCGAGCCTGGACTTTGGTTGTGTTCTTGCAAAACGAATTTTATTGATAAGAAAACATGAGTCCTGCCAAGCGTTTCTCACTCTGCGCGTCTTTACTGCCGAGTGAGTTAGAAGATGAAGTAAATATTCAGTCAAGTCTTGTGTTGTGTGCTCTTCCCCTTTTGGGGAGCTGTAGATGAGTTTCTCTATGAGGCAATGATCAAAACATCAATTACCGGGACTTAGTCTCATATAATGTAGTAGTACATTGTAGTGTATTACCCTTGACCTTTAAAAGAATATCTTTAGAATTGCTCATGCTAGCTTAAAAAGCTACTGCCAGCAGTGCAGGCCTTAAAAGTGTGAGCCTGGCCAGCCCTGTGAATGGTAGATTGATTCCTTCGAGGACACAGAGGACAATTGTCACCTGGCCAGTGGTGTGGCTTCTCCTCTTGGATCCGACAGCACCACTCTACCCTTCTGCGGAATCACAGTGCTGGTTTCTGTGAGGCAGGACCAATACCTGGCCAGGCCCCATGAAGTCCTTTTTATTGCTTCTTATTTGAAGTCATTAAAAAAAAAAACCCAGGTTTAAGAGTGTATTGATTCATATACCTAAAATTCTGCACATGGTTTTGAAGCCCCTGCTGTGCCAGGTTCTGGAGGGAACAGAACAACCTAATTCCTAACTTGATAACGTTTGTATCCGGTAGGGCACCAGGTGTACCCAGAGTGATCCCAGGTTGTTCTGAGTGCTAGGGTGAAAGCGGGATTGAGATCAAGAGTAACAAGGAGAGGGGATGTCACTTAGGCAGGAAGGTGGGGACAGCCCTGTGGGAGAGGCCACTGGACGAGGAGGAGGAGGAAGAGCAGGCAATGCGAAGAACCAGGAGCAGCAAGTACTATTTGTACCCGCCCTGCCGCTAGAGAGCTTTGCTGTCAGTAGTCTGGGGGGAATGTCACTCACTGAATAGCATTCACACAGGGGTAGGGGCTGTGACGCAGAATTAATGTGTCAGATAAAAACAAGTGACAGCCCGGTTTCTAGAGGGGGCGTTAACTGTGCTTGAGTGTTATATCTGTTTTATCTTTAAACTGAGTACTCCCCCAGTTGAAGGCCGTTATTCATACCAATGATGGTGTTTAGTGTTTCTTCTCAACTGACTCTAACTCAAGATTTCCTGAAGGCCTGTTATTATTTTCAAATTATTCCATGTTTTGGAATGCTTTACTGCTTCTTGGGACAAAGTTTAAATTGAGATATTTTTGAAATATGTAGGAATTGAAAAAAAAAACAGAAATACTGGATGGATGCTGGGAGGGCGGGTCAGATGTTGCCCTACAAGAAATCTTAGGCCTGCCTACCTCCTCTCCTGGCAGCCCAGGCTCAGCGGAGGGGTGCAGTCTGTCCGAGGGGTGGGGTTCTCTCATTCCTTGCAGAGGGTCACATGAGCTCGTCCCGTGGGAACGTGTCCCCCTTCTCCAAGGCCACAGCCTGTGGCAGTGAGGCCTCTGGATGTGGAGCTTGTAGAGCCTGTGCCCTTCCCACCCGCCAGAGTCCTCTGCTGCTGGAGCCCACCTGTCACCCGGGGCGGGTTTATCATTGCCCCTGCGGGTCCTGGAGGGCAGGGATGGAGTGTGACCCCCTTTCTTCCCCCATGGTGCTGTTCCCTCAGCTCCATGCAGCCTGTACACATTCGGTCCACAACAGCAGTGTACCGAACCTTTGTCTGATTTCCCAGCGTGAAGAAGAGTGAACACTGCAAGCCTAACAGGAATGGGGGAGGTTAGAGGTGGGCCCAGAGGGTCCCCCAGTGAGAAGTGACCCCAGGACGAGAGAAGGCGCGGTGCAGATGCGCGAGTGGGTGTGGATCCACTCATAGTGGGGTGCTGTGGGTCATAACTAGATACACCCAACGCTGGATGATCGTGTGCATCCTGGGCCATGTAGGACTTATATTTAGCGTCCTCGATTCCCTGTCATCAGTCCAGGCTGTTGACACTGGATCGTTTACCCCTCGGTTTCCTCAAGGAGTGCGGATGCCCAGGGGTCCATTGTGCTGAGCGAGTGAATACTCTCCGGCCGGCAGCGTCCACGGGACAGATGTAAACACAGCTGCTAACCTCTTCCCCTTCTGTCCTGCAGCAACAGAAGAGGTACCAGCAGATAAAGGCCTCTGCCCTGGTGATTCAGTCTTACATCCGGGGTTGGAAGGTGAGTGCGGAGGGGCTGGGGTTCATCTCTAAGGAGGATGTCTTTGGGCTCGCCCTGCGGGGTAGGGCTCCTTGGCCACCCTTAGCAGTCAGCTGGAAAGAATAAATACTGTGGGCCATGCAGCAACACCCCCCCCCCGCCCCCGCCATGTCTTGACTGCTTCCTTCTAACCCGCCTGCTTTTAGAGAGCTTCATTCTCTAAGCAGGAAATCCTGCTGAGAATAATACCTTGCATGACTCCAGCTCGCCCTGGCCCCGAGTTTCCAAGAGAAGCTGTGGTCCCCAAGGGGGACTTCACGCCTGAATCCTGCCGGATCTCAGCGCCCCAGCCCGACAGCTTCCATGACTTGCCCAGGGCTGCCTGGGTGATTCCCACATAATGACTGGGGACCCTGAGCTCTGGCCAGGTCTGATAGTGCAGGGC
Source organism: Hydrochoerus hydrochaeris (assembly GCA_004027455.1). Taxonomy (NCBI): domain Eukaryota; kingdom Metazoa; phylum Chordata; class Mammalia; order Rodentia; family Hydrochaeridae; genus Hydrochoerus; species Hydrochoerus hydrochaeris. Next base: position 110,501 of record PVLA01001633.1, on the reverse strand, counting down.
TGAGGGGGTGGTCTCCGTGATGACCTGGTTCTGGTCCTTCCTGCCACAGCTTGGTTCAGGGGTCCATGAACAATAGCCCACAGCAGCTAACCTGTGGCCTGTTTTTCTACAACCCGCAAACCCAAAATACATATATATATATATATTTTATACATTTATATGTATTTTATATATATTATTTATATTATATTTCTTTTGTATTATATACTACATATATTTTTTAAAAACATTGTTAACAAAAGAGATCTCTTGACCTGTGAAATTACATGAGATGCAGATGCAGTGTGCAGAAATAAAGATTCACTGGCTCGTGGTCACATTCATGGGTTTCACAGGTGGTACTTTCACTAAGTGGACTCCAGTGGTGTCGATGGTAGTCACGGCGCCCGCAAACCAGACCTATTTCCACCTGGCCCCTTGCAGGAAAAGCTCGTGGGCCCCGCCCGGGTCTCTTGTGCCCACTTTTCTGAGGGGAGATTTTGTGGCGTGTCTGGATTCAGAAGGGATAGTTTAGGTTCTGCCAGGCCAGGAGACCCTAAGGCAGGCACGGCGAGGGCGGCGAGGCCCAGGGGTCCGGGAGCAGGGGTTGACCTGTGTCTACATGCCAACCCACCCGAGGTCTTGGTTGTCCCTAACAAATGTCGGAATCACTTGTGCTGAGCACGTAGAGTCCAGGAAACTTGAGCCTGCGGGTGCGTCCCCAGCTTAATTCCTGGACTTGTAAGCCCAGCGTGCGGGCAGAGGCAGCTAAGATCCAGCTTCTGGACCCCAGAAGATCTGTTTCTAGAAGCTACTAGGAAGAGCCAACTGGTTCAGGATCAGTGTGATTATTGTTTTTGGCAAATTTTAAAAATCTCTTACCTAAGAAGGATAGAGCCCCAGTTAGAGTCCAGACAGTGATGAAAGGTGTCTCGGATGTGGGAGGACCCTGGAGACCTCATTCAGGGAATGGTCCTCCCCCTCCATGTGCGGCAGCTGGCAGGGTGGCTCAGGTGTGTCCCGTTGTGCGTGGGGCAGTGGATGCTGTCCTCATGGAGAGGGACCGCCTGTCACACTCCGAGGTGTCACCCTTCACGTCGCCAGGTCTGAGGTGGGCGGCTTCTGCTTTGCTTTAACTGTCGATGTTTCACCGCACGGGGTCAGGGACACTCTAAATTAACTAACTTCCTTTCCCTCCCTCCCTCCCTCCCTCCCCATTCCTCGCTCTTCTCTTCATTCCCTTTTCTGGGTGATTCTGTTCCATAGGCTCGAAAACTCCTGCGGGAACTGAAGCATCAGAAACGCTGCGAGGAGGCAGCCACGACCATCGCCGCGTACTGGCACGGGACCCAGGTATCCCCGAGTCCCCAGGACCACGCGGGTCGGGACCTCGGGCAGGGCCAGGCACCTCGAGCCCCAGGCAGGAAGCGTTTCACGGGCTTAAGCTGCTGAGCACGCCTTTGCTTCTCACGCTTCTGTCATTTCGGTGTGGGGTGGTGGCGCCCGCTGAGGCGTTTGCGGTGTGGCGGTGACGGGTGTCTTTCTGTTCCCTTCGCCATCGCCATCAGGAAGCAGCAGTAACCCTTTCTTGCCTCACACTTCTCTAACTCCTTTTCACGTGCATCACAGGCGCGAAGGGAACTGAGACGGCTGAAGGAGGAGGCTAGGAATAAACATGCTATTGCAGTAATTTGGGCTTACTGGCTTGGATCGAAGGTACTCGATGCACATCCCTGCACTCCATCCCGTGTCTAGCGAATGAGGGGCAGAATGACCACAGCTCGCCCTGCTCACCCCACTGCATGATCCTCGCAGCCAGGTTCCGGGTGCCCGGGGCGTCTGATCTGTGGTGTGCACAGGAGACTTAGGCATGTGCAGGCCAAGACTAATTGCTTACTAATAAGGTGTTAGTAAAATGCTCTTAAAAAAAAAAAAAAAGTAACCTGCATGTTTCGTCCCAACCCCCCACTGATGTATGCTGGCAGTTTTTTAGAGGTCTCTTTATTGGAGAGGGGCATGCTGGGAATACTAAGATTTGGGCCTCAGTTGGTCTTCTCCAGTCCATTGACAATGCAATGCCTGTCATGCATGCCTTAAAAGAATTAATCCATGAATGAAAATTATGTTTTAGGCTCACTGTGACAACTATTGATTATACTAAGCAAAATATTGCATACAAAAAGAGGGGTCATCCATGAGTTCACAGAAAGCTGTGCTCATGCAAAGCTCAAAGCTGGCTGTAAAGGCCACGGAAGAATCCCAGGAATTTCAGCCTCAGCTGTTTGTTTTTAGAAACAAAAGCCTCCTGAAATACACTCACTCTTCCCTAGGCAGAGTAAGCTCTGTCGTGGGCTCTGTGAACATTTCACATACCCCAAGGGAGGAGGTTTTTAGATGTTTTTGTTACTTAGAAAATCAAAGGTCATCTTTGGTAAAAATGCATATCCCAGTTAGAAACACAAACAGCGAGAGGCCTGTGTTTTAAGTTTACCTTGTCTACATTGTAAGCCCATCTTGGGAGAAAAGATGAGGAAACTCACTCTTTGCCTGCATAGAGAACTTATTTTGCCCCCCACTAATCAAAGCGAATCATTTGTGGTTTTCTAGTTTGTCCTGTGAAGGACAAGCTACTTCCTTTAGTCCACTAAAGGGAATGTCCTAACTGAGAGAGGGCTTGTACATGATTGCCGAGTGTCTATTGAGTGAGCTAATTTCCCAGTCTCATTACTACAATGTCTGGAAAAATGAACATCTGTTTCTTCCTCTCAGAGTAGCATGCCTAAGGTTTATTTTTCCCTAAGAGTAATTTTTAAACCTGTAAGATATTTCACTTTTTTACCTTGTTTCAATCTTTAGTGTATTTCACTGTTTGGAACCTTAGCTGAAATTGTTTTTACACATTCTTAAATTTTTTTTAACTGGAAAGAATTTTTTAGTCTTGTTAGTTTGGGGTTTTGTTTTGTATTTTTGTTTCATTTGCACTTCAGGGAAACCTGGATTCCTTTTCATTTCCCAAGTAGTTGTCCACAAGAGCGGTCTTTTTATTTGACCCAGTGAGGGAACCTACATGGAGAGGTTTGGGTCCCGGTGCTCTGTCAGCCAAGGGCCACCGAGTGAAGCCATTAAATGTCACACACACACTGCTCAGGCTTTGGTCCATCCCGTAGGGAATGAGAACCCCGAGGGCTGGGGTGGGGTGACTCCTTGGGGTACCACCCGAATCGCCCTCCTTGGGGCAGACCCTCAGCTGGACGTGCTAGCAGCTGCCCCAGTGGGTCCCTGACTACTTGGGTTCTGCTGTCAGTCTGAGATCCCCTTCCATGAATTGGCTCTTCTGTGTGGTGGGGAACTTTTCTGGTCGTGTGTTCCGTCTGCATTGGGCTATCTCTCTTACGCACTATCTAAAACGTTCTAGGCTCGAAGGGAGTTGAAACACTTGAAGGAGGAGGCTAGGCGTAAGCATGCAGTGGCTGTCATTTGGGCTTACTGGCTTGGACTGAAGGTACTTCCTCCATTTCTCCTGTCGGGGTCACCGCCCTGGACCCGGCCCAGCACCTACTAACCTGGCACTAGCGCGGGGCCTGCACACTGGCAGAATGTTAGCAGGCCTAGTTTGGGTTCTTTTGGAGAAAAACCCTGTACCTGAATATTTTTCTGACTTTAATGTGATTTTAATTTCTTTGGCTAATAGGTTTAAAGCAGTTAGCAGTATGGCATATTTTATCAAAGAGCCTTTGTTATCTAAGTTTTATTTTAGGAGAATCTATATATATATATGAATCCTGAGACCAGAATACAATCCTTGAGCTAAAAGCTGACCTACCATCCTTGGTCACCAGCCTGCGGGGGACAGGAGTTTTGCTCCCATTATCTGCCTGTTCTCCCTGACCTATGCGGGCCTGAGTTCTGCTTTCTTCAAAGCAAACATCATGCTCATTGTTCAGAGTATGCATCAAGGGTTTTGCATCCATGGTTTACTCGTTTTCATGAATGAGAGGATAGAGCCCAGTGAATCGTTCAGTTAAATAGAACTTTATAATTCCAACACCTGGTGACTTGGGCAGGTTTTATTTCAAAGGGATGCTTACTATAGCAGTCCCATACGGGTACCCCTCACTAAGTACGCAATTTGTCTCTGGGCTCTGCAAACCCAGGAGTGACCTTCGAACAAGACAGTGATTTGGTCTTCCAGATCCTCAATAACTGATTACCATAATGAGGCATCCACATGCATTGATTTTTGGGGGATAAGTAGACTGTATTTCCACACTACTCTTCCTCGTTTGTACTTTAATCCATGACATTTAATCTTATTCTAAATCTTTGAGGATTAACTGAGAAATCTTTGACTGAATCAGAAAATCTCTTGAACGTACCCCTGGATTCTGCTCTGAACAATGTGCATTCCCTCTCCAAATGTTCAGCCTGTAAGCTTTTAGGAAATAATCCTTTTTTGTTTTGTCTTTTTGGAACTGGGGATTGAACTCACAACCTCATGCTTGCCAGACAGGTGCTTATGCTGCTGAGCTAAATCCCTGACCCAGAAATAATCCTTTTTGGTTATACTGAGTGTACAAAATATAATGTTTGAATAATAAGTTAAATATGAATTTAACAGAGACTCTGAAGAATTCTAACAAGTTCTACAACTGCTTTTTTTTTAGAAGTCAAACTAAACATTTCCTCATTTTATTCACATTTCTAATTTGCATTGTAGTTTCCTGAAAGAAGTCGTGTCAGAATATTTATTTGTATAATAATTTTCATCATGGGCTGGGGATTTAGCTCAGTGACATAAGCACCTGCCTGGCAAGTGCGAGGTCATGAGTTCAATCCCTGGTACCCTAAAAAAAAAAAAAAATTTCATCATTAATTTGTTTTATCTTCAGTTTTCTGGGTTAAATTGCATGATTTCAAAATATTCTGCATTAGAGGGGTGCACCAGCAAACCTACAAAGCAATTCAGTTTGTCAGTGTGATTAAGCAGAATGAGGATAACCTGAGATAAAAATGTTTCACCCCAGTTCCAGTGAGACAGAGTATTTAAATGTAACGCCAATACCATTATGAAATAAAATTCAGTTTCTCTGAAGTGCAAGAATGTAATAATATTCTTTTTCTCCTTTAAAACTGAATTATATTGTTAGGGGCTATCATTTTGTTCTTTTAAATGATGTAGTTTTTGTTTTATTTTGTTTGTGGAAATAATGACAGAGTACTTTTAGGGTTCCTGGTACCCATGAGGGGTTCCATTGTCTATGTCAACATGTCATCAACAACTTTTACTAATAAATGCAGCTGTATTTCAGAAGAATTTGAAAAAAGTGTGTTTCACTGTGCCGTTTTGAGATTCAACTAAATGTAGTAGGCCTTCTGGGGTGCGGTGTTTAAGGCCGCGCTCTCACGGGAAGGGTCCCTGTAATTGACCTATAGCCCTCTGCTGTTGTAGGTTCAGGGGTCAGTTAGCAGGGGCCGTTTTTCTTCTCTGTGCCCCTTCTATCTGTGTAAGTTGGGGATCTGAAATGGTAACTAGAATATGAATAAAAGGAAAAACTGTTGATGTGATTCTAGCAGTTTAATTCTAACCCTCGGGTGTACGGAATGGTTCTAGGGCACAAGTGCCCAGAGGGACCAGGTGGATGACATAAACTGGGGAAGCAGACAGTGTAAGGTGGGCCAGGGACCATGGGACTTGTAGTTTGGAGCCGAACCTGTCTCCCGCATCTGGTCCCTGTCCTGTATGTACCAGGCTCTGCTGTTGGAGCTTAGCGGGACCTGCAGTCTGAGTTATATAAGGTTCTTTACTGCTCCGCGTACAAAATGTTTATCTACGAACAATTTGGTTAATAGCTGGCTCTTGTACAACTGCTAATGTAGAAATATTTTGAACATCATTTAAACCCAGAAAATTGGTGACAAAAAGAAGGGACATAATAATGTCTGAATTCCGCAACTAAGTTCAGATTTTGCTACATTCTAACTGTGCCATTCCTATCTGAATGGTGATAAATATTGTTAATATTTCTTGCTCAGCTCCAAAATGTAACTATTTCATTCATTGTTCAAACATCACTTAGTTACTGTTATTTGTTACACATTTTAAATAAATTGCAACAGTGTAGCAAGGGAAAGATGTGAAATAAAACTATAGTGTTTTTAAGTGCTTCAATATAATATTAAGTGTAAAGTTTGATGGGAGTAGAGATAACAGAAAATTTAGTGCAGTTAAATGGAAGTTGATGGTAGTTCAAAAGCTTTAAAAATTCTTTTTAATCAATTGGTGTTCACTACACAATATTAATATCCTATCTTCTTCAAACATTTCTATCCTATGGTTCTTCAAACATTTTTTTATCATTGGAATAAATCAAATTGAAGAAAAAGTTACCTTATATACCTTATGTAGTTCCTCAAATCTGATAATTTGTCACAAGCTTGCAGCATCACCTGTAAAATGTTTCTCCTCAGATCATTCTTTTAAAAATTACCATTAGTATTTAAAATCAGTTCATTTTGTTTGATTTAACATCCCGCAGTTTCTTTTTTCTCCAATTTTAGATCTTCATGTACTCCAGTTAGTTTACTCAGTCCAGAAAGAATGCTTATAAACTCACTTTGTTCCACATATTTTCATTCCGTTTTTCATTGTAAAAAGAGATGTCTCATCTGGGTGTGCGCCGGCCACACTCTGACCGTTAATCTGCTTTTCTTCAAGGTGCGTAGGGAATACAGGAAATTCTTTAGAGCGAACGCTGGAAAGAGAATCTATGAGTTTACTCTGCAGAGAATTGTAAGTTGGCACTTTTTTTGTGTACAGTTAATTAGCATGATTGGATTAACTGCTTAGTAGCTGACTCAATAAAATGTGACTTAAAGCAAAAGTCACAGCTTTTGCTTTTGATTAAATCATAATTATACCAGATAGTGACCTTATTGCCCCCAGATTTGGGTAGAATCGTGTCAGACTGTGTCGTTGGTGTCCTGTGTGTGATTAATAACATGATTAATAACATGTTGGGGAAATGAATCCGCGCCAGCCCCTGTCTTGCTGTGGTGCTGCCAGGGCCAGGCTGGCACACAGATAGTGGCACAAGGCGATGGAGCCCATTGCTGAGGGGGGCTGGCCCTGCTGTTGCCCTCTGCCCATAAGTGGTGTGCGGTGGCGAGCAAGCACATGCAGGTGCCAGTCCACACTGCTACTTACAGACCTGTGGCTCCAGTGGGTTATCTAAGTTCTGTGGACCTCACTGGATCATCTGTAAAATGGGATAACATAGCACTGAGCTCACAGAGCTATCGTGAGGATTCTTATGGAGCAGTGGCATAAAAGCTCACAAAGTACCAGCCTCACACTAAGTAGAGACACTTTTAGGAGGTTTAGGAGGCTCACGGCCCAGAAAGCTCGTCTTGCATCTGGAACATGTTTAATGCATCCACGCTACCACCATCACAGCTCAGGGACCCAGTCCAGCACGGGTATGAATTGGTGACCGTTTCAGATCATGTAGCTGGCTGGTCACTGCGGTCACCGGTATCTCGAGAGAGCATTGTTTTACATATTGCGAGCCCAGGAAAAGCTCAAACTTCATTTTGATCTCTTCTACCAAATGTGCATTGCATTTGTACCATCGTCAAGTGAAATCCTCCCTACACTGATCCATCTCAAGCAGGGCCCGTCCAAAGAGCTCTGCTGTGACAATCGTCCCCTACCTCTGCTGTACATACAGTACAGTAGTTCTGGCCACAGGAAAAGCAGTCAGTGTGTCCAGGGATTCCCTTATTTCCTTTTATTCTGATTTCCTCAAATTTTGACGTGTCAGTAGCCAGACACGCTAGAGGCCCCCTGTGGAGCTGCGTAGCTGAGGTCCGCACTGGCGTTGACTTGGGTGTTAGTGTCCTCGTCTGGTGGAGTTGGCATTCCCCCCGCTGGTGGGAAAGAGGGAACAGAGCCTTCCCATAAGATTGTGAGTTTGAAACTTGATAGATTCTACTATATAGACTGTGGTTTTCTACCCCTGTGGAGTATATAAAACAGTATCCTCTCCCATGTATTTTCCTTATCCTAATATTGTCTGTCAAACCCCAAACAGGTACAAAAATACTTCTTGGAGATGAAAAGTAAGATGCCTTCCTTATCGCCAATAGACAAGAATTGGCCTTCAAGACCTTACCTGTTCTTGGATTCCACTCACAAGGAACTGAAAAGGATTTTCCACTTGTGGAGGGTAAACACTGTCGTGCCGTACATACTTTTCCTGAGACTCACTTTCCTGTAGAGGATTTTGAGATCAGTTACGTAAAATCATATGCCTGCAGGGAGTTGCTTCTGTGAACCTTACGTGCTGTCTGTAAAATGGGGATGATAGTAACACTGACATCAGACCTATTGTGAGGGCTCTGTATGTGTGGTTTGGGGGTTCAGTTCCCGGTCTCACACATGCTAGGCACTGAGTTGTACCCCAGGCCTAAGTGAGGCTTTTCATACATCCTTCTTGGGCTCAAAGAGAAGCACTTGGGGACTTGAGTGTCGACTTTCTGTAGTGGCCAGCATTACCTTCGTGGTCTGGGGTAACCTTAGCGGCTGACATCAGAGCAGGACAAAGCTGTGTTCCTTGTGGGGCTGTACCCATGGGGCCCTGGTATGCTTGGGGGAAACGCCCTGAGCTCTGCAATACCAGCATAGTTTTCATTGCATTTTCCAAGACCACTTGTTTAAACCTCACCAAGAAAAATTGTTCCCAGCCTAGTGAATGCATGTTTGCTACACTTTCCTCTTACTCTTTGCCATTAAATTGGCCTAACACATTTAAGAATGAATAATGATTTATACTAAGTGATTTTTGTTGTTGTTCTTATCTCACAGTGTAAAAAATACAGGGACCAATTCACAGACCAGCAGAAACTTATTTATGAGGAAAAACTAGAAGCCAGTGAACTCTTCAAAGACAAGAAGGCTTTGTACCCATCTAGGTATTACAATTTTTTCTCTGCCCATGAAAATCAGTATTTAGCGCTTTCTCTCTCTCTCTCTCACTCTCACTCTCACTCTCACTCAATACTACTAAGTTTTCTCTAGCAGAGTTGGACTTCAGTCAGATGAGCAGTGTTCCATCTTGTGGCTCACCTTGCCGTCAGCTGTAGAGGATGAATACCTACCACTCACCCATACTTAAAGACCTCCAGAGTGCCCTTCAGTGAGTTAGATTGCAGTTGTTGGTTTTAGTCCATTGGGATTAACTTGAATGCTAAATAATTGGAAGTCATTTAAAGTGAGAATTGTATAGGCTACTCAGATAAAATTGCAGTGTAAATTCCTGTTTTCCAATTTCTCTTTGTAATCTGCTGTCATCATCCTGCCAGCCTTCCTGCTGGAACAAGCCAGATCAGAAACTCACTTGTGAGGACATGAAGGATAGAACAGCACGTCCGTCTCCGAGGGCCGTGGAAACCCCGTCTGTGGCCTCCTCATTATGACTCAGTGGCCTTCACAGCAGGCACCACGTACTCGGGGGAAAAGCCAGGAGCACATTAAAGATTAGCACATAAACTCCTTGAAAAAACCTGCTTGTCCTGGTACTCACACGTACCCTGCAGTCACGCTTCCTGCACAAGTCCTGTTCCCTTTCAGCCTGCTAGTTATAAAAGAGTAGGCTATATAATTTTGAACCAAAATCTTTTAAACAGCTTTCAGCCCCTCCTAAAAAATGACTTTGAAACAAACAAACAAAAAAATCCATGCTAAGTATTCACATGTGTTTCGTGTACTGTCCGAGCCTTTCACTTTGAAGCACTGTGAATTGCACAGCTGATTGCCGATTGGCCACGTGGCGTGATATAAACCCCTCAACAGTAACTGAGTCCAAAGTTGTTTCCTTCAGCCTGTTAGTTTCTCAGGATGCTGAGAGGGGTGTGATACTTTGCCTCCCCACACTGAGAATCACAGCCTGTTCCATCTTGGAGCTGTGAAGCCCTTTACCACCTTGTGGATTTTCTCCCTCATCTACGCCCATGACCCAGGCGTTTGAAATTGTGTGTGCATATTGCTGGCACTAATAGCTTAGAATGAAGCTGGTGGGTCCCTGCAGGCAGCAAGATTTTTGTTTATTTCTTGATGTCTCTAGAAACTGCGCCAAGAGGGATCACCCTGCAGCCTTTAGAGAGATGGCATCTCAGTGACTGGTGCACAGGACACCCTTTGCCACAGTGTTTTGAAAGAAAACTCTCAGCCCCAGCCCCTCTTGTCCATCTAGTGATCATCCCAGATCCGCTTTACCCTGAGGCCTGCTGATCTTACTTTCGGCAAGAAAGTGGTTTTTCTTTGGAGTGGGTGATGGTCCTCATTTCAGCTTTTCGACCTGGACGTGTCTTGTTGAAGGGCATTAGTAAACCCTGGCTGGGCGGCTGGTAATTTGGTATTGACAGATTGCAAGAGAAGGCCTTTTCCTTAGCAAGAGGCCACGTGTTGGAGTGTGGGTGTCTTTGTTAGTGATTTCTATTCGAATCATTCTGTATGAAGGTTTTTATTGAAGTCAGGCCTACCAAATGCTGTGGTCACTTGAAAGATACATAGGTGCAAGTGAAATATATAAAATAAATTGAAATAACATCTTAGGAAGTTGTTAGTTACTCAAAACTATTTTCCTTTTACCGGGGGTAAATATATTTGAAACCATTTCTTGTTGTCTTTTTGAGATAGAGTCTCACTATACAGTTCAGGCTTGCCTTGAACTCACTTTGTAGCCCAGGCTGGTCTCGAACTCACAAACTATACTCCTGCCTCAGCCTCTGAGTGCTGGAATTACAGGCATGTACCACCACGCCCAGCTACTGAAACCATTTCTAAAATGCAGGAAATTTGTTTTTTCTTTAGCGTTGGGCAGCCATTCCAAGGAGCTTACCTGGAAATCAACACAGACCCTAAGTATAAGAAACTCAAAGATGCCATTGAAGAAAAGATCATCATTGCCGAAGTTGTAAACAAAATTAACCGTGCTAATGGGAAGGTACAAATGCTAACCTTGAAAGCTACTAAGTCCCTTAATCAGTTTAAACCACTATCCTTAGATTTTCTTAGGAGCCCTTAGTTTTCAGAGTATTAAAATTTGCATTTTACATTTTCAGTATACTTTGAAGGAGACAATTTTACCTTACCATTAAGCTGAGGCACAATTGTGTGTTTTATCTGAAACTTTTCCAAACTAAAATATGCTGCTGATACCATTTAGTATCAGTTTATCTAATTAAAGATACTGGAGTAAAATGTACATTTCTGCAAAGAGCTAGTGTGTTAAACTCGTGAACCAACTTGGGGATATTTCTCATCACTGGCTTTACATTTTTTTGCTTGCTTGTTTCATTTTGTTATAGAGTACCTCCCGGATTTTTCTCTTAACAAATAATAACCTCCTCCTTGCTGACCAAAAGTCTGGACAGATCAAGTCAGAGGTGCCTCTGGGAGATGTGACCAAGGTGTCCATGAGCTCGCAGAATGACGGCTTCTTTGCTGTCCACCTCAAGGAGGTAAACAAATGTTCACCTGGAGGCGTCACTGCGAGATCGCTTTGTCTGTCATCTCTCAGCCATTGATTTAAAACTGTGCCCACCCGATCAGTCCTGCTGCCTGGGGTCCTTTGTACTGATTTGCACATTTTGGCGATATTGCACTGTTGACAGCCTGAGGCTGGATTCTCAATAGTTCAGCAATTACTGACCTGCTCTCTTGACTTTTTGAACTAATATCTGGAAACCTCAAGATATTTTAAATCATGTCTCCTGTGGGTCCCTCAGTATTACCAGTTGAACACATGTTTTCTTGTTCATCTTTTATTTGAGGTTTTTATCAAAAGATCCAAGTACAGTAAACAATTGCCTGGTGATTTTAACCTCAAGAATTTTTTTGAATGTGGTGTGTTTTTAGCTCAGCCAGGACTGCTGGCTTCAATGGAGGGGTTAAGTATAGGCACACAACTTGGTCTCGCATTATTTAATTTCACAAGAACCCGTCCTCTCATCTTTACCCGAGGGACGATAGCCGTCCCGGGTTCACGGCATCGTTAGGAAAATCCTGCGGTCCACTGTGTGTGGAGTGCTTAGCATGGGCCCCGTCCCATAACACATCATCACTGAAGACCCAAATGGTAGCAAACAGTGATGGGGTTCAGGGGTGCACAACTGACCTGTGGCCCTGCTGTCTGGCTGACTGTAAACAGAAAAGCCCCATGAGCTTCCCTCAGCCTGGGTTCCCCACTGTGGCTGCTGAATTTTGGGGCACATCACGTCATAGTACAGCGATGGCCAGCCCCTGTGACACATGAAGAGAGCTTTAAGAGAGGGTGGTCTTGGGGCCACATCGCCAGTGTGGTTGAACCAGAATTCCTTGGGATGGAGCAGCAGCGTCCTTGTTCTTCAAAGTTGCCCCAGACAGTTCTCCCTTGGGGCAGCTAAGGTTGAGAGCCACTGCCCTAGGACATTTGTCAAAGTGTTACTGCTTTGTTCTTTTTTTCTTTTAACCAAGTCATGGAGAGTTTTCTAAATACGTTCTCCAGAATGAACTGTAAGTTAGGTCAGGGCTCCTTGGGCCTGAACGTGTACATCCAACACCAAGGTCTTGGGGAGCAAGGAGTCGCGTGGTCTCCAAACCCGGACACGGTGGGAGGGCCATGCTGGCCACTGTGCTACTTCGTGGGCTTGGCCGTGGATGGGGGGATCTGGTGTTCCACTGAGTTTCCAGCCCAGCCTGTAAGCGTCCCCCCTACCAGCTGCCATGGACCGTCTGACTTTCAGCTGTGTCTTTTCAGGGCTCTGAAGCAGCCAGCAAAGGAGACTTCCTCTTCAGCAGTGACCACCTGATTGAAATGGCCACCAAGCTGTATCGCACAACGCTCAGCCAGACCAAGCAGAAGCTCAACATCGAGATTTCCGACGAGTATGTTCCGGCGCCCTCAGTGCACCGCACCGCACCGCACCGCACCGCACCGCACCGCCGTCGGCTGTGTGGGCTGCATGCGGCTCTGGGCTCCCATTCCCCAGTACAGCGACTCGGGCGGTCTCAGGATGGGTCCGGGGCCTGAGCAGGATAAAGGCCAGATAGTGGGTGACGCTGGCCAAGTCCCTGCACACAGATAAAATAATAGGGGAGATGATTTTCGTGAATGAGTTGTAAAAACCTTGCACAACCAGGTTGCTCAGGAAGATTTTATGATCTAATGAAGCTTTCTTTTTTTTTAATTAAATTTATTGGTATAATTTAGATGTACATTAGGATCACATTCATCCTAGGGACAATCAAGCATTTTTCAATCCTATTTCTGCCCTCAGATTGTTTCTAGAATAAACCCTTATGCACCTCACCTCTGCACCAGCCCCCAGGATGGGAAGGGTCTCTGGTACCTTCCAACACCAGCTGTGTTGACCACATGAGGGTTAGGCCTTTGGTGCCCTGTCCAGGGATGGGGCTGTTAGGCTAAGTAACTTTTCTTGTTCCTCTCTTATAAGAAATAAGAATATTAGGAAAGAGCTAATGACAGGTTGGGAGCCAGCTACAGTTTTAACTTGTTGGAGCTTTATGCTCCTCTTGGCTGAAGTTTTGCATACTTGAGGATGCTGGGCTTGGTGGCACTGCCTGTTCCCAGTCATTTGTGTTCTGGACACCGTCTTGCTGGGTACATGGGCGAAGCGGGCCCAACTTTGGGCTGCCACATTAATTAATGCCACCCTACATCTGGACCACACGAGTTTCCCATGCTGCTGTTGTAAGAACACAGCTCCTGCAGTGTTGCCAACCGTGTACTGTGGAACAGCACGCGCTGGTAGAAGTGCAGAGTTTCGGGGGGCAGGGATAATAGTATGGACAATGTTTCCCAAAATGTAGGCAACCAAGGAACCCCTCCAGCCCTGTCAAGGGCCAGGTTGAGATTCATTCACTTCTGAGTAACAGGGACCCTGCCCTGTCACACGGGCCTGTGGTGCTAGTTATTGTCTGGTCTGATAAAATAAATCAGCTGGTAGAACGTAGCAAAACACCCACAAGTCCCTTCCCCGCCACCCCAGGACAGCCTCTTTCCTAACCCCTGGGAGGAGATAGGCAGGGTTACAAACTCCCTTGGGGCGCATTTTAAATGGAAGCTTCCTTGGGGCGCATTTTAAATGGAAGCTTCCCATGTCGCAGACAGGGCTGCCTGGGACAACCTACCTCCGTCAGCTGTGTGTCAAATCACAGAAATAACATAGCCTCTGTAGACCTTGAGGTTGAGACTGAGGTCACAGAGCTGTGTGGATCCTTGCTATGGCTGTCGGTGACCAGCCACACGCTTGTAACAGGGACCCATGTAGGAATCTGCCGGGAACACAGAGCAGGGGTCCCTTAGAAACACGGGGAACGTGGCATCGTGACACTGTGTCAGTGCAAAGAACGGTCCCAGGTGCCTTGTCCAGCGGTACCACTCTCCTACCTCCCCAGGACGCTGCCCGCCCTGAGCTCAGCGACTTCCTTGCCCACGGCACCCAGAGCCGGTGACGTGCAGTCCTGCAGGCTGGCTCTGCCCCTGCTCTGGGCTGGAGAAGATTCGGACCAGTGTGGTGTCCTCACTGGTCTTGCTTGCAGGGCTAAAAGATAGTATGGCGTCTGTATTAAAGGTTTTTAAAAATGTTTGAATGCTCTCTATACGTATTTTTGATGAGTAGTTTGATGACAAACTCCTCATTTTTATTATTCTGTAGGTCACTATTATATTGAAATAATTTAAGCTAGAAATGATCATTAGCAGGCTCTGCAGGCGTGAATAGCGCTGGCTTGGGTAGGGCACCTGTGAGTACCCAGTGTTCAGAAGGGGTCGTTAGCCGCTTTCTTTTCCTAAAAGTCTTTATTTCATCTTTGAATTTGTTGATAGATCTCTTCCCCTGTTTGTGTTTTAGTTGGGTAAGGCTAAAGGCAGGGGTTGATTTCACTGTTGGAAACGTGGAAATAATTATTCTCTTTCCTTTTTGGGGTATGATGAGTCAATGAATTCGGCTAAGCTGGGGCTCAGTGGTGTCTGCTGGGGGTGGCAGAGTGATTCTGTGTCGGAAGTGTTAAGGCGAAGAGCTAATAGCTGCTACTGTCAGGGTCAACATCCATTAAAAGCAGAAGCTGGTGTTCAGCAAGCAGGAGCTGTTTGTGTCTGCTTTTATTTAATTGGCTCCTTTCCTCCTAGGTTCCTGGTGCAGTTCAGACAAGACAAAGTGTGTGTGAAGTTTATTCAGGGCAACCAGAAAAACGGCAGTGTCCCGACCTGCAAGCGAAAAAACAACCGCCTCCTGGAAGTTGCCGTCCCTTAGCCGGCGCCTCCGGTCTGCCCTCCCGGACTGGTTCTCTGTGATCGTGCAATTGGGTTTGGTTCTGTTTGGGGTTCACTGTATGTTTGGTTATTGCCAAAGGCGAACTGTTAGGGTCTCTTGGCAAAATAAAAGTATTTGACTAATCAGTTTTTACTATTGGAAGAGTTTAACCCTTACATCGCATCCCGCCCCAAGGCGGGGTGGTTAGAAACTAACCTTGTCTGTTTCCATGTCATGTGTGTTTCCTCTTTAGTTACCATGTTAGGTTTGTGTACCCTAAATCAAGATATTATTCATAAATCATTAATCATGTAACTGTAGGAATCGGTCTGAAAAGATAGTGCGTTCATGTATCAAGTATTTATTGAATGCCTATGTGCTAAGTGGTAAGGAAACCTAGCGGGAACCCTGGCACTGCGAGGGCTATGGTATTCCGGCTGGTTTGGCTTAGCGACAGCTAAAAAAGGTTTGAAAAGCTTGAGACCAAAACAGTAGCCGCAGAGGATGGACAGCATTCGTGGGGACCCTGTAAGCTTGATCGTAACCTGTAGCTGATTTTTAAGGAGGGCTGGTCCTTGGAAGGAATAGGACCATATGGCTAGACAAAATCCTTCTATGTTTTTTCTATTGAGGAGAAGAAAACTGACGTTTGAACTGGACTTCTTATCCATTCAGATCTCCTGCAATTACTTATAACAGTAGAAAACAGAAGCCTCCTTCTAGAAAAGGTGCCGGGAGTGGTCCAGGGAGATGTCGAGGTCTCCACCCCTGCTCACCTGCTCGGCCTCCTGCAGGGTCCCCCGGAAACTATCTCTGTGTAGTTTTCACTCAGATGTGAGTAGTGATTTTCTACAGCTAACACGGTGGAGAAAGGTCCCCAGCCTTTCAGAGTGGCAGGTATTCTGGATGAGGTGCAATAAAACATCAAGAGATCTTTTTTGAAAGTTTTATTTATAATATACATTTTTGTATGAGAGAGATTGCTAGGACAGGGGTGCATATTTTAAGAGGATCAAAATCTGTGTTAATTTGTAGGGCTATTTTTCCTTCCAATTTAAGGATCCATTTTGGAAACTACATTTTAAACTTTGGAATCAAATTGTTTCTTCTTTGAGAGGATAATGTATATATGCATTGGTGTTATGTTAAATAATAAAATTGTTCTGATTTGGTGCCATTTGCTGAATCACAACTGTATTTTTGTATTTTTGTTTTCCCAGGTTGTTTGTCAAAGTACTATCTCAAAGAATGGTCTTATATCCAAATGTTACATGTTCTCCCTGTTAATTGAATTTCACCCATCTTTTATAAACCAGAAACAGTCATTGAAAATATTTTCCAAGGATTTTCTTTTGATTTTTGTACTCCTAAAAAAAAAAACTTCACATAAAGAAGTTCTCCTAAGTTTTTGTGTTTATTGGTGCAGGTCAAGAATTTAATTCTTTTTATTCTTTTCCTCCTCTCTGTGCCTTAAGTGGTAGATCGTTAGTTCCTGCTAGAGGTGATAGAGACGTGGGGCTGAGAGGTATTTTTGGTTTAAATGTTTTTTAAAAGTAGAGACCGTGTAGTTACATTGCTCAGAATACTAGTAAATGTGAAAAAGTGCTCAATAAATTCTCCACCTCGCCAGTACACATAGGCTCAGTCCCAATTTCGCTTGGCTATGGGTATCCGCTTACCAAAGGAAATAAGAGTAGAGATTCCCATCTTCCCCTGCTTTGGTGGACAAAAGCCCGAAAAGCTAGACTTCATTCACCTCACAGTGACACAGCGGTGGCAAGTATCCATCGGGCCCCTGCTCATGGTCATTGGGTTGCCACTGCCTGGACAGGTCCTCAGTGGGGAACAAACCGATGTCTGCTTGCTGAGTTTCCCAGATACCTTACCTGCAGATTGCGTGTTACAGTGGTTACCAATAATAGCAGTCAGCAATAGCATTTAGCAACTGCATAGTTCTCAAAGTATTTTCTTCCAGTAGAGAAACCACTAAACTTAAACTCCATTGTAAGTGTTATATGGGTACTTTTTTAGATTTCTACAAAGAAATTTTAAGGAAGAGTATTTTTGCCTATACCTCCACGTAGTTGGTCACTGCTGTGTCTGATGCTGTGTGGGTGTGGGACCCCTTCTACATCTTACTTGGTGGGGAAAGTTTGCAGAACTCGAGCCAGCAAGTGTACTTAAAGTGGGAGGTCTGTGGGATTCTTAGTACTTGGGACCAGGCGGGGAGCCCCCCCCACACACACACACACAGCAAGCCCGTGATAAAAGAAAGTGAATTTCCAAGGGTAATTGAAAGATTTTTTCAGCATAGAAACAGGGTGGGAAACCCTCTTGCCCAGCTGCAAGGCAAGGATTGACAGGACCTCAGAGGAATTCACATCTCACCCGAAGCCCTTTTAGTCCCCACAGAGGACCACAGAAGTAGCTCAAGCTCACTGGGGTGGAGGAGAGGCCACCAAAGTCCAGGTGACTCCCAGAGAACAGCTGCCGAGTGTCAGCCCGGATCAAGATGCCAAGGAAAGCTTGTTTTAAGGAAAACGTTTAACGAAACACACATGCTAACTCCTGCCCCATATCCTGTACCAACTGAGTTGGAATCCCCAGAGTAGAGTTTGAAGATAGGTATTTTAAAGATCTCCAGGCATAAGGGTGTGGCTCAGTGGTGGAGCACTTGTCTCGCTTGGGTATGGTCCTGGAGTGAATGCCAGCACCCCCAAAATCAGTCACTCATAGTAAAATTTGAGAGCCAGTAAGATACCAGAGCTGCTCTGTAATTATGTACAGCAGTCTCCATCTGTTAAGTCTTTGGGAGGTTCTGATTCAGCCCAAGTGTGAGAACCCTGGTTGCGAGCTGCTCCCTGGCCGTGTGTGGCTTTGGTGACAGCATTTCCCACCACCCGCAGTGCCAGGCCAGAGGTTCTGAACCCACCGTGACTTGAGTTGGTCCTGCTTCATCTCTGGCTGGCTGTCGGTGTCCTGCCCTGGAAAATCAAGGCACTGGTGATAGAGCCCTGACTTGTTCCAGAGTCACTTAAAAGGTTGTCAGCCCTGGGTTGACATCTAGGAGTGAATAGGCGTTTACACAGCCTCAGATGCTGTCATGACTGCTGGGTGCTGTGCCAGAAAAAAAGAGAACAAGAATTGGGTACCAAAGCATCAGACTATGCCAGCTGCCAGTGCGGTTGGTGCAGTTACCGTTTGCTTCCCCCTGTGCTGGGGATTGAACTCCGCCTTCACACTGAGCTACAGTGCCGTTTGGGTTTTGGTTTTGGTTTGTTCATTTTCTAATACAAGGTTTCCTTAAATTGCCCAGGTTAGGCTCAAACTTGTGATCCTCCTGCCTCAGCCTTCCAGAGAGTTCTGGGCTTCTAGGCATGTGCCACCACTTAGTTACTCTTGGCTTTGATTTCCATTAAATGCAGCGCAAGACTGGAGCATGGAGAGGGTTACTTCCTCCTTGACCGGTTACAGTTCTGTATTTCACACTCTTGGAATAATAACTTGGACCCAGAACTCAGCTTTAAAGACTTAGATGCAAGTCTGAATACCTTGGCTCACCTCTGGGTCCCAGGCTGTCTATCATGGCAAAACCCAAGCCAACAGGGCTGAGAATCTGCTTGGTATTATGGGTTTGGCAAAAGTCTGAGAAAAGAAACTGATGATCATATCTTTTCAATTAACATCCTGAGAACTCTCAAGTTCATGTAATAGAGTATTATTAGGGTAATGAGTGCAATTTGAAATTCTTTATGCCAAATATAAAAGACAAGCTCTTTTTTTCTGGCTGGTAATTTTTCATACAATAGGTAAGAGATTTTATAGACTTGGAGAAATCCTCAAAGTGGAAGACCTCTGTCAAATGGAGCGTGTGGCCCGCTGGGGAAGAATGGAACAGATGCTTTAACACATCTATTTTTACATTAAATTTTGGCCAGAACGCACCCTATAGGAAGCTTTGTTTTTCATCTGGGTATTGTTTTTCTATGAATACTGCCACACTCAAGTTCACTGAAACAATTACTCCAGGCCAGGGGGGAAGCGGAGGAAGGATTGTCGTTTTCTGTGCTTTTCCCTGGTGAGGAAAACAGCTGTAAGTTTTGGTCCTCATCTGAAGATTTGTCAGATTGTTTATTATCATGACAGGTGCCCCTTCTTTGCATCACCTTTTACTGATTCTGACCTGCTCTTCACTCCTAGGTTTTCTCAGGCAAACCTGGGGGACTGTGGCCTTGAGGAGCTGGTGGTATTTGCTTTCTGGTCTCATCAGCCTCTATTTCAGTAGTCACACAGGGAAAAATTGTTTGGAGTCGGGTCCTCCCAAATCTTGGAGTGTTTTCCTCGTTCTCTTCAGTTTGAAGATTGTTTTCAAAATCTGGAGTTCATCACAGTGCAGTGTAAGCCACGATCTCTTCCTCACTAAGCTTCTCCCTTGATGGCCAGCTACCCCCACCCAGTTTCACAAAACTCCACAAAATTCTAATTTTATTAGCCAGGAAATAAGCTCAGCTTCTCACTGCTGGAGGAAAGAATGGGAAATAACTTTATTCCATATTGGATCGGCACCTTGGCAGTATTGAGGGAAAGAAAGAAACTGACTATATCATTTCGACGGTTTCATACTCTGACTTCCTTCTTTTCCTCTCCGCCCTCCTGTGTTTTGTCGCAATGGCAGTTCCTCACCAATCAACACACCTGACATTCTGCTAAAATTGTACTTAGCATGACGTACACGTTAGAAATGTGCACAGGGAAGCGAACACATCCATGTCAGCAGCACCCAAAACAAGCACCCAGGAACCCCTTTCTCTGTCCGGATCATCATCCCCCGCCAGAGGAGCTGGGTATTTATACCTTAGTTAGATGGAATCACACCAGACAGTCTCCAGCTTGACTTCTTTCACTTGCTGTATTTCTGTGATGCATTCAGATTGCTGCCTACGGCTAAGTGTGTTCATTCTCCGGTCTGTATAATTCGGCCTGGGGTAGACACAGGTGTGTGGTCCATTTTACTGTTAGTGACCATTTGGGTATTGTACAGAGCACCTTTTGGTGCGTGTGTACCTATTTCTGCTGAATATATACCTAGGAGGACAGCTGTTGAGTCTTAAGGTTAACTTAGGCTAAGCCTTACTGAATGCACCAAACTGACTTCCAAAAGGGCTGAATGTACCAGTTTACATCTCCAGCTCTGCGTCTCTGCCATCCCCGATATGGTCAGTCTTTTTCATTTGGGTCCTTCGGGTGGATCTCAGCTTTAATTTACAATTTCCTGTTGAGTTATAAGCTTGGTCACCTTTCAGGATTGGCCCCTTGGACATCATCTTTTGTAAAATGCTCATTCAAGTATTTTGCTAGGTTTTCTGCTGTCTTTTTCTTTCTGATTGGCAGTTCTGCATGTGGTTTGCATGCAAGATCTTGATGTTCGTGGCATGTGTTTGTGGGTTACGTTTTCATGTGCTTAACAGTGTCTTCAGTTCTATTTTAGTGAGTCCAGTTGTTCCTTTACTTGCTTAATGGATCTTTTCATTGCTTATTTACTATTTGCTTAACCAGCATTATGAAGACATTTGCCTATATTTTTCTAGAACCTTATTTTTTATTTTCCATTGAATGGAAGTTGATTATTTTAATGATGCAGAGGTCAAGATTTGTTTATTCTTCCTCATATAAATACCCAGCGGGCCCAGACTTTTATCAAATTTAGGCCAAGTTCGGCCCATTACACTTTTTCTAAGAGTCTCTCTTCTGTTACCTTGAACTTTGTGTTGTCACTGAACTGTGTTAATTATTGGAGATTTATGTGTTAACAAAGTTTTCTAAAAGTGAAATTCATCTCTCAGCCATTCTAAGGTCTTGCAGTAGGGAAGTAAAAGGCATTAAAATTAAAAAATATAGATTAAAATAAGTAAAATAAATATAAATATTTTTAGGTATGGGTGGCAGTGACAGTTCATCAGAGTTGTGAAAATATGAACCTGAAATAAGTCTATCCTTTAGCCACACAGATTTGAGCATGGAAGTTCCTAATGAGACTATATGGGGTATTAGATAGTCCCACGAAGTAAATGAACAACTTCTCATTTTATGCAATATTTTGGTTTTCCATTGATTCAGTGATTTCTATCCATGTTACTAATCCTCATTTTAAGTTTTCCATAAAGTTTTTCTAAAATTACTGTCTTACATAAGTGCATATAGATATTTTGCTTTTAGACTCAAATGTTTCCCTCTCTTAGAACTGTTTCCTTTAGGTACTGGATAATGAGAGCTCTCTGAGGGTTTTTCTGATTCTTTTCTGTGTTACAATAGATTTTCTTGCGTAATAATAATCACTTACAGGTGAAGCCCGCTGGTGCCAGCAGTGAAAGCCAGGTCTTTATTTAGTTTCTCTACTAATCCCACACTTTTTTTTTTTTAGTTAAAAAATTCTGTTTTCTAAATCATGTCCCAGTAATTACCCAATCCATTTTCTTGCATAATTTTGAGGTAGCTAAATTCAGAATTGCCCTTTTTAAAAATAATTTCCGCACTCCCAGCTTTTCCGAGTTGAGAATTAACAGAACAGAGCAGTAACCAGAAATGAGATAAACTGGATTGGAGGGGGGTCGTCGTCATTGTTTTGTGCATGGAGGCAAATTGTAGACAAAGGAAAACATTTAACTTATTTTATATGTATCAGTAAGAATTAATTGCCTGAAAATTTAAGTTCAAGTCAAAAAAGAAAAAAGTTTATATCAGTCTAAGGTATGTATTGGAAATGAATAAAGTGCAATGTTACATAGCAGAAAATGCAAATTATCTTCTATTTTTTCATAAACCTAATAGTAAGCCTTCACTGCAGTACGCTTGCAGTTTACCTTCTTTTTTTAACTCAGTAAATATAATTGGTGTGATAATAATGCCATTCTGTCTCTTAAGTGCTAACTTCTGGATGAGGTGGTATCATATTGAGATAGAAGAATCATCAGAATTAATTCTCCTCGACCAAATCCCTAAGAAGACCTGAGAATGAACTTCTCCAAGTTCCAAAATAGCAATAGATGCTCCTAGCAGACGGGACCAAGACTGGCAAATGGGACTCAGCCTGTTTTGTTCTCTCAAGTTATTACCTAGTACTTTCTGATGAAGGGAAAAATCAAATACGTTTCTATGCCAGTGGCCAACCCTGTGTTATTGAAAATCAAGTTCAAGATGGAATTCACAAGGTTAGTGCTACCACACCCAATTTTCACAGAAGTTGAGAAAACTTACTCCTTTCTGGAGCATTTTCATTATATCTGGGAGACTGTAAGCAAAGGAAAAAGCGAAGTGTTTGTAGGAATCCACGCATTTGTTATTAGTGGGAAACAGCTTCCCAGTGGACACATCAGTGCAGAGATCCAGGAAATGGCAGTGATTGGAAACTCGCGTCCTCCCAGCCATTTCAGAGGCTGTTTACTAACAGCTGTCTACTTCCTAGCACCACTTGGACTTGGATCTAAACGAGAAATAGGATCTGGTAACATTAAATGAAAAGCACTTGGGAACTGATGCTTATTAAAGGGAAGGAAATCCACCCACAAATTTGTTCTTCTACTAGGGAAAGACTCGGCAGATGAAGTGCCATCTGTGGTGTCTTATCCTGAGCCACTCCAGGCATGGAGGCAAAGTTTGTTTAAAAGAATATATTCTAGAAGTGTGATTTGGTGTGCATCGGTGCAGACAGACCACTCGTGCCGTTTCTGAGGAGCACCGTGGCTGATTAGGAAAATTGACAAGAGGTCTGTGCTACTGATTCTGGTTGCCAGCCAGTCTGTTACTCCTGTGTTTGCCACTGGCCTCCCGGTGCAAACCCACTGGTGATACATCATCTTCCTACTTTCTGCTGTAGGCATGGTACATTCTGGTAATAGGAACTGTGTTATCTTTAGGGGTTTAAATTCTGATTTTGCCACCAACTCCTATTCTGTTGTGATCAAGTCACTTTTCAATAACTACATAATCATTTGTTCATTTCATGGAGAAAATACTGGAAATGTTTTTAGAAATCGCGTCACAGAATGAGCCATTTTGCTCTGTCTTAGATTTCATTTCAACCAATCTTGCTACACGTATCATTAGCCAGAGATGCCTGTTGATGGCTTGGCAGAAACTACAGTCATTAAATGAAAATGGATTGTCTTGGAGGTTGCCATCTTGATTTTGAATCTGAATGCTAAGTGTTGAGCTACCTTCAGCCCTTGCCTGAAAATAATAGTTTTCCTTTGCACACAGAGTTTAAAGAATATTAATGAAACAGAATATTAAAAGATTATCTGCCATTCGTTGTTGTACCAAACATTTTCTAGTGTGAAGACCTCTTTTTAATTCCTTCATGAGTCATATATGATGGTAGCTATGCATTTAACATTTTGTGGAAGGACCAGCTTGAATTTTATAAGTTTGAGACTTCATTTTGAATTTTCTTAATTGTAACATATCTAAAGATGTTTGGAGAATGGCATTACATGTATTTATAGTCATAAGGTGGTCAGCAGAGAGTCCTCGGTCCTTGTGTACTCATGGACTTTGGAAATTGCCCATTTGTCTCTCCAGTCCCATCATTTTACAGATAAGAAAAGTTGGGGCCCAGAAGATGCAAGGACTGGCCCCAGGTTTGTGGTTCCTGGAAGAACTGACTGCAGTCCATGTTTTCTAGTTCCCTCTCCTAGTTGGGCTGCTGTCCTCCAAGTCCCAGCCGGCCGGCACTCAGGGTAGTCAGTGTCCCCGCTGAAGGCAGCCACCAGAGCTGAACCTGGCGCTCAGCATGGGACAGCCCTTGCCTCCTCTCTATCTCTAGAGGATCTGAAAGATTTGAGGCCACTTCCAGTTAGAAAAATAATAATAATAAGCTATGGGGAGAACAAAAAAGTAAAACAAGAAATAACTTTTATGAAAATGCTAAGCTTGTTAGACCTTGTCTTTAAAAAGGCTGCTTGTGTTTTCCTGCTGGGGCTAAGGCTTGTTGAGGAAAATACTCTGTTTTTCTTTTTAAGTAGGTCATGGCTTTTCCTGCTGCCTTCATTTTCTAGCCCTCTAGCCAAGTAGTTCTGTTGCAGAGAAGTTGCAGTAGTAGGAGCAGATATGATTTCTACAAACAACAGTGGTGGCCACTTCCAAAATAGTTTTCAGCGGCTGGAGTTGGTGCCGGGCAGAGTGGGCAGCGTGCTCAGGCTGACCCTCGGCACCTGGTAGAAATGTCAGCGAGCAGCAGTGGCCAGGCTGTCACAGAGCTCCCTGCAGCCCTGGAGCCTGTACAGCTGGCGCTGGGGGCCAAAAAGAGAAATCATCACCACTGTGGAGTTTTATTTATGCTTCACTTAAGATTTGTAAGGGGATCGGTTGCTACCGTTCCTGGGGAAGTCTGGGAGTTTAGATGCTAGGGAAGGGAACCTCACACAGACTCCTTCTAGGCCTGCCTCTCAGCAGGAAGCCTTGTTTGCATTTAAGTCTTAGATATAGCTTTTGTCTTGGTTTAGCGATGCTAGTCATAAGATTTTGAGCAGATGGGGTTTTTAATTAGCTCGTTTGCATGTCAGGTTTTCATTCATCTTAGATGGCAGGGGACCTGTACTTCACATGTCTTAATTATTTTACTTCTCCCCCTCTCCTCTCTCTTGCCCCCCCATCTCCTTTCCCCATTTTCATTATTATTTTCCCTCTAGTTTACATTTGCGGCATATAATGATTACATTCTCTGTGAGTAATTGGTACAGGTATGTGACACATCTTAAATCTCTTTACAACCCCCTTCTCACCCTTCCGCCACCCTCGGTCTCTTGCTTCCCTTCTCATTTGTGAAAGATCTTTCTCCCTGTTCCTTTCATCAGTGTTTTACTTTGTCCTCTACTTTATTGGTACTTTGGATTTCTTAATGAGAGAAACTATGGTATTTAAGTGTGTGTATCTTATTTATTTCACTTCACATTGTTTTGAAAGATGCATCCATTTTCCTACAAATGACTCAACTTTATCTTCTTTATGGCAGAGTAATACTCCACTGGGTATAAATACTACGTTTTCTTTATCTGTTCATCTGTTGATGCACATACGGGTTGCTTCCAATATTTACCTGTTACGAATTGTGCTGTTACAAATAGTGGCATGCATGTTTTACTGTAATATGATGCCTTTGACTCTTTTGGATAAAACCTAGAGAAAAATCTTACTCCAGAAAGAATCATCATCAAACAAAAAAATCAAATAATAACAAATGCTAGTGCAGCTGTGGTGAAAGAGGAACATTTCTACACCATTGGTGGGAATGTAAGGTGGAAATAAGTACGGAGATTTCTCAAAAAAAAAAAAATAGAAATTCCATTCCACCCAGCTATTCTCCTAGGTGGATATTTTAAAATATTCAAATGAGATGATTTGGTTTGAAATGATGTGATTCAGTAACTTTTGTGGCTAAGCTGTTTTACAACCTAAAAATCATCGAGAATGCTTAGCACTAAAGCGAGGGTGCTCAGATGTGTGCGTATGCAAATGGGTGTGCTTTAAAAAGGGAAGGAACCCTGGCTGCATGCTGCTGTGCTTGAACCTGGACCCGGTCTCCCACACGGGCAGATCTGCATGATGCATCTAATCAGGACGTACTGGAGATACTTTTGTAACCATTTTGCATCTTCCTCCCTTAAATAACAGTATGCTCTATCCTTCAAAGGTCACAACACTGAGCTTACAATCTTTAAAAAGCAAAAGAAGAAAATAGAAATTCCATGATGCCAGATTGGACC
This sequence comes from Hydrochoerus hydrochaeris, assembly GCA_004027455.1. Lineage (NCBI taxonomy): Eukaryota > Metazoa > Chordata > Mammalia > Rodentia > Hydrochaeridae > Hydrochoerus > Hydrochoerus hydrochaeris. The sequence continues at coordinate 84,447 of PVLA01001633.1, read as the reverse complement.
GTATCCACCACCCTCAGCCAAGCCAAAGCCCAGATGCCAGGCCCCTCGAGGTCACTGTTAATTCCTTCCCCATGACTGGAAAAATGTAGCTTCCTCTAGCACCATCAGGAAAACACACTGCTACTCTCTGGAGGGGTCTGTGTGGCCACAGGCCAGGCTGACACATGGATGTGCGCACATCTCCTCCCGCAGGCTCCTTCCATCTCACCCCTTGGCTTCATCGTTTTCTCAGGAGAATTAGATTTATTCTTCCTGGTGTTTTTGAGCCAAAAATTGAGGCCAATCATAGCACAAGAAAGGCGCTCTTCCCTTTAGACCACTTGGCGAACTTTAAATGTTTGGCTTCACTGGTGAGAGTCCTATATGAGTTTCCCCTACAAAAATGTCACATCCGTGAAAATGAGTCTTTGGTTTTCCTCAGCTTTCTTTCTATTCTCAGCTTCTCTATGGCACTGGGCAGATAAAAGGCACTCAAAGGATATTTGCTGAATTAGCAAATGATTATAGCAAATATTTATTGAACAACTGTATGTCAGTTCCTGTTGGAAACACTGCAGGTGTAACAGCAAATAAAAGCAAGGGCATCTTTGGGCTCCAAGCACTAAGACTCCGGTTGATGGGTAGATCCAGTTATCCACTTTCAAAAAAAAGAACAACACATGGTAACTGAAACTAGAAGCCACAGTGATCAACCTCTGAAATTGTTGGAAATACACAAAAAATTTTATCTCCTCGTCCTTTTCTCATTAAAGCATCTCAAGTTCCAGGTTCTGGGTGCAGGTATTTCCTGCATCCTTCCAGATTCTTCTCCCAGCGAGAACGGCTGTGATAATGTTCTTTCTTTTCAGCTGTCAGCCACTGAGTTGTGCCGGCCACAGGGCTACAAACAGGCTTTGGAAAGGAGCTGGCAACTTCGCCATCCTTTAGGGCCATTTTTATGGGAAAAGATACCCGTGGCCTCTAGCAATGAACCAAGTTACCCCTTGCAGTGTAATCCAGCTGTGGTTATGGAGGATTTTAACAGGACGAAACCCAGGGAAATGTTGACAGAAGCATTGCAGGTGTTAATAACCAGCTTTTATTTAAATTTTACATTTACTCTCTTGCCCCACATCATCATACCCAAGGGCAGGGCCTGCTGAAGACCTATCACACGTCCAAGGCCATCTCCTCCTCAGACGACGGCATCACCCATCTCTCACACAGCTCCTCTTCCACAGAGAAAAGCGAAACATTTTTCCGTCAGAGGCAAATGCCTTCTTATGCTTCTCGGTGCTACTGCACAGAACCCTAAGTGTGGATGCAGCGTGTCCCTATGGGTCACGGTAAGTGAGAGGGGTGGGGTGTCTCACGAGTCAGTTTGGGGAGCCACAGTGCCAGTAAGCACCCACTGCCTGCCGGAGATGCTACTGTGAGACTGTACCCCACGTACAAACCCGGGTCTTCTCCGTGTCCCCTCATTTAGAGAGGATAGGAGGGAGGAGAGGCAGGCAGGAGGGGCCCGAGGCACCGTGGGGTGTGTGGACCAGTTCCCCACGACAGATGGAGGCGTTTGGTATCACACTTGTATACCAGTTCAGAAGAGGTTTTTTTTTTTTTTTTTAAGAAAAATTAGTATTGAGACTTGGAAAGGATTGTCCAGGACTGGTTTTCACTTCATTAAAGCTTTCTTCCCTTTAGGAAAGAATGCACCATGGAGCTATTTTAGGCAGCCAGCACCATCCGTGCCTCTTTAATGTTCATTTCCAACTTTGCAGACAGACTGACGCTGCTGCCCAGGAAATGGACCCCCCACCCCCGGCTTCCTTCAGCCCAGCCCGCTGCAGCGCCCCCGGCGGAGGGGGCACCCTGCCCCGTGGGTGCGGGTGCGGGTGCGGGCCACACAGCAGGCCTGCGCCTTTTTACAGTCCCAGCATCCTGCCTGACCCCCTCCCTGCACAGGCCAGTTGCTGTGACAACTCCAGCTGGGCAGGGCTGCCTGGTTTTGCTGGAGAGGTTTCCTCTTCACCCAGGAGGGAATCACGGCACCTGTGAGGTCCTGCGATGCGCAGCGCCTCCACCAGAAGGACCCCGGGGTCCCCCAGGGGGGCTGGGCCCAGGCCCTCCTGGGCGGGGGACGAAGGGCTGGGGGTGTACATCAAGTCGCCCGCCCGGCGGGGAGGCTCCAGCCGCCAGATGTTCCGAGCCTCGTGTGCAGAAGTGTCTGTAGTGGGATTCTGTTTGAAAACGATTGTTGATACTCTCAGGAGACAGCCTGTGACAAATTGTATAATCAAAAATGTTAAAAATAGCATATTTATTCTCTGGAAAAGCTGAGTTCCCACAATTCAGGGAGCTGGGAAAATTGCTAAACTTTTTGGACATAAAGTGCTGATTCCCTGTGCTTATAACCCTTTCGGTACACATATGCTTTTTCATTTTAAATCTTATTTTCCTGAATTGCTAACAGTGCCCAAGTGAGTCAACTCATATTTCTGAATACAAACACAAGATGAAAACGTACATATAAGATTAACAAGATAATTACAAAAATGACTGAGTATTTCAGAAAACATTTTTCCAAACAGGCACCAAGCCTAATTGGAGAGACATAATGTGAGTCAAACATAAAATTCACACACGTAATTTTAAGTTTTCTAGTAGACACATGAGAAAAGTAAAAACGAATCAAATTTATCATAACATATTTAATAATTTTATTTGGTGCCACATATCAAAAAATCATATGGGTCACCATTATATTCCTTTGAAGTCTTATAATGTTCTCATTCATTGAGAACAATAAAACAATGGTTTTATTCTGCTTGGTTTGATCTTATTATGTGTGATGGTATGAGCAGCTACTTTGAAGAAAACAAGGCAATATGGCGACCATTGCTGATTTAATATCATCTTGCTCTGTAGTCCTACCATGCTCTTGTTTTTCTATTACCATTGGTTCTATCATGCTGTATCTTATTGGATTTTAATATGTATGATAGTATAAACAAATTTTTTATGGAAGATGAAAAAAAATCTTACTTAGCATGAGATCGATATAAACAATTGAGACAGTTTACATTCTCTTTTTTGGTGTTAAGGGTTCAAAACTGGTTGTGTATTAGCCAGGCAGAGTGGCCTGCAGTCTCAGCTACTGTGCAGGGTGAGGCAGGAGAATCAAGCCAGGGGTTCAGGAATGGCTTGAACAGCATAGCAAGACCCAGTCTAGAATTTAAAAAAAAAATCATTGTGTATTTTTTTACTCTTTCAGCTCATCTTGATTCAAACTGTCCCAGCTGCCACAGGTGGCAAGTGGCTGTCATATTAGACTTCCCAAATCTAAACCCTAGCAAGAATTTTAAAATGAGAAAAATCATTTGTTTAAAAATATTTAAATGTCTGTCATTGTCTCCTAGGGCCTCCAATGCACAATGCAGGGGCGAGATTCTGAGACACACAGAGCTTCATAGAGAACGTCAGGGAGGAATGAGTTTGGGAAATGTTTGGAGCATCAGGGTGGCCCCCAGCTGATGGCGGGCGCTACTGGAAAGTAGAGGGGCCCCGAGGAATCAGGCCTAACTGGAGAAACTAGGCCACTGGGGTGGGGGAGGTGTGACCTCTGGAAGAGCACCTTGGGACTTCTGCCCCTTTTCCTCTGTTTCCCGGCTGTGGAGGTGAGCAGTTTCAGCCGTATGAAGGCGCTATTGCCTGACATAAGGTTTTCTGCCTTGTCACAGATAAAAGCCATAGTGCCGAGGAACCATGGACTGAAAGCGCTGAAACCGTAATCCAAGATACACTTCTCGTCTTTTAAATTGTTCATATCAAGTATTTTGTCACAAGGAGGCAAGCTAGCATAGACTGCAAGTAACACAAACTGAATTACAGTGACGTGTATGTCACTTAGGCTGGGTTATGAGCCCCAGATTTTTACTCAGATGCTATTCTGGATGTTCTCATTAAAAATTAGACCACTCTTAATGAGATTAACCTTTGGAACAGTAGACGTGAGTAGAATATGTCACCTTCTGCAACATGGGTGGGACTTGGGCAACCAGCTGAGGGCCTCAACAGAACAACTGGCCTCCCCCAGCAAAAGGGGAATTCTGCTCATCAGTGACCTTTGGACTGGAGTTGTCACTGGCTCCTCCCTGGATCTTCAGCCTGACCACCCACCCTCAGAATTTGGACTTGCCAGCTGTTATGGTTGAGAACTAGACTGGCCCCCCGGAGTTGATTGGATTATGGGATTTTAGCTGATTTGCTGTTAAGAGATAGAATCTAGTCAAAGAGGCAGTCTCCGTGGGTGTGACCTGAGAGGGTCTGTCTCCTTCCCTGGCTCTTTCGTGTTCTCTCTGCTTCCTGTCTTCCATGAGGCGAACTGTTTCTCCTGCCATGTCTTCCACCATGCCACCCTGCCTTGGAGCAGGCCAACCTGGACTAAAACCATGAGCCAAAATAAACCTGTCTTCCTTTAACTTGGTACCAGATATTTTGTTCCTGCAGCGAGGAAAGTGACTGAGACACCAGCCTCCATAAACACAAGTCCTTAAATTAAATCTCTATGCATATCTTACTAATTTTGTTTCTCTAGAACCCTAATATAACAACTTATATCAAGAGGAGTTATTTTGTCCCAGAGGTACCTGGATCGGGTAGGTTCTATATTTAAGTTTGCCAGGCTATGGGTGCCATGCCTGTGATGCTATGGTGATCTCTTGTACTCAATGCCACATGGTCCCATTTGTCCCTGGAGTCTAGAGTCCAGGGCATGTGGTGCCTGGCACCCAGATGTCACAGGGCATCAAAGATCTCTTGTTGCTGGCCTCAAACTCACAGCAATGCTCCTTCCTCAACCTCCCAAGTGCTGGGATTACAGATGTGTGCCACCATGCCTGGCAGAATTATCAGGTTTTTGTTTTTTTTAATTTTAGGGTCTCCCAAATGGCCAGATCTGTGACAATTTGAGCAACAAAATGAATAAAAATAGTAATGGATTATGACCCATCAAACAAGATGAGAATATAAAAAATAACTGAGTGAAGAAATCAATGGAGAAAAAGGGAAATAAGCAGAAGTACAAATAATAAATGCAGAAGGAAATGTTAGCAATCTACACTAATAATCACTTCAGGCAAAAATCACGAATGGATTCCAGAATTATTAGATTAACAAACATACAATGAGACACATAATACTTGCCCTTTGTTACATGATTCATATTGATAAAGAGAGAATTTTATATGTGCAGTGAGAAAATCTGGCCAAACCACCATAATCAAGCGATCAGAAGCCATGGTGCAAATGTGCCTCTTGATGTGATGCCCCAAGAACGACTCGTCTTGCTTCTGAATTGTCTTCGCCAGAAACCCATCAGCTAATTAGTGATTCTCAGCCGGGGCTGACTTCCTCCCACTGTAAGGAAATACTTGAAAGTATCTGGAGACGTTTTTGATCCTCTTTCAGAAACAGAGAATCATCCGGCCAAAATGTCAGCAATGCCAAAGTTGAGAAACCCTATTTAAACTGACTTTGGAGGAAACGTCAGATAAACATGAAGTAGTGGGGGAGGAGCAGTGTATGAAATAACTGTCAACGCTTTTCAAAGCCAGGGAAGATAGGGAAAGACAAGAGGAACTGCATAAATTAAGGAAGACAAGGGCCAAGGACCAAATGCAATGTTTGATGCTGGTCTGAATCCTGGATGAGAAAAATGGGCGATAGTGAATATTTGAATCGGCTGTAGATTAAATAATAAAATTATGTTAGTGATGGCTTCCTGATTTTCGTCATTGTGCTATGAATAGAGAGGACATTAACATTTGAGGAGACTAGGTGAAGAGCAGGCAGGAATTCTGTGTGCTGAGTTTTATACTTTATTGAGCAGTCAGTCCAGAATTACTTCAGAAGGAAAAAAAATGTTAAACATAAGATATTTTATAAGTAAAGAAGATTGAAAACAATCCGAAAAGATTTCAGAGGACAAGATGTCATACAGGAAGGCCCCAACACATCTGCTTACTCCAGGTGCTAAGAAGACTGTCTGAGATTCCCAGAGCTGTGTCCAAAGGACTCAGGAGTCAACTTGGAGAAGCTCCACTGGTCAAAAGAGGAAAGTTTGGGTTACAGTGATAATTGCAATGGACTGAAATTTATCAACTATACTTAAATCCATCACTTGACAATAATACAAAAAGTCATTATGACTTTCAGAGGATGAAAGAAAGCAAATTACTGTCTTGAAAAGTGGGAAATCGAGCTGAAGAACCAGGATTTATGCCCTCTCCCTTGATGAACCATGCCATTCAGTAACCAAATACTGGCTAAGGAGAAACGTCTCTGAGAGTATTCTAACCAATGTCACGGAACTCTGAAGAGCGTCACCTCTCTGCACCCTCTAACGAGTGGCCATAGGCAGTTTCTAAGCTCTCAAGAAGACAACTAGCTACAGTGCATCTCCGTCAGCTTCAGAACCTTCAGTGTACCTTTGTCGAGGAGATGGAACCTGGATTTGACCTTGTCTCTGGCTTCTAACTTGGAGGATGTACAGGGTTTAGAGGGGTAAGGTGGGGAAGAGGTCCTGATAAGGGATGGAGGGGCTGGCACTGTGCCAGGGCACTTTGGGGGATTTCTGGGTGACTGCAGTTTGATTTCATGTCCTTGGAGCTATTTACCTTATAACCACTTTTCTGTCTGTCCATTTGTTTCATGTGGTTTTCTGCAGTCGTGTTTTGTTTTTCAATAGAAGGAAAAGATGAAGGGGGGAAAAAAAAGAAGACCAAACAACCGAAAATTTTTCCATAGCTGTTTAGTTTGGGACAGCAAGGCCGCTGGAGGTCAGGGTAGAACATAGTGGACTCGCTTTCTGGGGAGTTTGGGTTAAATTTCCTCCAATTTATTGTAACCTTTCATGAGCAGTGAGTTTATTTTTAAAAAACAAGTAAACAAAACCGTGATAAGCTCTGTCCCCTGGCCTCTCGGAGTGGTGAGGAAATAGAGTTCTGTGTTTTCTCTTGCAAAGGCATTGCTTAATATTACCTAAGGCATCTTTGTAATGCATCGGGGCAATAAATGTCTGTGAATCAGCGGGGCAGCAAGACAAGATGAATGATGCCAGGCTTTTGTTGCTGATACCTATGAATTCACATGGCCCAGGTGGAACCTTCTAGACACGTTGGTGCTTGCAGCACAGAGGTGTGCCTTGCATACCGCAGATATTCCGTAAATGCTTGTCTTATAAAATGTAAGTGAATCAGGCGAAGGAGCATATTCAACAGCTAAACTCAGACCGGATTTACATGCCGTTCATAACTGTACGAAGAGCCAGGAGATCTTCAGCAGTGATGTCCCGGAAGCCAGTTTTCTGTGGTGATTTCCTGCATCATCATAGCTTTAAAGAAGGTGATGGCTACTAAATTTGTAGCACAGCCTAGACTGTCCTCCCATGCTCCAGCGACGTCCTCCAAAGTCCTGCCGAACAGCTCCCCTTGGATGGCTAATTTCAAAGTTCTTGTTTCTCAGCTCCGCTTGCTGATTTCTACCTCCATAAACCTTCTCCACCTCCAGCTTTCTCATCTCTGTAAATAGTTACTTCTTCCTTCAGTTGTTTTGTTCTCCAGTCTTGGGGTAGGTCTTCTTCTGTCACCACTAGCCCGTCAGCAAATTCTTTTGATTCTACAAAATGTGTTCAAAAATGTTTCTTCCGGCATGCCCAGGGCTATGGTGGTTCACACCACTATCATTTCTTTTAATTTCAGTATAATTTCAAACATATAAAGAGAGTTACCTGAACAGTACCGAGAACTCCCATATACCTATTACCCAAATGCATCGATATCTTGCATTTTCCTTTAATTACTTTAGCATTCTCTATCAACTCTATTTCTTCCCTCACATCCTTGTACAAACACACACCCGCCATACAAATATATACACAAACACACGCATATGTTTCACACGGGACCTTGATTACTGAGAGAGTTAGCTGCAGGGTGTTCAGTGCTGAGTTTCTTCTCTCTTTATAATTAATGCCTTGTGGGGGGATGTTTAAAGGCTGTGTAAACATGTAATGCCTCATCAGATTTTCAGCCACTGATTTTAGTTTCCTTTGATTTTCTAATTCCACCATCCCTTCTACATTTATTTTGCAAAGAAGTGCTTTCCTTTATGCCCCATGTATTAAGGTACTGTGTATTCCTTGAAGTCAGTAGAACACACAGGCTCTTACTGCTTTGGGTTCTGTCACTTTGATCATATGTTTTGATAGTCAGTTTTGCTAGACTTGGTCATCGGTTCGAGGGCCTTTCACCATGACCCTGTCTACCTGGAGACACCGCCTTACTTTCTGCAGAAAGAAATGCTCTGGGCTCAATGTTCCTCCCCCTGCCTAGAACTCTATTTCCTCTAAGTAAAGAGTAATATTTAGAAAAGAGCACACAACCTAAGAACTACTATTGCTAAGCTTTTTAATGGGCATAATTAGAAAACTATTATTCACCTATCACTTGCCTTTATCATATCAACTTGTCTTTAAAAATAGGAATTCCTTGACTTTAGCCAAGCAAGCACTCAGGCCACACCTGCCTTCACTTTATCTAACCTACTGTGAGCCATTCTGAGTTGACTTTTGGATGTTTGAAGAAATCTTTGATGTGCTATAAGGTTTGGAATTTTTGCATGTGGGTATCCAATTATTCCGGTATATTTATTGGGGGTACAATCCTTTCTCCACTTAATTGCTTTTGCATCTTTGCCAGAAATCAAATATCTGTTATGTGGGTATCTATTTTGGGGCTTCACATCAGTACTGTGGTGGCTTGTGTATCTTGATATCAATGCTGTTTTGTCATAATTGGTGTAAGTTTGTGGTAAATTGTGGAACTGGGGAGGGCTGGAGCTCTGATTTTGGTCCTTTATCAAAGTTATTTAGACTATAATGAGTCTTTTTTATTTTTACAGAAATGTAAGAACCAAAATGTTAATCTATATGAAAAATGATGTTGACAGTTTGATAAGGGATTGTGTTTTTTGATCTTTATTATTTTCTTCTATTTGTTTTTGGTTTCATTCTGTCTTTTATTTTCAATAAAAAAAATATGAATTCCTACCAACATCTCTAGCTCTCATTCAGAAATTTTGGAGCCATTCTAGTTTTCCTCTTTAATATTTGAAACTGCCTTCTCCAATAGGGAAAAACCTGAGTCCCATTAGAACACACACACACACACACACACACACACACACACTTACTCACAAATGTCAGAATTACTGACTCAGATTCTTTCAAAAATCAAATGTACTATGTAGAATTCAACATTTTAATGGTTTTTCTTAAAAATGAAATTTATGTGGGGTGAAGTTATGTGGTCTTAGCGATACAATTTAATGAGTTTTGATAAATGTATGTATCACCGCCCAAGCCAAGATGTAGAATGCTTTCATCACTCTGGAAGGCTCCCAGTGAACACTTCCGGGCCCCCTGAGCTTCACCAGAAGCAAACACTGTGCTGAAATCTGTCATCACCAAAGAGCTTCCATTTCTGGAACATCAGAGGAAGAGAGTCATAAAGCATGTGTCCTCTTGGGTCTGCTTTTCGCGTTGACATAATGTGTTAGAGAGGTACAAGCCGCTTATTTTAGAAAGTACTTCTGTCAGAAGTTATAGTAGGTGTATGCTGGACTTTAGAAAAACCCGCTTTCCCAAGTTTCTGTGCCATTTCTCATTCCCCCCGTCATGCATCAGGCTTCCCGTTGCTGTCTTTCGGCACCAACATTTATCTAACGCTGGGTTAGTAGCCTAAACTTAGGGAAATGCGTGACTCTCCGTGGTTTGAATGAGCATCCCCCTGATAGCAACTGCTATTGGTCACCTTTTCATGTGCTCCTTGCCGCAGCAGAGCTTTGTGAATGTCTTTTCAGATATTTCACACATTATTCTTTTTTTCCCCTCTAAATTGTTTGTGATTCTTTCATTCAATTTGCAGCACTTTCTGTATATTCTTGATTCAAGTCCTTGGTCAGGCTGATATTGCCCACGTTCTCCTTTGATGGCGTTGCCCTTTCCATGATGCTGCAGTTCTTTTTTAATGATAAATCTAACTTTAATGAAGTTTAGCTTCTTATCAGCTTTTCTTTTTGGTTTCGTGAATCGCGCGGCCTAAGAAATCTCGGCTTGCTTTAAGGTCAGGCTGCAGACTTTGCTTTTTCCTAGGAGCTCTCTAATTTTAACACTTCTTTTAGGTCTATAATTACCTCCAAATTGACGTTCTGTGTGGTATCAGCTGGGAGTTCGTCCTTCGCCAACCTCAGGTCCTAGTGCAACATCACCTCTCAGGGAGGCCCTTCCAGAACATTTTATCTAAAATGTGGGGCTGGGGTGGGGCTCAGTGGCAGAGTGACCTAGCATGTGTGTGGCCCTGAGTTGGGTCCCAGCCCCACATAAATACACAGATGAATTAGGGTGCAATATGGTGCAGCCCCTCACCCTACCCATGGCTCCCACACTTGCGTTTTCTGCATCTTTTCCTTGCTTTGATTGTCTTCATAACACATCACCCACCTGCACATTAGACAAAGAGGAAGACGGTTCATAGTTGTCAACTACTATTTCATGTACTGCCTGCCTGCTTCCACCGTGGAGAAAAGGGAGACAGAGGAGGGCGAGCCAAGCAGCGCTCTGGCACTTCATGAAAAGCATCCTGTATGACTTGGGTTATTTGATAACCCCAGCCTCAGTGTCCGGGCTACATAGGAGAATAATGGCCTCTCTCTAGGCTTATTATTATTTGGTGAAGCTGAAGGAAACAGAGAAACCAAAGAGGACAGCAGTATATTTCTCTCCTGTCTGAGCCTAAAGGTGCAGTCCTCCATGCCGTGAGGGAGGAAGCCTTTCCTCTTGAGATTTGGAGCTTAGAAGCTGTCGTTCTCCTGTGCACCTGACCTTCCAGGAGAGCCCCTCCTGGCCCAGTGACTGATGCAGAGAAAAGAGGGGTCCCAAGGTCTCCCACAAAGCGTTTATTCCAATAACCAGAGCTCATACCAAAGGCTTCACACCCGGTGACTGGGAAAGGTAACATTTGTGTGTTTATTTTGCGTAGCTCTTAGCCAGCTGATAATTTCATTGCTGTGGAAGAAGGGAGAGAATAACAATTTGGGGATAAGTGGTAGCCTTCCCTCCCGGTTTACTGCAAAGATTAAGTGTCTGCAAGATTTGCAGTACCTAGAAATCACTTAAACTTCCTGTTTTTCTGCATTGAATCATTTCTTGGTCTTAAATTAGCATTATTGAACCCTGTGCCACTGGCCCCTGTGGGCTGCACATTTCTGGCATCATTTCCTAAATCCTCTGGGTCTTCTCCAGTTCTTCCAGGTAGAGATGAGATTTGATCCCGCCCATCTAACTAGGGTTCTTACAGAAGATGCGGAGCCCCTGTGCACATCCTGGGGGCTGTCAGAACCAGGGTCCCTAACCACAAAACCATCTTGATTCCTAGTATTCAAATGATGCCCTTACAGCCACCGGGGAAGGTGTAACAAGGCAGATATGCAGTGTTTTATTTATATACCTTTAGCTCTCTTCTCAGCCCTGTGTGAAAAGTGAGATTCTAGGTTGTTACTAAAAAACCCTTTAAAAAATCATTGCTTTTATTTTAAGAAGGGAGGTTCTTTTTTAATTAAAATCTCATGAATACACTTGAAACTGATTCAAGCACAGCTGTACTATGTGTGTGCGTTAGGGTGGGGCTCTGTGCCAGTGAATGGTCTAGACATCCCTTCTTGCTAAGCCTCATTAGGAGAAGATGATTGCTATTGATTATGAAAGAGATTGGCAGCCACTTCAGTAACTCCAGCTACACGCTGAGGTCAGGTTGCCTAGCAACTCAGCCTAAACCAGGACAAGCTCTGCTGTGATTTCCCCCAAAATCCACCGCTAGAAGCAGCAGAGCTAATGATTGAAAGTTAAGAAACCAATCCATGGAATTTCAAATAAAACATAAGTGAACAAACTGCCACGCGGCTCTCAGTGTACTGACAGCCCTGAGGGCAGAGGGGGCAGAAGAGGCCAGAAGGGAGAGCTCAGAGGGCAGCCCTCCAGGATGGCAGTAAATGGGTGCGATTTCCCAACCATGGCCTCCCTGGGTCCTGTGGCTCTGCCTGCCCCATTTCCTGTGTGTTGCTATTGTCTTCTTCTTTCCACTTTCTTCTCCCCACCCTTTCCTTTCACCCCTCCCTTTTTTTTTCTTTTTATCTTCTTGAGACAGGATTTCACTATGTAATTCAGGCTGGCCTTGAACTCACTTTGTAGCCCAGGCTGGCCTCAAACTCTCAGTGATCTTCCTGCCTCAGGCTCCTGAGTGTTGGAATTACTGGCATGAGCTGCCAGGCCTGGCTTCATTTCCTCTTTCGAAAATGGTCTTCCCCATGTTTGGTCCAAAATCCTGTCCTTCCTTTTCCTACAGCTTGATGTACACCTTACCTCTGTGTCCAGTTCGATAGTCCCCACTGGGGCTGATTCCAGAAATGGCTTTGGTTGTTCCATCCTGCTGGGGGTGGAGCCCAGGGATGCTCTATGTAACCCAGGCATGCTTTTTACTGTGTAGACCTCAGCCCTCCATCCACATTCAGAAGATTTGCGGCCCTACAAGCTAAATTTCCAAGGTTGGGAAACCCTGGTCGAACACATATGTTCTCAACAAGGTCAGTAGCTTGAGTGTCAGAATGGTCTCTGGATTAATCCTTCCTGACAAAATCTTTTTCCTTAGTTTTAATTTCCTGGCACTGATACGCAGCCACCTCCAGAATTACATGTGAGTTTAAGAGACATTAACACTGTTTTCCCGGGGAGAAGAGGAGCCAGGTCAGTCATTCAGTGAGCTGGTCCTTCTTTGGGAAAGGAGTACATTCCTTCAGGCTCCCCAAATTGCCTTTGGAAGTCTGGGGCCACTAACTTACCGAATGATACCCAGCAACTTAAGTGATGTTTCATGGTTTTCTCCCAAAGGACCTAATTTACTTGGAGGTTGAGCACAGTAATGCTGGAAACAAAGGCAGTATTTTGAGAGCATCCGATTCCCACCACAGAAAAATTCTTCTCTCTTGGCATGTTTCTTCTTATTCCAGCCTTTAAAAAAAAAGTTGAAATCTCTGAAGGTCAGAAGTAAGCGTATCCTTCTGAAATATTTTATTCTGCCCTCGATACTAGAAAAGTTGTTATAAAATGACATGTACACCCGCCACACACACACACACACAACCTCAACCTCTAGGTCAGTATCTTTTGTTTTTTCTAACCACCGAACATTTTTATTATTAATATAAATTTTAATCAAACCTGGGCAGAATACCTTGAGACATTAAACTTTTACTAAAAGAACACGGCAGATGGGAAGAATGTGTAAAATTTGGTGTTCTTTCAGTTTGATATTCTTCCTTCAAGTCTGGTTTTATCAAGCTCTCCCACCCCATACTTCAGCATAATCCCAGGAGGTGGCCTTCTGCAGGAGAAAAGCTCAAGACTTCAGAGGAGGAGTCCATGGCCGTGGTGGTCTCTGATTAGTAAGAAATCTCAACTTCTCTTAAAATCAGAAAATACTTTCACAACCTTGAGGACAGAGCATGGGGCCTTGTTGGTCAGAGTAAGGAAGGGAAGGTCAGTCCAGGAATGTGGCCGCCTTGCTCCCCACAGCTGTGGAAGTCTCTGGGAAGAAAAGCCCCACACTTCCTGTCACTGCGGGCTGTTCCTTGGGGACTTCCTGTCACGGGCCTATCCGGCAGATTGCAACAACTTCCCCACCCCCTTAATTTTTTTTTCCAACCACTTTGCATGTTCTCTCAACAAAAGAATAAAAGTCAGGGTGAGCTCACTGAAATTCACGCCAAAAAGATATTTTACCACAGAACTACTTTCTAAATGAATTCACATGTCTCAAAACATTTTATGAAAAATATTAGTTAGAGCTTAAAAAATAAGAGTCAGGAATAGGAAAGAGAAAAAGGGATTTTGTGAAGCCAAAATAAAACTTTTACGGGATTTGTTTCCAAAAATAGAATCCCTGGATGTAGCTCTACAGGTTTGGTTCAAGTTACTGTGACAATACAGGGTGACACCATTTGGTTTTACGTGCAAACAGTATTTTCATTCTCAACCTTTTCTGGTGTTCCAACCATGAAAATTACCTTGATGTTGTAAAAGTTGGCTTTTCTGTGTCCTTTGAGGCCAACTTAATGGAGTTTATGTTTTTGATTTTAGTATCACAAATATCAGTGTTTATTTAACCAGACATGGAACATGTGCTGTCTTTGTTTTCCAAACAAATGACCTAAGGCCTAGAACGGCAATTTCATGAGCCAATAGCAGTGGCGTAAAATACACGTGCCTTAAATATGTGCATTTTGCCAGTTTCCAAACCCTTTTTTCACATACATGATCTCGTTTGATCTTCTCCAAATGCCATTAGGTAGGCCTGACAAACATTACAAGGGAGACAGAGATCTCACCCACAGCTTAGGGGTGGAGGACTAGGACTTGCCTATAATTTACATTATGGTTATCATTATTAGTTATCATTTTATTATCGTCACTATTATGTATTGTTATTTCAGTCCTAGGAATTGAAACCAAGCCTTTCACTCTGAGCTGTAGACTCAGCCCCTTTTGAAAATTATGATTTGTTTTAAGACAGGATCTTGCGAAATTGCTCAGGGTACGCTCAGACTTGCACCCCTCCTGCCTCTGCAGAGTTCTGGGGTTATGGGGTGCGTCACCATACACAGCTTCATTTACATTAACGTCTGACCCTGGGTTGCAGACAGTAGTTGAATTTTGGGGATCTGCCAACACTTAATTTCCAAAAAGCACTTCTCAGCCCTGGAATCACAGAATACTCTCAGGGTGGGAAGACAGAGCACAAGCTTTTCCTTTAGGTGTGGGATTTGGGGCCCAGAGATCACCGTGGACTTCACCCACACTGCACCCCGGCTTTCTGCTCACACACTCTGTGAGGGATGTGACCAGCACAGCTGTGTACAGTTGTCCTAGCAAGCACAGGCTTTCCTGGGCTTCTCCCTCATGCTGCCAGTGCCAGGGCTAAGCAGTTGAATGCTATGCAGCTTAAGACATCAGGAAGGAATGATCCGAGAGCCGGGGCACTTGTGACTGCCTGCCATGTTGCCATGGTGATATCCAGCATTCTTGTATGTCCATCCCCTCAGGGCCCAGGCTCTCGGTCATTTCCAGGCCACACATGGGCATGGGGTGCACCAGGCAGTGGCTGCCCCTCAGAACTTCTGGGAAGAACTGTACTGGTAGCTTTACTCTCTCAGACCTCAACTCTGTCTCCGTACCTCCCCACCACTGTCTTCTCTCCCTTCAGGTTTTGCCTGTAGGGAGGACCAGAGACTCCCTCCCAGATCAAGGAGCCGGAGCTGCCAGGCTACTGGGGTCCACAGAGCAGGGCTGATGTTCTCCCCGAAGATGGGTAGAATGCAAGATGGAGAAAGGCATCCAACCACAATTGCTATAAAAGTTGGAGGCAGGAGAAACCTGAGGGCAGACTGCTGGCCTGATCCAGGGAGTGACATCCCAGAGGAAGAGGACTGACCAACCCTCCCTGCCTGTGTTTTGGACCCCAGAGCAATGGCCTCCAGCATTTCGGTGACCGTCTCCAGCACCTTGGTGCTGGCTTTGCAAGAGTCCTTCAGCTAGACTCTCAGGAAGGCTGAAACCAGGCGGCCAACCTGGCTGTGCCTGCCTGCCACCCCCACTGTGCTCCTCCCATGCGCTGAGCATCCCGGAGGCCCGGCCTGCTGGGAAGAGCTCTTTGATGCGTTCCTTTTCCAATAGTAACAGGTGCTTGGAATACTTATCCAGATAGGGGCGGGGTGGTGGGCGGGAGAAAAATGTCACCTGAGGCTGATGCTGCGGACTGGGAGGACAGTGGGAAAGGAGGCTGAGGGGATGGCACACTGCAGGCTGCCCGGGAGATGGCACCGTGGTGAGCAAACTGGGAAGACTTTGGAGTTGCTGAGACAGAAGGTGCAAGGCCAGGATGAGGGCTTGGGATGGGGCTGGGGACAGTGGAAAGCAGGGCAGAGAAGCCAGCCCAGGCTGACCGGCTGTCCACAGCCAAGTCCCAACTCAGCGGCTCTGGAGAGACGGGCAGCTGTCTTTCTCATGCTACAGGAGGTGGGTTATGTTCGCTAGTATTGGTTGGGTGGCTCAAGGTCATCAAGGCCTAGATCTCACCGAGCCTCCTGACCCTTCTTTCCTGGCCTGCTCCCTCGGAAGCGAAGCAGAAAGAGCATGATGGAGTCTACTAGTCAAGTTGGACTTTTAAGGAGATTTTAAGGCCTAAAACTCCAGCGTACAGCTGTCAAAGGAGGACTGCCCTTCTCCCGGGCGTCGCACATGAATCTAGGAACTCACGTTTTGAGTCTTCCCCAGACCAATGGCAGTGGCCAGTTCACAGGTTGGCATAATCCAGGGCCTTGTGATTCCTCAAGTGCAGCAGGAATTTTGAGTATAATTTCATCCCACCAGGCCCTAGCTCAAGAAGCCTGGAAGATCTTCCATTAGATGAAGGCTGGCAGGCAGGACTCTCCTCCAGTGCTTCTCTGATTAAATCCAACAGAAATAGGCTAAGCACCACCAGCTCCCAAGCCCACAGAAGCACCAGCAGCTCTGTTTCTCAAGCCCTGAGCTCCAGGCAGACGGGACTGGACAAGCCCGGCACTCGTCCACCCACGCCGGTTCCGTTTGCCCTGTTCATCCGCCACCTTCCTCTTCTTGTCCAAGTCATTGCTTCTCCCGCACATGAACTGAGAAGATTCTGTCCTCTTCCTATGAATAATTCACAACACTCCCTGTCCACTTTACCTCACCCAGCAGCTGGAAAGACTGCCTCGCTACTACTTGCTCTGCTGAGGTCACCAAGCTCTTGTTCTGTTTCCATAGAAGCATATCCTGTCTCATTTTTGTATCTTCTCTATAAAGCCTTCAGATTTTTTTTTTATTCTAAACTAACGAAACGAACGAACGAATGAACGAAGGGTAACAGTTTAATTGCTTTGAAAAGGTTCATTTGCCAATTTAGATCATTAGGAAGATTCCCCGGATTAAACCCGCAGCTTCCCTCAGAATGATGAGGGAGGCTCCCCGAAGTCCGCATCCAAATAGAACCTTGATGGGAGGGGTTAGTCTGTGCCACGCCCAGATCCTTCCGTGCGTTTGTTGCAGTCACTTTCTTGGGTAGATGGAGAAACTGGCATGGCAGAGCTTTAATCTAGTATTCCTCAGTGCACTAAATAAGTGTCAATAGCTCGAATGGCCCAGCAGGGTAGTGTGTGAGGCGAGCAGAACACATGGGGGTGTGGAATTGCCTATTGAAACGGAAGAAATTCTAATTCTACAGGTATCATTTAATTCTGATGCGAGCAAGTAGATGTCTTCAAAAAAATAACAGTTGATTGCCAAGTGGAGTTGTCCCCATTCAATAGTCAAACTGCCTAAGAAAATACAACTCAGGAAAGTTGGTTTTGAATACAATAGAAATTCACAATAGACTTCTGTTGCACAGGGATCAATCTGACTTTATAGCATGACTCTCAAAACACATATAATAAGCCTTTGGCTTTTAGTACAGGTGATGAAGACTGTAAACCTGTGATTGTGTTGGACTCAGTGCTTAAGTACAAGATAGGCCTGAGGGGTCTGATTCTCAGATGTGGCATTTTAACAGGAGTTAAAATTCTCCCCCAGCTCTGCTGACATTAAATATATAGGGACTTGTGAGTACAGAAACACTTTTGTCATGAATCCTGCCTGGAATAATTTTTCCAAAATAGAGACCATCTTGCTTTCTTCTTCAAATAATTTCATTCGACAAGGCCAGCCCACACGTTAAAAATTAACGTCCAAACCCTTCACACTGTGGATTAATCTCAGCATCTTTCTGGAACTGGGTCAGGATTCACCCAGAGGCTTTTTACAGACTTTGCCTCTGGGTAGCAGCTTGAAGCCCAAAATTGCTCAGACTCTGTTCATGGCATAAACTGGGGATGATGGCAGAAGGTCTCTTTTCTGGGATCAGCGGTCACCTCCATGTGGCTTGCCAATTGTGTGATTCTTGACTTCTGACTTGGACTGGCCTGCCTGTCTCTCTTCCGTGTCTCTCTCTCTTCCCTGGAATCGCCTGTCCTTTCCTTCTGCTCCAGCTAAGTCCACTCAAACCCTTCTTTTTCCTGTCTGGATCAGAGAGCTATTTCTAGTGCAAGCTGGGCTCCTGGTCAGATCTTGACCTCGGTCTCTCCTCTCCTATTCCGGTGTGTGCCCTAGTGAGACATTTACTTGACAGAAACCTCCTCTACACATTTTCCCTTCTAGTGAGTTTGGAACACATTACTGTTAAAAATAGTTACAGCATCGGTCTGTGCGGTCAGGGCTGGGAGTTGGTAAATTAAATGAAACAAAAAATCATACAAGTGATATCTACACATCTAAGCATTTTGTTTGAACTGAAAACATTTTAATGCACGTTTCTTTACCTGTCTTTTGAAGAAATGCCAAGATTTCTCTGATTAAAGTTCTAAGTATTTATAGTGTTTCTACCCTTTCTAGGCTTGGTTTAAATTCTTCTGATGGAGGAAGAATTTGTAGATACCTTTAGTTCAAAACTTTTATGATGCCTTCAATCTTTTAAATTTTTCTTGCAGTACTTACACTGATCACAGCTTTACTCAGTGTAATACTTTGCTTTTATCCAGGCTTTGCAAAGCATTTGTTTTCAAGGCCACAGCTCACTTTACACATTATTATGTCACTGCTTCATACAACAGGCATTACAGTATATGACTCTAGTAAAGAACAAGATTGGAAACAGCTTGGGGAACAAATGCGAATGATTCTTGGTAAATGCATAATTCAGCTGGTTAGGAGCAAAGGTACCGAAAGCAAAAGCATGCCCTAGAAACTGAGTCAATATTCAAAGTCCTGTGAGCTTTGTCTGGGAGGTTATAAAGAAAGATCGGAGAGCATTAATTGAAGAGGCATCGGAAATCTGGGGGTAGCATCTACTCGGCAGTGGTACAGAGCAGTGATGGCACACTTCTTTCAGTGCTCAAACTGCAATCCAAAACCCACTTATTTATCTCAAAATGGCAACACAGCAATTAAACATGAAGATCTGGTGTTGGTACTTGGCTCATGTACCGACAGAGTGGGCTCTGCATGCGTGGGTGCCATGTGTGCCATAGATTTACCATCACTGGTATAGAGCATCTCCTGGCTCAGGCAGCCAGGAATCAAGACCTTTCTCTTTTAATTTTATGTAGCAAAACATCTGATTGGATGATGGCTGTACCACAAGATTAATTAATGTTGCCGTGGATATCAGATGCTGAACGTTGGATGTACTGCATCTGTCTCCTTAACGGATGTGTCCACGCGATGCGTCTTTGAATTCTAGAAAAGTGCCCACTCTGGATGCTCGTTTGCATGACACTGGCATCTCAAGCTCAGCACAGTCAGTTATGTTATAATGCTTGTAATGCAGTTCTGTTGTCCCACTGTGATGGATACATTAGAGGATAATTGGGCACTGCATTCATTTCACCTTGACCTTCGAGCAATTTTGCCTGTAGGAAACCCCAGGTGAATAGGGAACACGGCAGTAAGCTGGGTCACCTAGAAGTATACGGGGTTCACACATGAACACAGCGTCTACCACTCCCTTGTTTACATTCAGTGCTATTGGATCATGTGATTAGGTGACTCCGGGCCTCTCCTAAATGTCATCCTCTTGAGGTTGAACAGTTTCCAGTCCTTCAGTTCCTCATGTGATATGTGTTTCAAGAGCTTGACTATACAGATCTTCTCTTGCATGGATTCTAAGTCTGCTTTGAGATGTAAATCTGGGCTGTAGAGTTGCAGAATGAATGTAATATTTTGGACACGGTCTATCAGAGAGGTGATTTAAGTCAAGGCCACCTTTTATTTGGGTACTGTGTTCAGCTGGTCCAGCCCAGAGCTTCTTGAGCTGATTTCTGGCACCAATATTGATTCAGGCCTTTCTCACATGAATGTCTAATTAATTCATCCATGTATCATGGGGTTGTGAGTTATAAAATTGATTGAATCTAAATGTAGAACTTGACATTCATTCATGTTAAATTCACCTTAGTATTCCCTGGCGCATCTAGCATAGTTAGTCCATAATTATTTGTCAGATTGAACAGATTTTCATTTTGTTTTATGCTGCTCAATACAACTTAGCAAAAGTCCGTTGCATTTTCACTGATTTTATATTCTGTAATACTTAAAACTTATTTTAGAAAGTGGTTTGAAATGAGAACTTCGATTCTGTGTTCCCTCTCAGCTTTGTGCTTTCTGTCAATCAGACATACACCCTGTGCCTTATCAATAATTTCCGGGAGCGCGCTAACCTGTTTGCCTCAGCCTGCTCCTTAGTGAGTGAAATATACCCAGCGAAGTCAGCGTTAACCATGTGAAGATCACGTAGCAATCTAAAAGCAAAAACAGGGACTTCGAGGGGTAGATGGAGGAACCATGAAACATGTTTTTATGGAAAGATTCACAGATGCAAGTCCTATACAGAGTTGGAGATGTCGTGTTCACCGGGCACTGTCAGGTCCTAGCTGACCCACGACTCTCCGGATTTGAAGTACAGAGCTGAATCTCACATTTCTGTGGAAACTGTCTTGCTTTTCGCAAAAAATTTTAAAACATGTTTTGAATTGAATTGTTCAAGGATCCTTCCATGAGGATCACAGGGGAAGGCCCTTGGGTGGCACCAGCAGCGGAATGGAACACTTTCGGGGCCAGGAGTCCCGTCTGCTTCTTTGTGCTGATGGTCTTGTTACCCAGGGACTGTGCACAGCTTTTCAAGAGCCAGGCAACCGGTCCCCGGTGCGCCCCCCCTCCACAAATGGAAGAGGCAAGGTGGGCCTGGAGGGAAAAAGGGGCTGTGACGATTGTGTTTTCTGGCAATTTTATCTTTTAATGCTGTGCTTCAAAACCTGCAGGAGTGACTGCATGTAACTAGCTGCACACCACTGCAGATTTAATCCATTCAGGGGCGGCCTACAGGAACAAAACGACCTGACGGGTGGTGCCACAGGCGGCGAAAGGCTCCTTCTTGTTTATTTATTGACCTATTTCTTTATTTCCCGGAAGGGAAGCTAAGGCAGGAGCCCCATGCTCATGCTAATCTTTTCCCTTCCTTTTCTCTCAACCCTCAGGGAGGAAGCTATTCAGGCAGCCAGGAGGCTCTTACACACTTCTTATCTCCCACCAGAGCCTGCGCTGGAAATGAGATGCAAAGGCTGGACCAAGAAAGGCTGTTGTTCCCTTAATTGGGCGAGCGGCTTCCCTTTGAAGTCCTGTCTCCCCGTGGAGCCCGGAGCTGGCCGGGTCCCCCAGCCCATGTCACCATATGTAATCTCTCACACACCAGAAGCAGATGTTCTTCGGCATGGATCTCTTTTGAAGGGCCTTTAATAGGATTTTTCAGCCTTCCATATGCCAGGCAGGCAGAGGGAGGGACAGTGCTCAGAAAAACCACTGATGAAAGATTTCAAGAGTGTAGTGCTCTGTGCCTTCCCTGCTCCATACTCTTCTGTCAGGATCCTGCAGGGTTTTTTTTGGTGGGGGGGTTCTGAGCGCCCCCCCAAAGGGGATTCCACCTCTGCCCTTTCCAAAGCTCCTCCCTGAGGCTTTGCAGTTCTGTCCCAGTTCCCTCCATTCATGGCCATGGGCATTCTTTGCTTTCCTGGCTCTACTTGGGGTCCTTAGAGACACAGGAATTGCTAGTGGCTCTGGTAGGATGCCCAGTCCATGCAGCAAACACCTCACTGGGAGCTGATTGTGGTGAGAGGGGCCAGGGATATAGCTCAGTGGCACAGCGCCTGCCTGGCAAGCATGAGGTCCTGAGTTCGATTCCTGATGCCCACTTAAAAATAAAAAGATAAAATAAAAACCCATTGAGCTCATTCAGCAGTGGAATAGAGCTTTTAAGCCAAGGGTAGCATCAAATATAAAAATTGTTGTGGGACTCAAATGATATAAACGTGAAGATCCCCAAGAACAAATAATCTGAAGGGCTCAGAAACGCTTATGATTTGTTTGTTAAATGCAAACTAAAGCTTAAAGATGTCTATGTGCCAGAATCCTTATGAGTCAAATGTACCCTGTCTGGGACAGAGACAATGAAATTGAGAGCTTCATGTAGAAATACACGCCTGACACAATAACCGAGCATCTGCCGCATACAGCAAAGTGTTGAGCTGTCCGCAGTGTCCTGTCTTTGACTGCCCCTGTCCTTTCCTCTCCTCACGCAGGGGCTGATTGCGGTGCAGCCTTGAAGCCCTTTGAAACTCTTCTGGTTCTGAGGATCCTGAGGAAAGGCCAGCCGAGATCTTTAACCTAAGTGAGTTTGCAGTTCTGTCTTTCAGAGAGTTTGCTATGGAATCATGACCCCCATGCTCTGGAGAGATTTTAGCTGCTTGTGAGCCCAGCTGAACCACCACAGGAAATTACACAGAAGCTCAAAGACAGCCGGCTCCGTCAGCTGCTGCAAACGCCTGGGTGAAGTCATCTGGATTGTGGCCTGGACATGGTGAAGTGTCCCCCAAAAGTTCCAACATTAAATTGTGGCCCCCAGTATTAAAAGTTAGGGGGCTTTTAAGAGGAAAGGCCTTGTGGGGTTCCAGTGGGTCACAGGGATGTGCTCTCAGAAGGGATTCAGGTAGATCTTCGGGTCCCCTGGCTAACTCGGTTCTCTTGTCTCCCTTTCATGTGTGTTCACACATTTGTGACACTTTTGGTCATGAGATCCTCGCCAGAGCTGACTTCTTGAACCTCAGGACTCATGACTTCTGCCACTGAGTGCTGTGCTTTCAGGCCCCTCAGGCCTCCTCTGCCGTTACCTACTCAGCTTCTCCCCGCCTCCCACCCTTCCCACCTTCACCCTCTCTGTCCTTTGAAATACTTAGCAAAACCCAACCAGATCAGTGTAGTGACTTGGTGAGACCTTGTCTCAAACAAATAAATAAAAGAAGGGTGGGGATGCAACTTGACTCAGAGGAAAGGTCCTGAGTTCAGTTCCCAGTAACACACACACACACACACACACACACACACACACACACACACACAGAGAGAGAGAGAGAGAGAGAGAGAGAGAGAGATATGTACAAGAACTCAGAAGATTCCAAATAATCATAATGGTTCCTAAGAAAATGAGTAATGAATATTCTTTAGATGATTTTTATTTTTTATTTGTGCTTTTTACACTAAAAATAAATATAAGTACATAAATACCATCAATATTTTTGTAAGAGGGAAATTTAAGGATCTCAAAAAACTCCAAAATTTGGTTTCTATAGTCTCAGATCAGTTCTCACTTGCCTGGTTACTTATGCTAAGTATAAAGAATGCATTGGCCATAAGCAATTGTATTTCCTGATGTTATGAAAACAGACTTAGAACACAGGAGTTGAAACTTCATCCTAGGAAAGTGTGTGTGTGTGTGTGTGTGTGTGTGTCTTTCCTTCTTTTCCTCTTAGTGAGTTTGCTGCTTCCTGTTAAACCTTTGAGTAGTTAGAAAGTCTGGGCTTTGGATTTATATAAATATAGATTATTCTGGCTTTACCACCAGTAAGACATGTGTGAGCAAGTTACTGAGCCTCTTCATGTCTCAGTTTCTTCCTGTATAAAGCAGGGTGATAATACATAACCTCTCGCATGGAGTGATTGGGCTTCAGTGGCATTGTGTGTGTGAGGAAATGATGGGGTAAGTGTGAAGTGAAGGTCATTACAGTAACTGTGTTCCATCCAGTGACTGCGTCTCAGGGGACTGTGGCTCTGCAGTGCCTGGGTAAAAGTCCCCTGCAGGGGACCAGCCACTCATCCTTGGCTCTCAGAGTCCTCAGGTTCTGAACATGCACCCAAGGCTAGCTCTGCAAGCTGCCTTTCTTTTGTGGGACAGACAGGCCTTGGTGGGGAACAAGGAGATCTGGATTTTCAGGAAGGGACCAGTGTCTAAAACTCTCGGCCCCACATGCTAAGGAGTGACATAGTATATGAGCATGGCCCTGTGTTATGAGTTAGATCCAGAATGTTCCCCAGAAGTCTCATGTGTTCAGAGGTGGGGCTTTGGAAGGTGATCGGATCATGGGGATGCCACACTCGTCAGTGGATTTAGCTGTTGATGAGCTCATACGTAAATGTGCTCTCAGGAGGTGGGGCGTGGTTAGGAGATGGGCCACTGGGGTTCGAGCAGAAGGGTATATCTCCCCCCCAGGCTCCGCCTTCCTGACTCTGTTTCCTGGCTGCCATAATTTGAGCATCTCTTCTCCACCATGCCCTTCTGCCATGATGTTTCTGTCTTGGAACCAGCCAACCATGGACTGAATCCCCTGAAACTTGAGCCAAATTAAATTTCTCCTTTTTAAAATTGTGGGTGCTGGATATTTTGTTCCAGCAACAGAAAAGCTGAATAATACACCCTGTGTCCTGGAAGGCCCCTTTCACCCCTCCAGTGCCATTCTCTAGCCCTTTCCTCCTGGCTCACTGCTCTCCAAGAGCGGTGCTGTTTGCTTTTCTCCAGGTCTACCATGACTGTTCCTGCCTCAGAACCCATGCTCTAGGGTTTTCCCGCCTGAAAAGTCCTTTCTCCATACCGTTAACCTCTTTAGCTCCTTGCCCCATAAATTTAGTCTCTGCTCATGTATCAGGAAACTTTTGCCTGAACACTGTCTAAAATTAGTGTCTTCTTTCATGTAATCTCTGTCACTGGCTTTATGTTCCACATACCACCTATTACAATCTAAAACCATGTCAGTGGGATGAGAATGTAGCTCAGTGGGCATTAGCCTAACACACTCAAGGCTATGGGTCCAATCCCTAGACTGCTAAATAAATAAATAAAGTAAAATAATGTTGCTTCTTTTCATACTTGTGTGTAGTTCCATGAGCTGAGAGTTTGTTTAGGTACTGGCTAGTGCCTAGTACAACGCTTGAAACACAATAAGCATTCAATAAATATTATTTAGCTATTTAAAGAAAGTGGTAGAAAAAACTACCAAAAATGTGTAAGGAAGATAAACAATTAGATAAAAAAGATATCATGGACTAGGGAGGCTTGAAAGAAATGATGGACTTGGGCTGAAAAACAAAATCAGAAGGGTAATCCAGAGCCAGGAAATAGCAGGGAAAAGACAGGCAGATTACAATGACAAGGCAAGTTTAAGTGGCAGCATAAAGACTGCACTGCCTAGAGCAGATTCTTTTGGAGAAGAAAAGAGATGGTGATCACGTTAATAGTTTCAGTGATCAACTCATGACTGCCATGGAGAGTTTGCAGTCTGCCACAGACACAAATATGCATCACATCTAAGAAATGCCATTCACATTAGGAAGTTTTTAGTCATTATTTCTTCACATCTTTTTTCTTTTCTCTCTTCTTTTCTTCCAGGCACATCCATTATACATAGGTTGGGTAGACAAAGGTGACTCTCATTTTTCTGAGACTGAGTGTATTTGTCTTCACCCAGTTTTCTCTCCACCCTTTGGATTGCACAGCTATCCTCAAGCTGGCTGGTTCCTCCTTCTACCAGCCCATAGCTGCTGAGTCTATCTAGTAATATTTTCATTTCAGTTATTATACTTTTCAGCTGCAGAATTTGCACTCAGTTCTTTTTCGTAACTTCTCTGTTTTACCATTCTTTCTCTGATGAAATGTCAGAGTGCTTTCTTTCTTTTAAGTATGGTTTGCTTTAGTTCTTGGAGCATCTTTGTGATGTTGGCTCTGAAGTCTGCCTGTCACTTAAACATTGGTCCTCTCTCAGAACACCCTTGTAAAACTGCCCCCACCTCCACCTCCACCCCATGTCTGGCTCACCCTTTCTTCTTTCTTTGCCTGTCTTGTAGTTTTTTTCTATGAAAATTATTGACTCCCTTTCCTTATTCCTGGGGGCTTGTTGTCATCTTTGCTTGTTTTTCATTTAGTGACTTAGCCAGACTATTTTAGCGATGCTTATTTATTCCACAGTGTGAAGCCTTTGTGCTACATTTTCCAAGGTGCCCCTGGCTGTAAAGATTCATCCAGGATGGCAGTAAATTTAGCCAAATCCTCTTTGACCCTCCTTCCCTGATACCTGTTCAATTTTCTGCCTCAATTGGCATCACACCCAGCTGTTAGGCTACTTTAACTGTTGGTGGATTGCTGTATTGTTTCCTGAAAATGCTCCGGTGCATAAATTACTCAGCAGTCTGATCTAATTAAATTCAGACCCATTTTCAATTGTTATGACCTAAGGAAGATCTTTTTAGCTGTCTCTTTCCTAGTCCTCTCTGTTGAATGAGGTGGCCTATGGTTTATACAAAGAGCAGATTTAGGCTTAAACTCTCTTGTACTGTGGTACAAATAAAGTCAGTTTTGGGGGGACAGCTTTGGAGATCTCTCTTCTTAGGGGCTTCCTCTCCTTCTGAAAGTTCTGAGCAATTGTCTTGGGTACTGGGGGTGGGGACATTGCCCTGGATCCTCTCAGTTTGCTTCTCCCTGGGTGGAATTTCTGCCCTGTGAATAAGCTGGGATGACAGTGGTCACAGCATTCATGGTTTTCCATGCCTGGGGTGGAGTCCCTGTCCTGTGAGCACTAACCAGGTGATGGAAGAGAGCCCCCACCCTGTCATCTCACTCACCAGAAATTCAGCTCCATAACTCAGGCTGCAAGGATGAGACATGGCCTGCCCTGGGAGGAGTGGCCACCTTGGGTCAGGACCGGGGAGAAGGGGGACCTCTGTCTTGCTGGCAACACCTGCCCAAAGCAGAGCTTCCACAAAGCTGAGCTCCAAGGGGAGCAGGAAGAAACTGATCACAGCTCAGATGTTATAGAATATTTCTGTTCTTGAAATCAAACTTTAGGTTTTCCTACATAAGGTGTTTCTTCATTTACTCTCTGCTTTGAGGCACTTTGTAGATTTTAAATATTGTCAGCTATTAACATAGCTTATACTACTGTTCAAAAGCCATGAGCCTTGTCACAGGGCATCCATAGTGGATTTGGATCTTGACAGTAAACACTTCTGACAGATGGAAGTAAGATGTCTTAAGCTAACAAACTCAGTATGTGCCAATAATTTTCCATCAGACACAAGTTAAGCATATTGAGGAAGGGGATCCTTTTTCTAATTTGCTTAAAAGCTCCTTGAGGTGGAGTGTTACCTTGTGACGAGGGTCAGGCAATGGGAGGGTAATGACCGTTGCTAGAGGGAGCTGGGGTGCAGTGTGGCGGCAGGACTGCAGGCTTTCGGTTGTGCGGGCTGCTTACTGAGCGGTTTCCGGGGCGTCGCAGACTTACCTTTATTGCTGTGATCATGCTGAGTGTCTCCTGTGTTCTCCTGATCCTCTCAATACTTCACCTTTCAATGTGTCCTAAGAAGATGTTCTTAACGTTCTGTCTCCAAGGGCTTCCTTGTTCTTTGCTTCCAGCTGGATTCAGAGAGGCTCAGAGGGCACCAGGAATGTAAGAAGGACTCTTTCTTACCCTAGCTGGACGCCCACGGGCCAGCCACATCCCTCTCCTGGAGGTCATGGTTCTCATCAAGCATGTAACTTTTCCATGTAACTACTGTTTGCTAGGATGTGACAAAACACCCTGCCCTTGAACCTTCATGCCCGGTGGGTAGTAAAGGCTTCCAACTGTTACAAATCCTGAGGTATTATGTTCTCCATTATTTGTTTCCCTAAATCTACCCATAACTCTGTAAATAGTCCTTCCATTAAACTGCCCTTAAATTGCCCAATTTGAGCACACCATCTGTCTCCTGATGAGGCCCCAGCTGATAACTACAATTTTCCTGCATCTGGCAACCCAATATCCCAAGGATGGGGTGCCCTTTTCCTCTCGCGCATGTGAGCTCACTTTTATAGGGGCGAGGGGTGCAGGAGAGTGGTGGGGAGACTTGAGGGTGGCAGAGCTAATGAGAAGACAGCTAAGAAGTGTGATAGAAAATGAGGAACATGACCACATGGACCACGGTCTTCAAGAAAGGCTGTGCTGGCAGCGGTGTGAGATGCAGACCAAGATAAGGGGCAGTTTAAGAGAGAGAGGCCAACTGGGCAGCTGCTGCCATGTTCTGGGAATGAAGAGTCAGGCCTACAGGGAAGAAAGTAAGTGCAGGAAAGATCCCACCCAAGGGCAAGCGGGAGCTTCCTGGCAGCTCGTGCTGGGGATGGAAGAAAAGCAAAGGGTGGGAATCAAATATCACCGCAGCACCTATGAGTAAACCAGAAATTTAAGAAGATGTTTGAAATAATGAGGATGATTAATTGCAGTTCAGGTTTTTTTTTTTTAATGCTTCTTGAATTGTGACAGCAGAGTTCTAAGAGCCTAAAAATGTTAACTTGCTTAATTTCCCCCATGGCTTTGTAAGTGGATCTTGTTATCTTCATTTTATGGGTGGGGAAACAGAGACACAGAGCACTCCAGTGACTGATCCAGAGTCACACAGCAAGCAAGGCTCCTTCTCAACTTGGGTAGGAAATGGCCAGGGGTGGGGGACATTTGCCCCCAGATAAATTTTTATCTTTATTGTAGGTGTCCACCATGATAGCCACATCCCAAAACCTTCCCTGCTCCTGATTGGAAGGTCCTCACCTTCCTTGCCCCTTGGTAAGAGTAACTAGCATATGTTGGGTATTTATTATGTGCTGTCACAGTTTTGTGTAGGTGATACACATCCATCCCGTGACCTTCCCAACAACCCCACGAGATAGGTGTCATTATTATCCTCTCCCACTAGAAAGTACACTGCAGGGAGAAGGGACTTCTCCCTGTTGTATTCAACACAACCTAATGCAAAGATGTGTTGCATAAATGAGCCCTATGAATGAGGGAACTGGCCACAGCTGGGCACAAGATGGCACAACTTGTGGCCAGTGGGACAGGGCTTGGCTAAGACTGTGGCTTCATAGCCCTGCAGATTCACTAAGCTCAGCCTTTACTCCGATGTCCCCTCCCCTGGGCGGTTGGAAGGGAGATGGATCCTGGGTCCATCTCCTCACTTCTGTCCCTGTCTCCTGTGGGATTGCTTCCGGCAGGAGCCCCAGCCCCAAAGCACCTTCGAATTCTGTGCTGTTCCTCGCAGCCCTCCTCCCTCTGCTCCTCTATGCTCCTGCCTCTCCTGTACTCATTTTGGATTCCCAGAATCTACTCTCAGCTTCCCCTTTCATCTCCAGAGGCCACTTTCTGATGGTGACACTGTGCAGGCCCCTTCCCTGGGGCCCATTATGCTGTGTAACGAAAGACACCATTCAGGTTTCCACCTCCACCCCGCCTTTGATCTGCGAGCAGATCAAAGAACTACAGTTCCTGCTTCCTCTCAAACGTGGAAATGAGGCTGCAGAGGCCAAGCTGGGCGTGGCCCACCCGCCCCTCCCTGACTTCCCCTGTGGCCACGCAGGGAGAGGACAGTCTTGGAAGATTTATCAGACCCATGTAGGAGCCCAGTGAGGGGCTAGCGTGGGTTTGCCTGTCTGCACCATGGCCCCACAGTGTGCTGATACTGCAAAGCCTGGATTGAAGCCATGTGAACATTTGGCAAAGGGGACATGCTGGGACTTCCCAGATGGGGGCAGACAGAATCAATGATCAGATTCCGTTCAGCCCTGCATTTGCGCTGACCTGATGTGCCACGAAGGAAAGAGCCAGGGACCCAACAACGGATGATCCAGACTAAAACTAAAACTCTAGATTTTTCTTGTTGGAAGACTTAGGGATTCATGTCTCAAGCCACGAGCTCATGAGGAAATAAGATGTGATAGTTTATAAGCCACAACACCATTTTCTCTTTGGGAAGAGACCAGTCCTCAGAAGCCAGCCAGGCAAGGCAAATGGTCGGTCTCCTGTGGTCTCCTTTCGATTCCTGGCTCTAAGAATTGGTGACTCATAACCATGGTGACTTCAGCCTGAGCCAGGCAGTGGCTTGGGGCTGGAAAGGGGATCATTACTGTAGGTCACTAAACAGCTTCCAGCTGAGGTAGCAAAATCTGGTGCCGCTAATGAGAAAGATGACATCGACCTTTTCTTTTCCACACACTGGCAGATTTTTATTGTCTGCATGAAATAGCTGACTGGATGCTCCAGGCATCAAGTTTCCACAGATGCAAAATTGTGGGTTGTTCACACTTGAAAGTTCTTTGTGGATCGACTCCTCCATCTTCTCAAGTTAGACACAGGAAAACAGGCAGAGAGACAGTAACTTACTCAAGGTGACATAACTTGCTAATCAAGGCTTGGATTGATATATCTGAGTCTAAGGTTTTTGCCATGGAAGCTACAGAGATGCTTGCATGTGTCACCTGGTCATTTATAGTAGAGTAGAGTACAGAGTGTTCCTTTGTGAGTGACACTTTATTGATATTGCTTTTGGCAATATTCTGATACTCAGTGACATTGGATGCATACGATGTCTCAATATCATCTAGAAAGAAATGGGAGGACAAAGACCAATGACCACAGAGGAGCTTGTAGAGCTCCAGAGAGCTGGATCCTGCTGGTCACACCAGAAGAGGGGCTCTCTGTTCACTGCACATGGTCAGCTTAGGTAAGTCAACAAGCATAGTCCACAGTCTCTATGGGGTGGACTGTGCTTGTTGACTTACCTAAGCAGAGAACTTCGTTTTCCAGAATCTCCTTCCTCTCTGGGTGGGTTACAGCTGGTGAGAAGTGTGTGTGAGGTTTTATTTATTTATTTACTTTTATTTTTTTGTTCTGGGGATCAAACTCATGACCTCGCACTTGCCAGGCAGGCACTTGTGCCACTGAGCTAAATCCCAGGCCCCTGAAGTGTAAGGTTTTAAAAGCAGGGGAAACACACTCACGGTTACCTTCTGCAGGTCTTTGCATGGATCTGTGTAGAGTTAGAGGAACAGAACTGTCCTTTCTCTGCTCTCAGATCACACCAGCAGCCCACTGAGCATACCATAAACACAGGTGACAGACTTCCCCCAGACCTCTGCCCAAACCCTCTTCCCTGCCCCACTTTGGTCTCTGGGATGTGATTAACCCCTCCGTGTGACTGATTCATGACTCCTCTTCCACACATTCCCTTGCTCACTCCCTGAGTGATTCATGTGGGATCTCCAAGAGTCAAAAGCCTGGGGCCGCCAATTCCCTCGCCTTTCCCTGTATGTGGCAATCTGAAGGGAAATGAGGTGGCACAGGAGGGACCAGGAAGCTCTCTCATCCCATGCAGGTAGACACAAGTTGCCAGCACCTCCCTTTAAAACCTCCAAGGTACAGAAAGGATAATCCTGTGAAATAAATCAAAATGAAGTCATTTTCGTGAAGCCCTAACAAAAAAATAAATAATTAAAGCCAGATAACTATAAAGAAGGGTGACAAGAACTATCACAAAAGACACTATCAGAACTACATAGGCCATCACAATCTTACCCCCCAAAAGTTCTTCAAAGACATTTGCCCGGGAACTATCTATTCATCCTGGCACTCTGACTACCCTTCTCATCTATTATTGTAATCAAGAATCAGTACATAGAAACAAACACACAACAGCAGAACTGGTGAACTTTGGCAACTCTTAGAGACAGACTACATGTATTTTGCAGAAAGAGGTGCATGTAAGTCTTTTGGGGTCCAGGAGACCCCAAAGCTCCATGTCCCCATAGATGAGACTTCTGAAAAGTGGCTGAATCACGGGGGCCCTGTAGTGAAACGTGAAGTGAGGAGCTGGGGTCTGGTTGGAAGAGGAGTGGCTTGGTCAGGTGCATCTCCCTCGACAGGGCCTCACGTCACTCCACTTCCGGGCCACCATGAGGCAAGCACCTCTCCTCCACCCAGGCCCTTCCTGCCTCCCTGCCTTGGAGCTGGCAAACTAGGGACCAAATACATGAAACAAAATAAACTCCTCCTCTTTAAAAAAATCCCAACAGCTTACATAATGTCCTTCATTTCAGTTTCAAAAACTACCCCTTGCCTCACCCACTTTGAATATATATGTACACGGTTTAATCTGGTATATCCGACCCCACGGCAGTGCAGCTCCTGAATAAACTCGCTTTCTTTGGAGAATCTCCATTATTTTTGTGGACACTTCCAATGCTGCCAGCAAAGAGCAGTGAGAGGAGGGGGTGGCAGCCACCTATCCTTGTGGCCTGCCCACCAGGACAGGGCATCCATCACCCACAAGCCTTTCCTGAGTCTCCTCAGCTCCCCTGTCCTAACGCCTCTCCTCCCCGAGGGTCCATGCTGGGCTGCAGGTCTTCAGACATCCCAGCTGTCTAACCGATCTGCAGAGGTGAAGAGGGAGCAGCCTCCTTAATCTATTCTGACAGTTCCTATTTCCAGTCCCTTCCGGAACCAGATACCCTGTGAAAATCAATCTTACGAGGATGATAATTACCTGAACTTTGGGAGCCCCTAGAAAAGATAGAATTTGTAGTTTTTTTGCCTTATTTTTCACTCCAACATCTAAAGACATGACATGACAGTGGGTGGAAAGTTGGAATACCATTTGGATGAACTTCCTGGTGCCTACAAAACCAATTTTAGTGCTTCAGAGGTTGAGAACTCATCACCTTTAACTCGCCACATTCGGGCAAAATCCTAAATAGTGAAGAAAGCAGCTAAATCTGACAATTAGGACACCATGTGCCTTTTTACAAGAATCTCCCTCATTTCTTCTTTTTTTTGAGAATACAAATTTTTCCTTTTAAGATGTGCACTGATCTTGTATTTCTTACCAGCTGAATCAGCAGTTCCCGAGAACGCCGAGATGCAGGCTGCTGAACAGATGTTACAGCAGGAAAGAATTCTCTGGTCAGATAAAATGTGGTGAAGGCTGGCTTCATTTTTAAAAAATTACAGAATGTCCCTCTGGTGCAGGGAGCTGTGTTGGATGAAACATGCCTGGTCCCAGGCCCATGGTCCGCTAGAACACAGCTAAACGGACCTCTGACTGGTAGCTTCCCGGATGTGTGGAAGATTTGTTTAGTGAGGCCCAGGAGGGGATTCGGTGCCGTATTTCCCAAACCGATTGGACCAAGTTGCTTCTTTTTCTCTTTCTTTTTAAATTTACAGAGTAGAGCTGGTTGTCCATTTTCATAAAAGAGCACCCTTTTATGAAAAGCAGACCTACATCAAGTAAAATCCTGAAATCAAGTGGTTTGTGTAAGAAAGTGTTTCTTAAAAAGGCAGCACTGGAACTCTTGTCCAAGTTGAATCTTTCTTCATTTAAAACAAAAAGAGATCATTCGCTTTTCATGACCTGAGCCGAGTGTTCATATCACATTTGACTGCAGAGTTGGATTTTTGATAATTTTTAACATTTAGCAAAACTCTTGAGGGAGTTTTGATAATTTGCAAAGCCAACAAAACCAAACAAAAACCAGCAGATCACGGAAGCAGGGCCACGTGTATCCTTCTCTGACACACGGTTAATACAACTCCATGGGTGGAGTAGAGGAAGACAGTAGAGATTCTGGACTGCTCAGGGGAATGACAACCCAGAGTCTGCTGATGTCCCCTCAGAGGTCGTCTTCTCTGGTGGCCTTGGAGTGAAGGGGAGCTTCTCCCCCTTCTGCCGCAGGGTTAGCTCCACCCATGATCCCCCATAGGTCCAGTGCCCCCAAACTCTGTCATTCTCCCTTGACATTGTGCTGCTGTCGCAAGCCTCACTGAGCTGCCACATCCCACCCACCTCCTTCTCCTCTGGGGGCCCCCAGTGCTCTTGGGGGTGCAAACCGTTTCTTCATAAAGGGCCTGGGAAGTGAAGATGGCGACAGTACTCCTTAGCCATTCCCCGAGGTGGGGAATTCTGCTCTCGGAGGCTTAGATCTGCTCTGCCTTCTTCGCACACACACTCTCTTTTTAACGTTGGCTACCTTGGGGTGTAACTTATCTATGGTGAACTTTGTCCTTTTTAATGTGCAGCAGTTTAAGAATTTTACCAAACGCCACTGTCATATAAACATCACCACAGCCAAGACACAGAACATTTCCGTCTCCCCTACCCCTATTCCATGGTATTCTTTTCCAGCCGCCATGTGCCTCACCCCAGCCCTTGGCCACCCCTGATGGTTTGAGACTGTCACAAGTCAAGTATTCAGAAGGAGCCATGCAGGGCACAGGTTTGCTTAGCATAAAGCTTCTGACATGCACACACCGGGTGGTGGCAATGGTTTGCTCCGTCTAACTGCTCCTTCTCACGGCTCACGGCAGCACGTGGGTGCACAGGTCTTATAAAAAGCCATTTCCACTGGGAGTGTAAACGTAGCTCAGTGGTAGAACCTGCCTGGCCTGTGCAAGGCCCTGAGCTGCATCCCTCGTGCCAAAAAAGATTGAGCTGTTTCTCATTTTTGGCACAATTATAATAAAACCACTATGGGTAGGTCAATGGGTTTTTCCATGAATGTTATACATTTTCATTTCTTTTGGGTCCATAGCTGGGTTGGGATGGCTGACCCAGGGACAAGTGTGTGCTTAACCTTGTAAAAAGCTGACCAGCAGGTTTTCAAAGTGTCTGTTACCTTGCATTCCCACCAGCTCTTGATGTTGTTGGAGTTTTTTTTTTATCAGTACCATGTACTCATACTATGTCTCCCTGTGTTTTAATGTGCCCACAGGGCAGCTGTGATTTGTATCTCCTGCCACTTGATGGCTCTGAACCAAGCATGATGGTCTCACAGGCTGGGGAGGGGCAGTCCCTTCCTAGGGTCTGAGCTGCCCTATGGGACAGTCATGTGTACCGCCCATGGATCAGGCCGGTGGGAATGTGTTGATCTGCTCCTCCCGAACACCTGAGGGTGCTGCATGCCTTCAGTCTGCTTCTGTGTCTTCTCTGCAGCCTCTATGCAAATCTTCGAGCTGTTTTTTAAAAAATGAATGGTATGTTTGGTTTTCTTACGATGAAATTTTGAGATTCTTTACTCATTGTAGGTATAAGTGCCTTATCCAACATGAGTTTTGCAAATATTCTCCCAGCATGTGCCTTGACTGTTCATTTTTCTAGTTGACTTTCTCAGGAGAACAGAGTGCTAAAGTCTGATTAACTCTACTGTGATTTGGTTTGGTTTTTCCCCATTTCTTCTTCTTTCATGTGCAGCAAAGTCTGCCCCGGTGTTGGGAAGCACTGTGAGCCAGCCCCCTGTAGGACCGGGGAAGGGCTTTTCTCTACATTTTCCTGTCTCCCTTGGGTCTTCTGTGGCACTGGTAGTGATGGGGTTTCTTCCAGTCACCAGCAACCCAGGGCCTTTTCCAGGGAGAGACGGGGTCAGGCCGGGCTTCTGGTTTTCCCGCTGTGGCAGCCTCTGCCCTGCCCACCACCAAAGTAGCCTTGCTCAGCCTCCCACCCCACCCCGACTCCCTCCCAGGCTGGAGATTGTGGGCATGGGGACGGCCGTCCTTGGTGCCTGTGGGCTCCCTGAGGGTCACCTTGGCAATTAGCCACCCACTCACACCTTAGCTGGGCCCCTCTAACCTGTGTGGGGCAGCCCCTCTCTTTCTCACTCCATCTCCATCCCAACTCCTCCAAGGGGCCTGTCTCTTCCTAAACTTTATGCATAACTTAAAACGGTATGTGTTTAATCAAAAGTGCCGGAAAACGCACCAACCATTCACTAAATCTCTCTGACACTGATTCTCATGCTGCAAGAAGACTGGAGGTAACGAGTCCTGGGTTATTTTGATGACTTAGTCATGTCTCCAGAAGAACTAACCTCAGAGTCCAAATCTCTTCCTTAAGTTTATTATGTACTTTTAGAAAATGTGGTGACATCCCTGTACATTACTTTTTTTGGGTAGTACTGGGGATAGAGCCCAGGGTCTTCACACTAAGCTTTATTTCTAGTCCTTTTTTGATTTTGTGACAGTCTTTTTAAACCACTAAATTGCCCAGGCTGGGCTTAAATTCACTATCCCCCTGCCTCAGCATCCCAGGATGCTGGGATTATAACCATACCACCACTCTTGGCTGGACATTACTTCTTTACCAACCCTGTGTTCAAAGGAGGAAAAGTAATAAAAAGAAAGAAATCCTGCATGTCTCACATGTCTGGATGCAGATATCAAATCTACTGTAGTTAAGTTGAGGGGAAAAAAGGTTTGTTAAAGAATAGTAAGAAGTTTAAAGAATTTCTTGAACTTATAGTTTAGCTCTAAAATGCTTCTTGAAAGTCTCCTGTGTTTGGAAGTTGATTGGAGCTTAGGGGTGCTGTACCTGTTAGGACATGTGGCCTGGTTGGAGGTAGGTCACTGGGAGGTGACCTAGAAGGCTGAATTCTTGTCCTGAGCCTCTGCCTTCTCTCTGTTTCTAGCTGCCGTGAGCTGAGCAGTTCTTCTGCACCAGGCCCTTCCACCATGCTGTTTCTGCCTTGGAACCAGTTTACCATGGACCAAACCCCCTGACATCATGAGCCAAAATAAACTCCTTTAAACTTCAGCTTCAGTGTATTAGAAAGTGACTAATACTTTTGGAAAGGCAGGAGCCTTCTAACCAGTAGCAATGCAATTAGGAGCAAACCTGGAACAAGGTGCCAGCAAAACCCTGGACTATTGTGCATGAAATGAGCCAAGACTGCAGCCTCCCTTGAGCAGCTGCGATCCAGCACAGCGGACCGGGAAGAAGCAGAGATTTTCATCCCCACATGTGCCAAAAACCCAACCATGCGCTCACTTACAGAACCCACTGGTAATGCCAAGGGACAAACTTCATCAAGCCAAGGCTGAAAGCCTCTATTCCATCCGCAGTAAGGCTTTGAAGGATAACGTATAGATCTCAAAAGTGGGGCCAGAGGCCTACCTCAAGATCATTTATGGGCAAGGAGGCCAGAGGTTTCTGTAGGGTTGGTAAATTCTCTCCATCGAAAGTTGAGACTTTTGTAAGGTGAGGTGGTGCGCGCCTGTAATCCCAGTACCCAGGAGGCTGAGGCAAGAGAATCAAAACTTTGAAGCCAGTCGGGCTATATGGTAAGACCTTGATTCAAAGAATAATATTTTTTAAAAACCCAAACAACAAGAACAAAGAGCAAATCAAAAATAACAAGCAAAACCCCCTGAAGTGCTCTTAGTAAGAAAGGGGAGAGAAGAAAGCCTACTGGGTAGGCAAAGCCTCACTCACCCTGGGCACTAACGACATGCTGGATGCTGTTCTGGGTATTGGGAATACAGCGGGACACACAGCTAAAGCTGTTCTTGCCTTCAAGGAGCTTATAGTCTAGTAAAGAAAGCCAGACATGATTTTTCAAGTATATAGTATTAAGATATGTCAGCCTAGACCCTGAAAAGGTTAAAGATATCATAGCACAGTGATGCACATGTGCCTGTGTCTGCAGCAGGGCGGCTTATCAAAGTTAAATCATGGGAGTGGCCTATGTGTCCAGAGGATAAATGGACAAATAATATATAGAGTACAAGGCTCTGAGCTGGGCTCAGAGCTCTGGGAAGAGAGAGACCTTAGCAGAGCCTTGCGGGAAAGACTGACATGGCCCTGGCATGGGCAGGGAACAGCAAGGAGGTCAGTGTGACGGGAGGGAGGAAGGAGAGGGGAGAGCCTGGGAAGGAATGGGAGCTGGTGCTCATTTTGAGGACTCAAGTTGCTTTTAGCAGGGCCTGCACTGTGTTGCTCAGACTGGCCCCAGACTTCTGGCCTGACGCAGTCCTCTAGCATCAGCCTGCTGGGTGGCCAGGACTTCGGGCGCATGGCATTGTGCGTAGCTGGGACTCGAGTTTTCAGACCAAATGCAAAGGAGTGGGTTGTGGGCTTCAGGGCAGAGGGGGAAGATGACTCACTGGGTGGCGAGCAGGTGACCAGGGGCAAGAAGGAAGCGGGGCCGCCTTAGAAGCCGAGGAGGCGCGGGGGCTGGGGCCCGAGGCAGGGGTGGGGAGCAGGGGCTGTGACCACACACAGAGCGTTGCTAAGGCGCAGTTGGTGCCCATGTGAGGGGCAGATGTGAGCTGGGGAAGAACGCTCCTTGCAGAAGATGCCAAGGTCCAAGGTTGCGTTCCCAGCAACTGCAGACGGCGCTGTCACCCATGGGAAGGTAGGCTGAGGCAGCAGCGCAGGTTTGGGGAGGCGGTGACCAGCATTCAGGTGCGTGAACTCTGAGACATCAGACAGTGGGCGGGCACGTGAGTGAAGAAAAAGAGCTGCAGACGGGGTTAGAGGCAAGCAGCAGCAGCTGGCACCAGGTTTGAAACAGGGAGAGCGTTTCTCCCTTCGGACGCCAGGCCTCCCAGTTATGGAGCTTCTCTGTTGCTTTCCAGAGGCAAACGCACCTTTAGCCGTAGAAACACATCTGTGTTTCTTGAGAGATTTAAGCAGGATAAAGTAGCTGAGCTAAGGCATCTTGAACAGCGTCACAGATCCTCCTGTCCCGCTCATTGCTCGGGTTCCTGAAGCTTCGAGGGAGGCCGGATGCTGCAGGAGAAGATGTGGAGTCTGATCCGAGCCTGGCCAGGGCTAGGGCCAGGGCTCCCCACTCAGTAGCCTGTGCCCTTGGCAAATCCTTCAACCTCCGTGAGCCTTCAAGGCTGGGGGAAGTAGAGTGCCTACCTTTGCAAGCTTTTAAATCGCATTGTTATCTGACACCTCTCTGAGTGCCTGGTAATCCGTTCATTCACCCCACACTACTTACAGCTTCTTATGACGGGCGGGCATCGTGCTAGCAAAGCGTGCACCTCTGTGAAAGAGACTGTAAGCTCCTTTCTGGAGATTCCAGTGGGAAAGCAAGAGAGCTATTGCCGGGGAAACTAGAATGCCCAGTGCACTGTGAAAACCTGTGTAACCTCACTGCGGAGGAGAAATGCACACTAACGTCTTAATAAGACCCGCTAGGTTGGATGGAGAAAGTCTGGTAGAGGCCAAGAGGGAAACAAGAGATCTCTTTCAGTGAAGATGCAATTCAAGTTGTGCGACTACTTTGGAGGTGAGTGTGACAGTGTGCGGCAGAATGCAAAGCCTGTGCCTCTGTCACTGTGAATTCCCCTGGAGAGACGAACTCTAATACTTGGGTGACACCCACAGGTGTTCGCTGTAGCGCTCGTAGAGATAGAGAAATCTTGGACACGGTCTAATTGTCCATGGGTAGGGGGTTTGGTGAATGGACTGAGATTCTGGAGTTGAAAATGCATGGGCTACACAGATCGCCAATGAAAACGCGCCAGAAGAATTTAGTAACAAACAGGAAGTGACAGAGACATCCTTTGCTTAACTGAAATACAACACAGAGCAGGGTTATATGTAATTACGTGATAAACTGTAACATACACATGGGGAGGAAGAGAAAGGGGGATGAGCTGGATGGGGGGGAGGCTTGCTGCTGATTTCTTCAAAAAAAAAAAGCAGTAAATACGGTGAAATGTAAGCTTTTATTAAGTCCAGGAACTTGCACGAGTGGTTGTTAAATGCACTTTCCTGTAAGCGTGAAATGTTTTATAAAATGCGTTGCGCTAAAATAGGCAGAAGGTAAAGTTCACCATTTGAATCACTTTTCTGGGAGCGGTGCTGGGTCCCGAGGTCATTCTCATCACTCTCATCAGCCACCCCATCCTCTGGGATACTTCATCTTCCCCAGCTGAGACAGGGCCCACCCAACACCAGCACCCACCTCCCTCCTCACCCCTAGCAACTGCCTTCTGCCTCCTGCCTTTCCGACTATGGGGACGGGTCCCTCAGGGAAGTGGACGGCAGGGAATTTGTCCCTTTGTCATCCCTCCGAGGCATTTGTTATGTCTTACGCACTGCTTTGCACAATGCTTTCCAGGTTCGGTCAAGCTGGCGCGTGCCTCCGGGTTCCTTCCTGTCTAAGGCTGGATAGTTTCCTGCTGTATGCATGTACCGCGTGCTGCTGATCTGGTCACTGTCAGTGGTAAAGCTCTGCCACACCAAGTCACACGTGTGTGGGGTCCATGGGAGTGCCATGTTCTGTGTCTGCCCCTCCTCCCTGCCTGCAGTATTCCCATCTCAGGCCTCGTGGTTTCCTTCTTGCCAAAGCCAAGGGAGAAAACCATCTTGGTGACCGGCAAGTGGTCAACGCGGGGACTGAGACACATCCTGCAACTCTGTGGTCACCAGCATGGACCCACCCTGCACTCATGCCCAGCCCTTCACCCGCTGGGCCCTGTGGCCACTGCTGCCACCTGGCTGAGTGGTCCAGGGTCCGACACTCAAAGCCGAAGGCCGGCCTCTCCTTCCAGGACCCCAGATTCTCATTCTATTAGAAAGCAGAGGTGAAGCGTGGCTGCGGTGGGGCGTGGGGCAGGGTGGTGTGAAGCTGGAGGTGTCCGAGGAGCCCCACGGAAGGGAGTTGGCTCAGTGGTCAGTAAAGCCAGCCCTGAAGCATGTTAGCACATGGGGACACAGGAAGGAAGACCGGGCTGGAATGCGGACAGGGTCAAGCCGGTCTATGCAAGGCCATGCTGCTGGTCTGTTTAAAGTGTGCGTGCTTGCGTGCGTGAGTGCATGTGTGTTCGTGTGTGTGTGTGCATGTGGGGGGACAGTATCCGTGGGGTGCCCCTGCACTGCAGAGTGGTCTCTTAGCAGCACCCTTCAGACCCTCAGGGCCTCAGGGCATGATTTGAATTCACCATCTGCTCTGGCCTTATTCAATCCTCAAGAAGCTCTGCGGTGTAAGGGTCGCTGTCCCCACGTAGCAGCTGTGGGAAACCAGGCCCAGTCCCCAGGTAGGAAGTGGCAGACTTAGGAGAACCAGGCCCTGGTTCTCCTCTGGGTTGGAGTCACACATAGCAGCCCACTGAAGGGGGAGGCCTCCCAGGCACCTCGGGACTAACCCAGATCAGACCCTCTCCTTCCGGGAGGCCCACTCGGCTCACAGAGTAGCTGTCTGGTAGGCAGCACACCTGGCCAGTGGTGGGGGTTTTAGCTGTTCTCCCAGGAGGACAGAGAGAAGGACAGAGAGGGGACCCGAGAATAGGACACGGAGGGGAGAGGAGGAAGTTGAGTGCTGGTGGAGGGTGGTGTATGGGGGTGTCGCACGACATTGGAGGCGCAAAGATCTAGCTGGAAGCCGCCCATCATCTTTGTTAAAAGGTCTGCTTGTGCACCAGGTTTCTAGCTTTTTCTGTGGCCTGCTAGCTTCTTCTCTACCGGCCCAGTGAACGGTGGGATGAA
Source organism: Hydrochoerus hydrochaeris (assembly GCA_004027455.1). Lineage (NCBI taxonomy): Eukaryota > Metazoa > Chordata > Mammalia > Rodentia > Hydrochaeridae > Hydrochoerus > Hydrochoerus hydrochaeris. The sequence goes on along the minus strand of PVLA01001633.1, from coordinate 43,304 downwards.
AGGAAGGGCAGGCCATCTGGGCTCCACAAGGTCTCTGGAAAATCCAAGAAGTCCTCCAACAGCTTTATTCTTTCTGCAGTCCCTGAGGAAATTTAGCATGACCCTGTCTCCCCCTTGTGGAATTAATTTCTCTGGGTTGTACAACGTTTACTAAAATAGGCACAAAACTCAACGGGGATCGCAGCTGCCTGGTCTCTCCATGGTCTTTCTTGACACAAGAAAAGGGAAGATTAGTATAACTATCAAAGAAAACGCTTTAGTTTCCTGCCTTGAAGAAGTAATTTGGAATGAACTTTTACTCTAATGCTTCAGAGTACTAAAATTAAGCCTGTTAAACCTAGGGCTTAGACAGTGGTCTGACCCTGGATAACGGTAGGCAGTGTGACATTCAGGGGGGCTCCTGAGGGCTGCAGCCATTGCTGATTCCCTACGGTCTTGTTTTGGAAGTCCTATATCATTGCTTGTTGGGTTGGATTTTATTCTCTTTTGTTTTGATTATGTTAAATCTGATGGCAGGAGCAGCTATTTCAAAAACAGCAAGATAGAGTATAGCAGCAATTTTGGACTTACTACTGGCTTATTTTGAAGTCCTTTATTGCATTCATTGTTTTGTTTTTATTATTTCTATTCTACTCTGTTCTGTTTGATTTTTACTGTGTCCTAAGTTATCTGTACCTATTTTGAAGATCTCAAGGGGCGTTGTGGTAACTACTAGTGATTTTGTAATGTTTTGAAGTCCTGCGTCACTTACACTGGTTTGTGTTGATTGGTTTTATTCTGTTTTTATCCTCTTTAAAAAAAAACCTGGGGCTTAGAGATTTATCATGAATTTGAAATTACTTCATTCTTCAATATCAGGCTGAATTCACTTGCTTCCCACCAAGCATTAGGCCAAGCACTCCAACTACAGTATCTTAGGGACTCTCAGTAGTAAAATGATTAGACTAACTTTACTAGGACACTGAGGCTTCAAGAGCGTAATAGAGTCACATAGCCAGTTGCAGGGCTTACACTGGTTAATATAATGATCCAAAACGGAGACTTAGGAACAAAGAACACCAGAGCTCGTGTTAATTCGCTCTCCCAGATTTTGGCCTCTGGAAGATGAGCAAATTAATGCACAGGATTCTTTTCCCTTCTATACTATTTTGAAGGACAATCCACTAGTAAATAATTCAGGTCAATCCTATTTTATGATTAACAATGAGGAGACACTATTCACACCGCTAAGGGGGAGTTGGGACCCAGCTGCCCGGCTGTCTTCCGTCCCTATTGCTCTGTGACAGGAGGGCGTCTGGTCACACCCACCCCATTGATCGCTGGTTGCCACGGGAAATGGATATTCCTATTCCCAAGCAGCAGGGACAGGTCAGGACAGTGGGCCGAGGAGGCAACCCCCGGGAATGGCCAGCAAGACAGGGCAAGGGGCAAGACAGGCTCTGTGGAACAAGAACGCACTGTGACATCTTTGTCACCTCCTGAAAGGCCATTCTGCTTCCTTTGAACAGATGTCAGTCTATACCTGAGAGACATAACTGACACAACCCGGTGCTGACCTCCCCGGGACCATGAGCCTCAGCGGCCTGGGAGCTCCTTTCCTCCTGGAATCACCAGTGAGAGACATGGCCACGATGTCATCGCAGGAGGCTTCCAACACAAGAAGCCAAAAGCATCCAGCTCCACTGGCTTGCAGGAGGGTGAGATCATTTTGTCTCAGAAGAAATAAGTGCCCAGGTGGTACCAGAGCTGGTTAACTCAGAGAATGATGACAGCAAAGATGCAGGATTTCCAGAGTTTTCCCTGTGCCTGTCATCCCGTGCGTCTCAGCCTCATGGAAACAAGAAGGCTGCCGTGGCACCAGCAGTTGTACATGGACATGAATAGATTCTCTCTTTCTTGTCTTTTAATTCTTTCCTTCACAAATAATGAAACCATTTTCTAAGATCCCCGTTGGATACTTGCTGATAGCTTATTGATCAGAACCAGATTGCATGCATGTCCATGCTGAAAACGCACTGGCAAGGAAAATTGTACCACCACAAGTGGCTAGGTCCAGGGAGATTCACCTTTTGTAGTGTGGAAACTGTGTGGCCTCAGGAATGAAATGGGGGTCCCCATTACTGTTGGTGGAGAGGGGGAGGAAAGGGGAATGGCTGCTCTGTCAGCAACCAAAGGGCCTGCTCCTTTGGATGGACTCAGGATAATGTTCCATGATGATAAGATGTGTTTATATAACAAAAAATTTTAGTATTTGTCATATGATCTATGTGTGCATGCGTGGGTGTGTGTGGGGAGGACATATAGTCCTAGCCCTGTAGCACACGTGTGTGGAAGTGTCTGGTGCACAAAGAGGCTGCAGGGCGCCTTTGGAAGGAAGTAGCAAAAGCCAAGGACCTGGCCTGTGTGTGGTGTGAGCAGCCTTGGGAGAGCAGAGGGAGGGGGATGGGGAGACGCAGACCGCCACCCCGGAGGGAGCCCTGAGACAATGTCAGGGCAGCTAAAGGATTTTCACCAAGGAGGTGTCTGAGCTTGTGTGCGGCTGTGTGATGCTCACTGGTCACAGCCCGGACACCCCGGCCTCAGGTGATCGGATGGATGTGCAGGGCTGAGGGGAAAAGAACAGCCAGTCGTGGTGGTGTTTGTGGGGAGAGAGAGACAGAGACAGACAGAGAGAGACAGAGACAGAGAGACAGACAGAGACAGAGAGAAAGAGAGACAGACAGAGATAGAGAGACAAAGACAGACAGAGAGATGGAGAGAGACAGACACAGAGACAGAGAGACAGAGACAGACACAGAGACAGAAAGACAGGGAGAGAAAGAGACAGATTCAGAGAGACAGAGAAGACAGAGAGACAGGGAGAGAGAGAGAGATAGAGAGACAGGGAGAAAGAGACAGAGAGACAGACAGAGACAGAGACAGGGAGAGAGAAAGAGACAGAGAGACAGAGACAGACAGAGAGACAGGGAGAGAGAGTCAGAGACAGACAGAGAGAGGGAGACAAAGAGACAGAGAGACAGAGACAGAGAGACTGAGAGAGACAGAGAGACAGAGACACAGAAAGACAGAGATAGGGAGAGAGAGAGAGAGAAACAGGGAGAGAGAAAGACAGAAACAGAGACACAGAGAGGCAGAGAGACAGAGAGAGAGTTGTTTGAGGTGTTTCATGTGTTCCTTGGCCTGTAGTCTGTCTTCAGATTCTCTGGAGGTATAGGAAGGTACAAAATATTACCGTTCCTACTGGGAGTATTGCTTAGATTCTGGGTTACAGAATTACAGAGGTTTGTTTTTTTAACTTCTAAATGCTTCAAACTTAAGTGAAATGACCAAACCTAGATCTACTTAAAGGGTTCTCTTACTAGGAGGAATCAAGAAACCAGGCCGACCCCCCAGAGGTCAAGGTGACCCGCACTTTGAACGGTGACACAATACCACTCAGCCCTCGCCCTCGCCCCCACCCCCACCCCGGCGTCTGCTAGCACTGTGACTGGAGGCCCTGCCACCATTCGCCAGGGACGAGGCCCAGCTGGGCTCCTCTTTCTCTGGAACCAGGGAGGCCTGCTTCCCTAATGACCACAAGAAGATGTGGACTTATTTAAAACAAGTGTTGGGGTCATTAAAAAAAAAAAACTAAAAAACAGAAGAAATGGGTGTGTGTACGGGTGTTGCATGCATGTACATGGTGTCACTCAATAAGAGAAGGGGGCAATTAGAGCTGAGGGTGGCTTTGGGGGGGCGTGAGCCATCCCTGTCCCTTTCCAAGCTTGCAGATGGACGGAATTATGTTGCCTTAATAATGAGACTCTTAAGTGCCAGCTGCCACCCAGCGCAGCAGCCCTCCCTGCTGACAAAGCCCTCATTAAATGCTTTGCTCGGAGCAGTCTGCCTCCTCCTTCCTTGCTAGCAACTGACAGCTGCCCTTCTGGTCTCCCCCAAACCTTCCTTGGACACCCCAGATGGCTGCAAAGGAAGTCTGCACCCTATTGCATGGGATAGTCATCTTAATTCTACCTGGCTTTATATTATTTTTATGCCCTGTTTCCAAAGTCTTTAGAGAAAGTTGGTAGCTAACAGCCTGCACCATCATTCACTCCATGGCAAAATAATAATTGCTAATTTTCTTCTTCAAAGAACCAGAGCTTTATCAGGAATAACATTATGCAAATGACTATGCAAATGTCAACCAGAGGAGTAGCTGGGAAAAAAAAAGTTCAGATAAAACCTTCAGAACATGTCCAAAGTTGGCTGGGAAAAGGAAAAAAACTTGAAAATTTAAAGTAGAAGGTCACCAGGGTGACACGGGGAATTTATTACTAATAAGAATTTTGCAAGAAAGTGCTGCACTCTTCAACAAATGAAGCAGGGCATGTGTTAGTGTTTATTCCAGCTTAATTTATTGGTGATGCTGGGGGTGTCCTTGTCAATCTTAGTGGTCCTTTGGGGGAGTCTCTCCCTTCTTTGCATAGTGCCTAGCAGTTTGAAATGTTAACTGCTCAACCTTCTTAGCCTTAAGAATTAATCTTTTACTCTCTCCCCTTTCTATATATTTTTCTGATCAATAGGATATTTAGCTTTCTCATGCTGAATATTATCGGAAGGAAGTTCATGGAAATGTAGAGAAAAGTGCTCAAGTCTTTCAAAACTTTTAGTGTATTGGTTAAAAAAACCACACACATGGGGGAGATCCAAGATGGTCAGTTGAGACGGAGCCTCAAACAACTCAGATGCTGGAACCTGACACCATGCAGAGGACCGGACGAAAGGAGAGGAATTCTCATGACCCAGGAAGACAATGAGGAAAAAGAAAAAAAAAGTAAAAAAGAAGAAGAAGCGTGGACGGAGGGCTGGAGCTGGGCACGCCCCGGTAGCTGTGCTGGGTGCGTCTTGGGGTCCGGTGACTCACGATCGAGCTGGGGTCGTGGCGCTGCCCAGAGCAGGGGGGTCGCTGAGCTCGAGACCCTTGGTGGGAGGAGGCGCTGCAGTGGAGATGCCAGCGGAGCTGCATGGATTCTGGTGAGTGCTGGGAACTGGATTCCCCAGAGCGAGATCACTGGCAGTACGACATACTGGATTTGGGCAAGTCAGGCTTGAATCAACGGCTGAGGTGGCTTCAGTTGGCGGCTCTTGGCCCAAAGTGGATTAATGGGATCTGCTTTGGCTGGGCCATGCCCCTGATTGGGACCCAATAGCCAGGGATGAGGCTGTCCCAAACCCTTGACATTCTCAGGGCACAGTCTCATGTGCTAAAGTCACTCACTGGTTGAGAGGGGAGGGGCCGGTCCACACTGCCACCCCTGTGAGCACCTCACAGATCAACAGCAGAGAGGGGAGGGCAGCACTGCCCTAGCCAGAGGGACTTAAGGCACTACATAAAGACACCTCCACCATTCACCTGTCTGAAGGAAACCAGAATCATGACAAGACAGGGAAAGGGCAAAAGGCCAGGGAAAATAAGGCCAGGAGGGGTGAGTACAGAGGAGATTGAAGGCAGTGGACATGCAGTATCAGACACGGCCTCATCGGAAATAAAGAAATACTTCCATGACCTCATCAACAAATTTAAATCTGAAATTCTAACTCAGATGAAGCAAGATATAAGAAGATGAAGACACAAATGGAAGAATAGAGGAACCCAGAGAAAGGAGAGAAGCCTTTGATGAAGAATATAAACAAAATCTAGAATACAGGAAACAGATCCAAAGAGAATATCAGGAAATTAAAAACTCCATTGAAAGCTGGCAAAACTTCTTAACAGAAACTAAAGACAGACTTTTAAAACTTGAAGATAGGTTTGCAATGTATGATCGTGAAAGGAAGGATCTCTTAAAAATAACAAGGAACCAGGAAGTAACGCTACAAAAGCTAGAAGATGATAAGAGAATTTATAACTTAAGAATAAAAAATGTGAACAAAGAAGCAGGGTTAAATACAAATGAAATAAAAAGTTTATTCACAGAAATAATTAAGGAAAAATTCCCAAGCATAGGAAGTGATGTTCAGATAAATGAGGCATACAGAACTCCAGCCAGCTACAACCAAAACAGATCTACACCCAGACATATAATAAATCAGGATCCCAGAAATCCATCACAAGAACAGAATATTAAAAGTGATCAGAGAAAAGAAATAGATTACCTATAAAGGAAAACTCATCAAAATCACAGCAGACTTCTCGATGCAAACTATCAAATCAAGAACAGCTTGGAGCGAAATATTCCAAGCCCTGAAAGAAAATAACTTCCAACCCTGATTGATGTACCCTGCAAAACTGTCTCTCAAAATTAATGGAGAGATAAGATATTTCCATGACAATGAGGAACTGGGGGAGTTCATGACCACCAATCCAACCCTGCAAAGAATACTGAAGGACATTCTAGAGAGAGAGAGAGAGAGAGAGAAGAAAATCACCAGGATTCTAGGAACAATGCCAGAAAGGCCTCAGTGAAAGGGGAAGACAGTGGAATGAAGGAGAAAAATAAACAACAATGACAGAAAAATAGCATAGCAGAAATGAGGCAGAAAAGATTGGCTATATCACTGTTTTGTCTTGACTGATTTTATTCGAATCTGGTATGCTGGAGGGTGTCAAGTCTGGGAGTAGGGGCAACTACTCTGGTGATGGCAGGATTCAATAGGATACCTATTCTTGTTTGATTATTAACTGCCTTTGAAGTCCTATAATGTCTCCAATGTTCAGTTTTTATTAAGAGTGCTATGTACCACTAAGTTTAATTATACTATGCCTGACGATATAGACAATTTTATTGAAAATAACAGGAGACATCATGGTGACAACCATAGATCACCTAGTATTGTGGTTTTATATGTCCTTCTCATTTCATGTTTCTCTAGGAATTTATATTGCTGACTTGTTTTGGTTGGTTTTTCCCTCTAATACAGAAAGGCTAGGTATGCATGTAGAGACTTATACATGTGTAGAACTTCTAAACAGTTTACAAGAATTGATTGTAGTTATTGTAAAAAAGAGAGAGAGGAAAGGAAAGTGTTCTAAAGGAAATAACTGCACGTATGTTTGAGTGTGTAGGATTGATGACCACAATACTAAGTTTTTCTTGGATAGATGAACAGAACTGATTGCAGTCTCACTGTTTAAATGTCTGCTTTGTATGCTTTACTTTTGTAATTTGAACAACTACTTCTAGGAGGAAAATATGTAATTGTCAACTAGTGATTTCTTACTGGTTTTTGTTTTGTTTTGTTTTTAAAATTTTGTGTTATTTCTATCCTCTTTCTGTTTCATTTTTTTTCCTCTAAATTAAAAAAAAATTTTAAAAAAACCACACACACACAATCAATATCTTTGATAAACCTGGGAGACACAGCCTGACCTCCGCCAGCAGTGTAACCAGACAAACTCCAATCCCTATCTCACATGCAGGGTGTGTGACTGTAGCAAACACTCCCTCAAAGTGGGAAATTTCAATTTAGTTAGTTTTCTGGTAGTAAAGCACAGACTTTAGTTTTTTTTTTGTTTTTTTTTTTTATAAAGACAGATTCTTTCAATTTAATGCAAGAGAAGAGCATTTGAAAGAACCTTGCTGTAAAATCTATACAAATGCAGGACTTCAAAACAAGATAATAGCAAATCCAAAATGGCTACCATAGTAGATTTTATTACCCTCAAAATAGCTGCTCCTGCCATCAGATACAACAAAATCAAACAAGATAAAACAGAAATAAAACCCAACCCAACAAAACAATGAGAATGTTACTGGATTTCAAAACAAGGTAATAGGGAATTAGCAATGGCCACCACCTCTAGGAGACCCCCACAGATGCTACATTGTGTGTTATCCTCTGAATAGATGGTCAGCCTTGTTTTTATTGGTTCTATTCTGTTCTGTTTTGTTTGATTTTTACTATGTCTGAAGGTATGGGCATCTATTTTGAAGACTACAAGAGGCATTATGGGAACCACTGCTGATTTCCTATCATCTTGTTTGGAAGTTCTGTGTTACTTACACAGTCTTGTTTTGATTGGCTTTATTCTGTTTTATTTTGCTTGGTTTTATTCTACAATAAAATTGTTAAAAATTTGAAAAAAATTTATATAAATAAAACCCAAATCCTTCCAGTGGAACGTTAGGAGGGGAAACCGAGGCCACTTGGCTTGGAAAGATCTTACTCACCTTGGCCTGCAGTTTCCACCCGAAAGCCCCTCCATGCTTTGCAGATCTGTCGCCAGGGAGTAGTGACCGGCTGGGCCAGAGGGCATCAGCCACTTGGACCTGCACCTCGGGTAGTGCAACCACAGGTCTTTGGGACCCCAAATCTCCCTTAGGGCCTGCCAGGCCTGGGGCCTAGGGCTGTATTTATTCCCTGAGGACTAGGACCAGCCACACTGCAGTGCTGCATTGGACTAGGAGGGCTAACCAGAGATAACGCGAGGGTTTTATGGGAGTGAAGGTGAGAGAAGGGGGAGGGGAAAATGGGCCCTGGTGAAAAATCAGATGGAAAATCAGCATAGAAAATGGGAGAAAGAGAATTTCCAGGGCTGCATATTTTATGCAAGGCGGCACAGCTGCTGGGGCTTCCTAGGTAATGGAGCTCTGCACCCCGGAGCCAAGGCTTGGAGGTTGATGTGTTACTGCTGGACTGCTGAACCCCGCTTCCCCCTTCTGCGTGCTGGCTGTGTGAGTCGGGTTGTCAGGAGCATTAAAATCAGGGCAGGGAATGGAACACGACCATCAAGGGTGTGGCTGTCAGGATTGGGGCTCCAGGTTGTGTCCCAGCTGCACGGTGCCCGACTGCGGGACCTTGGCAGGTTGTTAACCTGTCACCGCCTCCGTTTCTTCCTACATCTGAGGTTAAACATTTAATGTCAATCCCTTGGGGTAGCTGGGTTAGCAGAGGGATTAAACGAGCAAACTCACACAATGAACCTATAACAGACCCGGCATAGAATAAGCAACTCCACAAACGTCACCTCCCATCACTATTTCATACAGAAAGCAGCTGGCACCTGGTGGGAATTTAATAAATGATAACTTATTAATGGTAATAATCACTCCCGGCTTCCAGATAGGCCTGGCCTGTGTCACTAAAACTGCTTGCACAAGACTGCTGGACCACAGCACCCTCCTTCGCCCTGTGGCTGGTCTGTCATAATCAGGCCACCAAGGTGAGCTGAGCTGACATCTGGCCAGGAGTGGTATTGCAAAGCGCTTGTCACTTAGCAAGGACATCTCTGACTGTTTCACAAAGCTGTGTGGGTGGAGGCCCAGCTGCCCGGGGTAGGACTCTGGGGACCTGGGAGAGGTGGAAACCCCAGCTGTGTCAATAGCAGTGGCAGGAGGAGCTGGAAGGCGAAGAACCCACATCAAAGCAAAAAGGTTTGAAAATCTCGAACTTGCCTGCACTTGATTAAACGCCTAGCACATTCCCTCAGGAAACTGCCTTGTCTTGAGCTGAGCTATGTGATCATCACCTCAGAAATGGCTATTTCTTCTCCAAGGCCTGGAACAACTGTAACATGCTTTTGTCCTTCTGGGATAGAGTTTTTTAAGCTTCTACACTCAAAATTCATACATTTGGGCTGGAGGTTCAGTCCCTTATTCCTTCCCTCTTTGCAGATAAAGAGGAAATACAGAAGAGCTGTCTGATCTTTGCTTCCTGCTGGGCACTGACGTGACTGACAGCTTTGTGGGAACAGGAGTGAGGACAGTATAGGCCTCACTGGTGAACAACAGGGGACAGGGTGGTGGGGGAGTACAGATTACAACACAGATCTTATCCCGTGGTTTCATGGTGGGCAGACAGAGCAGTGGTGCTCCTCATGGGGAGCTCTAAGAGACACATAGGTGAGAGAAACTGCCAGTGGAAACATTACCAGCCTGGCTGCCTGTCTTGATTTTGCTGACCTGAAATAACTAGATGCCAGTTAAGTTGTGTCTATTATGCGTAAGGGTTTCGAAAGTTGTTGTGGGTAATATTATTGGCTAGACAGCTTTACAAACTCAAAAGTAAATTCTTCTTTTGGCTCAAGCCGTGTTTTGTGGGGAGAAACAGAAGGTAGGTAAGGCTGACACATTTAGAGCAAGTGTTCAGACTGTTTGGCCGTGGTGTGGTGGTGGGTAGTCTGGGGGGTCTACCGGAATCCTCCCAAGCGTGGCTCACCTTTGACTAAAACTGACAGCCTGCTTGTTCTCAAGGAAAGTACGACAAAAGTAAGCGAATGTGAAAATGCACCACGGAAACCACAGGAGATATTTTAATTAAAAGAGATGTATTGGAAAAGGAAGTAGGAAGAATCACTTTGTCCAGGTAAATAATCTAATAAAAAATATTACTCTTCAGATTAGGATGAAATGAACATAACTTTGAAGGTTTCAGACAATGTTCTATTTTGGTTGAAGAAGTATTTATGAGGCCGGGAATTTAGCTCAGTGGCACAAGTGCCGGCCTGGCAAGTGCAAGGTTATGAGTTCGATCCCCCGTATCAAAAAAAAAAGTATTTATGGAATACCTGCTGGACATGGTGACAGTGCTGGATTCAAGGACCTTTCCATTATTATGGGAAAGATCAACAAAACAAAACTGCAGGTGCAGGACTCATCACACAAAGGCACACATCTCCTGATGGTTGTCATTTTGTGGGAGATATTTTTACAGATTTGGTGGTCGTGGAGGGCACCTTGAAGACTGTTTTTGGGTTGGACCTTAAGGTGGGGAGGGAAGAGCTTCTCAGGTCAGGCAGGGAGACTGTGGGCCCTGGGTGGGGAGGACTGAGTTGTCATCTGGAGTCACATTTGGGAGTTGGGACTTCATGGATGACCAGCAAGTCATGCACATTTTAAAGCAGCAAAGTGGCATAATCGCAGTGGAAATCTGGGAAGTGTAGCCCTGAGGGGCTGGGCAGGAAGGGCTGATTCTGGAAGGCTCGGAGAACAGGAGAGGGAATCCTGGGGCTGGATGGGAAGTGACCCGGTCCAATGCTGGACCAGAACCCACTAAAACAGAAAAGAAAGAAATGGTACATATTTTATAGTCTAGAAATTAATCAGCTACTGGGGAAAAAAAGGATTTGATTATCAGCAGGGAAAGATCCGGGTGGATTTGCTTCAATCAACTCAGTAAAAATAACTATGTGCCCCGTGTTTTTATCGTTCAACTTGTTCTTTGGTGGCAGATTTTAGCGACCTAAACACAAAGATACGTGTGAGCTGCTCAGTCTGCTGGCGTGTGTACATTTGTGTGTGTGTGTGTGTGTGTGTGTGTGTACGTTCATTAATTTCGGGGTGAGGAGGATCTTACGATAGAATCAGGCCATTTGGAAATAACAAACGTAGTCTTGTCAAAGTTGGATTTTAAAGGAAAACTATGAACTATTATTTGGAATGTTATTTTTTTTTCTCCTGAACTACAACTTCTTCTTCCCAAGAAGAAGTTCACGATTCTTCCAATCGTGAATGATGCGGCTTAGCAAATTATTCTTTCATAATTCCAGCCCCACCCCAGGGCTCTTCTCCACCACCAATGTGAAACACTCTACTGTAAGAGCTTTGCTTCCGGCTCCCCCCAAAAGAAGCGAGACTAGAAGATAAAGGTGATGGTAATGATCAATAGAGTGGAAAAGAAAACTGACAATTTTGGACTGTGGAGGAGAGGTTAGGTTAGGCAGATGGCAAAGGCTATTTTGATATATATCAGTCTTTGTTTATTGACACTGTTGTCCTCTTTTTCCTAAAAAAGAGCCACAAACGGGAGAGAATAAAAGAATTGTCAGTGAGAGCTCAGCTCCTGGGTCCTAATCTGTCGTGGCAACAGCTGTTCCATATAATATTTATTAGGGATGCTCTTTGTAATTGGTAGCAGAGTGGTCCAGGGCGATGCTGTGAATTAGAAAGTGCACACAATCTGTTTCCCTGAGCAATTACAGCTCCTTAGGTAATGCCGCTGTCTATAATCTAAGTGTGATGCTCCTGATAAGTCACTAGTTCTTCAGGGCCTTCAGCTCCCCAGGGGCCGCTCTTTTGAACCCCTCAATGGAAATTTGGTTCCCCGCTGTCTCTTTGCAGTGTTTTTCAGGACAGCCCTGAGAGCGTTTGCTTAGCATCAGCCTCCTCCCATACTTGACAAGTTTAGGAGATTTAGGTCTAGTTATCCAGAGCCAAACTCTTCCCTGAGTTTCAGATTGACTTTCTACTTGGATATTTCACAGCTAACTTACATTTCTTGTAGCTGAGTCAACTCCTCATCTTGAGCAAACCTGTTTTTCCCCTGGCTCCTCCATACCCAGTGTTCTTAGCCCAAAGCCAAAAACACCTGTTGACTGTTCTTTCTTTCACCTTCGATGGTAAATCCACTAGGAAGTTTTTGTTGGCATCAAACCTCAAATATATCCTGTCTGCCTGCTGCTCATCCACTACCCTGCTATGACCTGAGTCCAGCCACCTTCCTGTGCGAAATGACCTTGACAAATGCTTTAAAGAGTGAGCGGGTAAGGTTGTTTCTCTGCCCAACAACCTCCAGTGGCTTCCACTGCAGGGTGAGTCACAAGTTGCTCACTTGGCCTGCCAGGAGCCTGTGGCATCTGGCAGCATTTGCACTTTCTTCTTCGTTTGCTGGAGGGGGTCAGCTATCAAAGCTCCTTCTAGATTCCCAGAGGTGTGAAAGCCCCTTCCTTCTTCCTGTGGTGGAGATTTGCACCGTATCTCCAGACCTGCTTGCTGTCCTATCTCCAGTACTAGACAGGGAGGCTAGGGGGTGAAGGACCCCAAAACTTGGCCAGAAGAGTGGATACAGTTAGCACAATAGAAGTCAGATTTTGTACTCAGGGTATCATCAAAGCCAGGGCAAGTCTAGATCACCTAGATAACTCATCAAAACAGAAGAAGGAAATAGAGAAAAAACAAGGTCAGATCTGTTTACCTACCGGGTTCATATATAAGATATCCTTTTAACATGTGCTAGGAAGACATTGTATGCTGGAACTCACATCATCACTTACACACATTATAGGAGCTTTTGTGATTCACTAATGATAATGCTAAAGTTTTCCACAAAATAAGAAGGGGTGATGTTTGAAAGTATGTCCCAAGTCCATTTGATTTTTGCATAGATGAGGAATAACAGCAAGGATTTTGCATATGAGTCTGAATATTGCAAATAAAGTATAGAACTACTAAGGTAATTTTGGGGTGCATCTTGTAGTAAATGGGAGAGCATACAAGACACTTGCCAAGGCTCAGGTCAAATGCAATGGAATGCAAAATAATATGTAGGCTGAGTATGTATCCTTTACCTGAACTACTCGGGACCAGCAGGGTCTTGAACTCAATTTCCTTCAGGCCTCTGTGGCAATATTTGCATATACATCACAGGATACCTTGGGGATGATACCCAAATCTACATAAGGATTTATTAATGCTTCATTATATTCCTTATGCATATATAATGGCGATTCTATGCAACATTTTTGGTTTAGCTGCATTTCTGCTGTAACCCACCACAGAAAATCAGGTGAATTCTCCCCTCATGCCATCAAAAATATTCTGGCTTTTGGAACATTTAGGATTTCAGATGTTTGGGCTAGGGATATGCAGTCTGCTATGAAGTCTCCAGTGTTTCCATCTTTGTGCAGTTCTCCAGTATTCTACAAAGAGCTGACCATTGACTTCCTCCATGGTGGAAGGCAAATTACCAATGAGTGAGTCTTTCACTGTGTAATTCAACTTTCCCTCTTGCCCCCCTAAAACAGACACACATACAAACTCTTATAAAGGAGCATTTATTTTGTCTTCCCTCAGGACTGCTTTTAATAAGCACTCCAAAGCCAGGAAGACTTGGGCTGTTTTAAACTATGTAACCTATAGTAATGAATTAATTACCATGTAATACTTAAAGTTTTGATTATTCATACATGACAGCCTTCATTATTAATGATTGCTTATGAAATTAATCTTTCTAATTTCCATTATGATTCAAATTAACTTGATTAGTTGGCCTCATGATTCGTGCTTCTACCAACCTCTACTTTTAATTTCTGAGGTATAAAATGACATAAATGTCTTTGGGGGAAAAATTAAGATTCTACTTTGATGTATTAGTAAGTAAATGAATTCAAGGATGAATGATGGAACTGTGTTTTCTTTCACACACTGTCCTCTGGTGTTTAAATGTCTACATTACATGTTCAAATGAAAACCCCCGAATCAGCGGCGGAGTTAATAGATTCTTGCACTTGGGAGGTATATTTGTCTTTGTGAATGGCCTAAGAATTATTCAGTTTATGAAGACTATGGGTAAGTGAATAAAAAGTTTAAATGATGTGATTAATACCAAGCGCTTTTTTTTTTTCTTCCAGTACCAGGGATTGAACCCAGGGCCTCCAACCTGAGCTACATCTCCAGTCTTTTCATTTATTTTTTAATTTTTATTTTTTTGACACAAGGTCTCACTACATCACTAAATGTCTCAGGCTCCAGTCAAATGTGCAGTCTTCCTGCCTCAGCCTCCCAGATGTGCCTGACTAAAAGCTTTCTAACAATACAAGCTGATAGTATGCAGATTTGTGCTGTCAGGACAGAGACCCTTGGGTCAGTTGCACATGGTGATTTCTTTTAAAGTGAAATCATTCAGTACCACATTGCTTGCTTCATTTCCCCCTAGATTTTCTTGTTAAAGCCTCTTCAGAGAGATTTTGACAGAGGAGAGTTTAGTGATGGTCCAGGGTAGACATGGGGCGTGATTCAGCTGTCTCTTGGTGCTCATTTTGGAATTCTGTGATGCTAGTGAGTAGCCCCCAGTTGCTTTATTTGAACATTTTTTAACCCCTTCTTTCCCTCGATTTGAACTAAAATGGGTATTAAAATTCTCTAAACAGCATTCCTTTGCTCTAATTTAGTTTACAATTAAATTGTGTTAAGTATCTTCTGGGCGTGGTGGAGGCGGACTTGTGGGTTTGACTGCTTTTATCAGTATTTTTTATTGTTCAGAGCGGTCTTCACCCCTCTTCCTTCTAATGATGACTTTGATCATGCTGCTTTTTCAAATGTGACCAGTTTAGTTGCATTTGTTTGACAGAGTCCACTGAGGAAGCCCAGAGAGGTCCACGACCAGAGGAGGGGAAACAATACATGTCAGCCTGAGGGAATTCATCATTTGGTGACAACATGTTCAGGAAGGGCCAGTCCTTCAGAGGAATTAGCGTGAGGCCTGGGGGTGGGGGAGGCTGTGCTTTTGCAGGTAAAGGGCTGGCGAGTAACTGGCTTTCAGTCAATGTCTGTGGGGCAGTGGAGGAGTGACAGCGGGACAAGCCAAAGACATCTGCATTCCCTTTTTCACTTTCCATTTCTTTGGTTTTTGGTACTGGCAATTGGATCTGGGGTCTTGCACCTGCTAGGGAAGCACTCTGCCACTGCTCTAAGGTCCAAACCCTTTTAATTAATGAATTAATTTTTGAGATGGGGATCTGGCTTGTTCTGAGGAGCCTCAAATGTGAGTTCTTCCTGCCTCAGCCTCCCAAGTAGCTGGGATTACATTTCTGTGCCACTGTACCAGGCATCCACTGTTGAATCTCTCCATCTCTCTGTTCGATCCATTCATCCATCCATCCATCCATCCATCCATCCATCCATCCATCCAATCTTATACCTAGAATAAAAATTAGACTAAAATTTGTGGGGAACTAATATTAATAACATCATTTAAAAATAAAGAACTTTTTACCGCCTCTGGCTAATGACTCGATGAACACATCTCTCGGGGTCCCTGCCAGGAACCCGCATGGCTTGGTCCTCAGCCCTGCACCTCCGAAACCTAGATTTTACATCTCGACCACTCATGTTATTCCCGCCAGACTGCAAGACTTGCTCGAAATTTAGTCATCCCCTGGGCTCAGTGGTTTAAATATATTGGCTCATTGAAGCCCATAACATCTTCCTCTTCAGGGTCATTGTTCCCATTTTAGTAGACAAGGAAACAGAAGTTCAGTGCAGTTGAGCAATTTGCTCTTGCACAGCTATGCCGAAATAAAAACAAGGGCACTATTTTTTTTTTTTTTTTTTTGAGACAAGAGTCTCGCTATACAGTTTAGGCTGGCCTGGAGCTTACTCTGTAGCCCAGGCTGGTCTTGAACTTACCATGATCCTCTTGCTTCAGCCTCCCGACTGCTGGGATTACAGGCGTGAACCACCACGCCCGGCTTAAGGACACTAATTTCATAACAAAAAGAATAAAGCTCAGATATGGTAATGACAGCAGAATCAAAGAAAAAGAGATGCCGATTCATGGTTACAGAAAGGGTAGCTTAGCTGAAATGTTCCCCTCATCAGCCTTGCTTAGTGACCACAGGGCCGGTGACTCCATCCTCTCCCCCTGCGTCCTTGATGGGCCTGATGTGGCCTCTTTTCTCCCCACCCCCTGAAGGTCCCTGGCTGCCCCCTGTTGCTGCCAATCCCGAAGTCCTTTACCCTGGGCACAGAGCGTGCAGAGTGGGCGCTGACCAGTGTCTGTGCAGCTGGGAAGAGAGACATTGGCAGTAGCCCACCGGTTACTGCCTGCCCTGTCCCAGGAGAAGTAGAATGGGTTCCTTCTGAGTTTCCCCTTTGCAAAGCCATCTCTGGCCTCCATAGCTGGGAAACATTCCAGACACACTCACCAGGCTGACTGCCCTTGGCTGCTCGCACCTGGTTCACACCCCAAAGCCTGGTGATGCTCAGTCGAGGGCCTCACAGAAAGTGACCGGGCCGTGTGGGTGCTACACGGCTGGCGTTGGGAAGTGGGGCCAGGTCAGAAGATGCCCGTTACTGGGCTGCGGCCTGGAGGACCGTCTCCCTCCAGGCTCCTCCCTTCTCCCCACTTCCCGACTGCCCTGAGGTGAGCAGCCCCCCTCCGCCGGGCGCTTCCACCTGCCTTGGGACCATCCAACCACGGTCTGAACACTAACGTCCAAGTCATCCGGCCCTGCCTTAAGCTGTGTGCGTCGGGTATCGGGTACTGTGAGGAGGACAGTAAGGAAGACAGGAGCCCCAAGATTTCAGCATTCAGGTCACCTCAGCTGTGGAACCCATGGCTGGAGGAGGTAGGTGGGGAGGAGGAGGTGATCTCGGCACCTCCCACCCTCACCGAGGCCACAGCCGGGCAGGCTTCCCACAGACGCCTTCCGTGGCTGCCAGCCCCTCCCCAGAAGGCTGCCCCCTCAGGGACACCAGCACAACTGGACCTAAGTCACCTTCACTGGGCACAGCACCCTAGACGCCAACATTTCTTCAGGACATAATAACAATGAAGAGGTAAAGAGGGAGGTAACTTTTCAGAGTTAAATTTCCTGCAAGTAGCAACTGCCCCGGGTAGTTCTGTCTTCCTGTTTTCGTCAATGCCAGGTACGCACTTCTCCTTTCTAACCGACTGTACCCTGAGCTATTGTGGTATCTCAGGCACTTGCTTCCTGTAATCCCCAGCTTGCCCGGAGTTTAGACTTGCCTTAGCAGGCAACTTATGGGATATGACTTTCTATTAGGCCAATCAGTACTAATGAGCTAAGATATAACCCATCAATCACCACCAAAAACCCTGCTTCTGTGCTTGCCAGTAGCACATAAGTCTCAGAGCACCAGAGATCAGGGCCTGATATTCTGAGGCCTGAATCCCTATCAGGCCTGTGGACATTGAATAAATCCGCCTCCACATCCTGGGTGACATTGCAGTGTTTGCCACTGCAGTAACAGACACTCAGTACTGCCAGGGTGGGTGCCACAGTCTCGGTGCTTGCAGGTGACCCCAGTGAACAGATTTTAGGCCTTATGCAGATGTGTTTGGTATCTGTGTGGAGAAACAGGGATTGCATTCGCGTGACTTAGTGAGGCGGGGGTCAGAAGCAGGCGGTGACTGATGCCTGCTTCTTTCCTGCTCTGTGTCCCTTCTGCCAGGGTGTGAGGACGTGAGCTTGGGGACCCTGTCTGTCTTGTCCACCGCTCTGTCCTGCAGTGCATGTCAGTGCTCCCACGTCTAACACACACGAGAGGGCGGAGGGCTCACTGCCACTTACAGAAAGCGAATTTCTCAGGAGAAATCAAAATGGGAAACCAAGTTAAAGCCAAACTCAGAGCCAGGAGGTCCTCTGGAAGACACTGTTGATGGGTAGGCGTCTGTCTCCCTGACTTTCTCTGCCGAAACAAACCGTGACAAGGACATCCCCTTCCCCGAACAGAAGTACAGGAAGGGCATATGCACAGAGGGGCTTGGCTATGGTCATTCCAGAACATTTCATCACTCCAGAGGGGGAAAAAACCCTATAGGCACAGGCAGTATCTCTTTATTCCTCCCTTCTCTCAGCCCTTGACAGCTGCTAATCTGCTTCCTACCTCTAGGGATTTGCCTGTTTTCGACATTTCCTATCAGTGGAGTTCTGCAATGTGCCCTTTGAGGTCTGGCTTCTTGGACCCAGCACGATATGCTCAAGGTTGGCTGGTGGCAGCATAAAGCACGCTTCTGTTTTAGCCCCACGCAATAGTCCACTGTGTATTTACACTGCATCTTGCACATCCATCCTTGAGCAGGAGGGCTTTTGAATTTGTTCCATTTTACAGCTATTAGGCAAACAGGAACCATAAGGTGTAGAGTAGCCCTATGGTAACTATGTTTAACTTTCTGAGAAACCGTCAGACCATTCTCCAAAGGGATCACATCTTCTTACCCCTACCAGCAACGTGTAAGTCTCCTGACCTCTCTGCCTCCCTGCTCCCCGGTCGCTGTGGCACAGTAGTCCTTGTGCACATGTGGTAGCATCTCACTGTGGTTTTAATTTACATTGACTAAGGATGCTGAGTAACTGTTTCATGTGATTATTAGGCATTTGTTTATCTTCTTTGGAGAAATAGCCATTAAATCCCCCATCTTTTTTTAAGTCATCATTTTTCTGTGTATTATGAGTTGGTAGTGTTTTTTATATAAGTCCATTATTGGATATGTGGTTGCAAGTGTTCTCCCCAGGTTACATTATTGTTTTTATTAGTGTATATTAATTATGCAGAATGATGGGCCCCATTGTGAATTTTCGCATGCACACATAACACGCTTTGATCACATCTACCTCCCAACCTCTCCTTTACTCCCTTCTCCACCCTCCTCTTCTCTGGTAGTTTCTCTTTTGCTTTCCTGTCCTTTTTTCCCCTAGCTGTCACATATGAGAACATGCCTTCCTATTTTATGAATTATTTTTTCTGTTTCTTAGTCCTTTGAAGCTTAAAAATGTTCCGTTCTGAGGCTGTCCAGTTAATCGAGTTTTTCTTTTACTGTTTGTGTTTTGGGTATTATTTAAAAATCCATTACCTAGCTCAAGGTAATAAAATTTATTTTTTTGAAGACTTTAGACTTTTACCTTGTGCATTTGGGTCTGTGATTTAATTCTGAGTAAATTTTAATGTATGACATGAACAGAAATGGATAAATCATTTACAGTCACAGCCTTTCTTTCGGTGTCCAGAGGGCTGCAGGGTTTTTTGCACTGAGTGTTTAGCGCTAATTTTCTGTCCTACTCTTGTGGTGTGTTGACAGGCATGTGGGCTGTCTTCTACGATGAATTCTGTAGGTTCATAATCATATTTATCATGTGTTGAGTCAGAGAAAATGTGGTTCCAGGTTAGTTGAGGCTGGGACAAGTGTAGAGTGATTTAACAGTGATTTCCTAACTGCTGACCACGTAGAAGAGATAGCTCCAAACCTTAGGGTATGGTGACAGTTTGTAAGTTAGTAAAATATACACCTTTGCCTGAATTAAATGTAAAATCTTAACTAAGAAAATAAATCTCTTGGCAGTGTTTCATTTTTTTTGGAATATAAGAAGGAAATATTCCTTTGTGTCATGTTGTTCTTGTAGCCGACGGAGCTGGAGTGTAAAGGGACTGCATGTACTGTGGCACGTGGAGGAATTTGCCTGCTTTCTGACTGGGTTACAAATGTCTCCTTGAGGCAGATCCAGGGGATGAGGCAGTCAGTGGCAATGATCCCCAGATCGGGGCTTCCCAAGGCCCCCTAATAGTGAAGAGCAGCCAGGTTTCACACGTCCTGGGCAGGGATCTAAGGAGCCGGAAGCCTACAATTCACTGTAGAAAATTCTCATCTGGTAACTGGATGTTTCCAGGTCCACAAAGCATCAGGGCACTGAGCCTCAGGAGATGGGAAAAGCGCATCTTCTTAACGAAGCCTTGCTTGCTGGGAGTAGCCGGATATCAGGAATCAAGAGCTTCTCTTCTTTTCCTTTTCTTAGCATGAGCTTATCTTCTTGTTACTGTAACTGACTGATCTATTCACAATGACAAGGTGGTTTTCCACAGGTCTAATAACCAGTGAGAACAATAACAGTTTTTTCAGCTAATTGGAAATAAGTCCATTGCCAAAACGGTATGGCAAGACTTCCGCCATGACTATTATGTTCTGTTATCCGCACTTGTTTTCTTGATAATACTCTGAGCAGATGTGGATGTGTGTTCTGAACCAAAACAGCCCAGGAGATAGGATCCACGGACATCCTCTCGATGGCTCCTCCCTCCATCTGGGAATCAACACAGGAGTCACAATTAATGAGCTGGGGAACAAAGAAAGATTATATCTAGAAAAGTTTCAACCTTTCCTTTAATTAGTCACTTGATTAGAAAAAACTTGGCTTGTGTATGGAGTTGACAGAAGACCAGTGAAGTTTAAGTCTTTCACTTATCCGAAGCCTTTTTTTAGGTCCTGGGTCAGATCCTCTGCAATTATGCAATACTATTCCTAAAAGCAGCCTCCAAAATGTATAGCTTTTGTGTTTCAGAAACCTAGATTCATCAGTCTGAGCTAGCTAAGCTCCTTTATTGCGGTTGGTCTTTTTTTTTTTTTTTTACTTGTGAAATTGAGTGATTAAATGTAGAGGATCCCTAGAACAAGTGTTTACTTCAAGTTCTCCAGAGAGATGGCGAGGGAGATGCCCTAGGTTCCTCTATTACACATCTTAAAAACATTCTCAGTTTCTCCACTGATCTGTGTTCTCTTTAGCTTCAAACCCACTGTGTGTTGCTCAGTGAGTCACTGGGGTCCAAGGGCAGGCAGTGGCTGGAAAATTTGGCTTTGTTCTTGTCTTGGTTGGATTCGTGGAGAAATCAGTGCTGCTTTTCTTGGTGACCAGAGAGGAACAAGGATGAAGAGAGTGTCCAGAGCATCAGTTAGAGAGATGGATGGAACACAAGAAGGAAGTGAGGTAAAAATAGAAGCCATTAATATGGGAAATGTCCTTTTATTCTTTCCTACAAGGAGCCAGCGAAGCCTGCTTTCAACCCTTCTTCCTGTGTCTCTTGTCTGCAGTTTTCTCCTGGCACGAGACCACCCATTGTTTTCCATGCATCACTCTGCTAAGAGCAGCCTGAGCACCTTTCAAAAGCTGTTTTTAGTCTTGACTTTGAAGAACGCTGCACAATGGCGAATCTTCGACATCCAATATATTCCCGTTTCACCTTGGTGCTGGTCCTCTGAGGAACTTCATGGCTATGAAAAGAATTACAAGTATCACCTACTTTAAAAAAATAAAACAGCTTGTCATCCATTAGCAAGAGATTTTTTTCCCCCTTTAGTTAAAGCGTTACTCTGTCAGTGACCTGGAACTCTGGAAAATAAAATGAATTTCTGCAGAGGGAGTCCTCACACTGGGATGCAGGCAGCAGTCTACCTCTGAAATGAGATTGTGCTGAAATCATTGCTAGTGAGTCAACCTCTGTGAGAAACAAATTGTTTGAACAATAGGCTTAATTAACTCCTGTTTCTGTCTTCTATCCCAGCAGGTGTGAAGTCCCAGGGCACCTGCTGATACACCTGCGTATGGGCCCAGAGTAGCTTCCAGGAGCCGGTGAGAGATTCCTGAAGAGCATTAATCAGGCCTTGATGGGGCAGTAGCTGGGCCCCCGCTGCCCTCAGGGAAGGCTCCAAAGGCAAGGGAAATACAGGCCCGAGTCTCCTGGAGCTTTGTCTACTGTATTTCTTTTAACTTTAAAAGGACATTTAGCACTAATGGAAGTGCAGTTTGGGGTGGCTTCTAATGAGGACTCTCCATTAGCGGCTGCACGCTGCTTCAGGATGATAAAGGGGAGACCTGGGAAGGTGAGCACTCACCATGCGGGGGATACTTTCCAGGGCAGCCGGATGGAGAGAAATCCCTCCCTCCTACGGTGATGCTTACTTGGGGGAAAGTTCAAAAGCTTTATCTCAGGTTTAGCTCTCCATGTGAAACAGAATCAAACACTTCTCTTTTGGAAATTCTTCTGTCCTAAGTCAAACTTGCTTTCATGAAGTGCTCTTTGATTTTTGTAGTATATTGAAATGTGCATTAGACATGGCACTAACATGCCTGGGGCAGAGTACAGCGTACAGACACAACTTCTTGTCTAGTTGTGTTTTCAAGCCTGGTTTCATCCACAAAGGATTAGGCTATAAAATTCACTTGGGTTTCTTACATGTCAAAAAAATCCAATCTACTTATTAATCTTGTGGATGAGACCAACTGCATTCGCTGTTAATGATGTGGTATTCACTCGGTGGAGAAATAGCTCCCTGCCCCCAGATGCTTGTTTTCTGCCAGAAAGATGGTTGGCGATTTATGACGTGATTTGGGGAAGGAATAGACCATGGTAGGTAGAAGTTATTGAAGATTTAGGTGGGTTCTAGGAGAAGAGAGTAATTGCATGCAGTGGAGCTGTTTCATTCTCATTTCAGACTTTGATTAAAATACTGACCTATAATGTGTGTGTTTTTATCCATGATTTATTCTTCCTTAAATGTTTGGCCAACAATAACAGCTCTTTCTCCATGAAGCTATGTGCCGACTCTCCAGGGTTGCTGACTCGAGGAGGAACACAACAGAGGTCTGATCTGTAAGTCTGCTACTTCTGCCATTGGGGAATATATTCAGGGTGATGGTTTCACTTGTCACCTTGATTGGTTTGATGTCCTGTGGCACTGGTTTCATAAGCACGCAGAATGCAAGCGTTATGGGGTCACGGAGGCCTCCACCCAGATTTCTGAAGGTCTACCAGGCCAGACTGTGTATGACACCGACGCCATCCCTGCAAGCAGCTCTTGGGAGGGTAACGGGGAGCCCGTGGGAGTGAGGCCGGAGCTGCAGTGGAGACTCCAGGGAGTTAGAGATTCCAGGAGCAAGGGACGTTGCCAAGGAAACCTGCTGGCTATGAGCAGAGCCAGTGCAAGAAAGAGGCCATGTGGGCTGCAGCTGACTGTGCCACAGGGGTGCCGCTGCCTGAACCCCTGGAACTCACGCCACTGCACCATTGCCTCACATGCCAGACACGGAGCTACAGGACCTGCAGCTCTGCCCTGCCGGGTTTTGGTCTTGCTTTGGTCACATTTCTATACCCAGAGCCCTCTCTTTGGGGATGGGAATGCTTGCACGGTACAGGCATCTATCTTGGGAGCGTGTGACTTGCTCTGTGAGTTTCACAGGGGTTTATAGCTATGACTTTGCTGTGGGTCTCAGAGGAGACTCTGGACTTGAAGAGTTTTGGGCAGTATTGGGACTGCTGAGACTTTGGGGGAAGGGATTAACGCCTTTTTGACCACAGGCTACATTTAGGTGGGGGGAGGGATTATAGCCTTGCTATTGTCTCCGTGGAGAGATAAAATAAGGTTCAAGCTGGTGGGTCTGGGAGTCAAGTAGATAAGGCTTGGGCTGGTGACGGCTAATCTTGATTATCAAAGTAGCTGGTGGGTCATGGGCGTGTGACCTTGGGGACTATATTTGGTCCTCTGGTCCCTTCCTTTTGGGCTCTTCCCCTCCTTTCTGTTTCCCAGGTGCCATGAGCTGAGTGGCTTTTCTCCACTAGATCTTTCTACCATGATGTGTCCTCCTGGTAGCCAGCTGACCATGGACTGAAACCTCTGAAGTCAGGAGGCAAAACGAACTTCTCCTCTTTAAGTTGTGAATGTCAGCTACTTTGGTTCAGAAGTTGAAACAGGGTGAATACATTTATCAAATGAGGCTTCAGGCACACATTTCCTTAAGTTCTCTTCCATCGCCCTGGTCTCCGGCTGCCTTCCTGGATGGACCCCGTTAGCGGTTGAAGCAAGTATGATGCACATACAGACACCCCCCTGACCGTGAGTGAGCCATGTCACTCTGTGGAGAGGCAGCAGTGTGATGTAGAAGAACACATGGGCTTCTTCAGGGGTCATGTGGGACTGTCTGAGAAAAAGCTTGGGTTACCTTGAAAGAAGCGGGAGGCCTCATGTGGCCAGAACACCAATTTCACGGGAAGCATTGATGGGGCAGGAGGGTAGAGGAGCCACCTGTGGCAAGGGTGGGTGCCGATCCAGGGGGGTCCGGGAGGACGTGAAGCAGGATGTGCAGTTGCCATGTGTGGAAGTCTGGCGGGCTGTGTACAGAGGGGCAGGCTGCAGACAGCAGGAGTCACAGCTGACCCAGAAAGAAGCCGCGAGCCGGAGCTGGGGAATGGGGGTGGAAACCAAAGATGGCTGAGCTGGATGAGAAGAAGCTTGTCACCCAGCTGGGTGGAGAGGGCAAGCTGTGAGGGTTTCTGAGGGCTGAATGATAAGGAAACGGAGGGGTAGCAGGGGCGGAGCTGGGATAGTCCTCTGACATGACGACGTCATTTCCACTGTCATACGCAGAGGTAAGACCTGTCACAGTGGCTTGGGAGCTCTATGGGGTAGGATGGCCTGTGTAATGCCTGTTCATTACCTCTAGATTTTAATTCTTTATACATTGTACCCACCAACTGTGCCAAGGGGTGCTAGGCTTATTACCCTTCCTGCCAATCCTAATACCGGGACACCATCTTGCAAAAGCAAAAATTTATCATCATCCTTGAGTAAGATAAGTGCTACCATGTGTGCATTAGGTGTGTTCACCCCACCAAGCTAGGGGAGCATGCAGTTTGCATGTGGTCTACAAGATGGGCTTAGCTAGAGGTACATGAGTGCTACGCTTTAGAGTATTTACTAACAGAAAACCCTGAGAATGATCTTGTTTTCCTCTTCATTACAGTGAAAATCAGACTGTCATTTCTGCTCACTTTCTGGGCTTGTCATGAGCACTGGCCAGAGCCACTCACTTATCTTGGCACATTTGTTAGGGCCCAGCTGAGGCTGCAGGGCAGTGATCCAAGTCCAAATAGCTTCAGTTTTTCAAAGAGGGTTTATGTTTTAAAAAATAAAGTGAAGGGGTCCGTGGCAGCCTGGATTCCTTCCAGAAGCAAATGCACAGAGGAATGAGGATTAGAAAAGGGTGAATTGGGCAGGCCCACCCTGGAAGGAAGAGGCGGGCACAATCAGTCTGCAGCGTAGATCTGCTGGTCTCCGTCAGCCCACTAGGACTTTCAAGGAAGTCTGCAATGGGGAGGAACAGCAGGGTCCGTGGTTCTTAAACTGTGAAGATGCTCCATGGTGCTCTGGAGAACACTTAGGGGCCCTGTGGAGTATTTTTAATTTTCCAGGAAAACACAGTAACATATGTCAGACAGTGCACAGACTACTACTGTTAATTGCTTGGACCTATTTAGTAAAGGGAGCTGCCAGCGTTTCTTTTGGATTCGTGGGTGCCGCGAGACATCAATGAGACACTGCGAATGCCCTGGCACCCAGAGGAGGGAGGTAAGCTTGGGTATCACTGCTTTGCTTAGTCACTGGCTGGGGTGGCCTGAGAAGAGTGTGACCTCAGCCCCAAAGATGGCAGGCCTTGGTGGAGCTGAAGCTGGAGGTCATGCGCATTGACTACAGGTAGGCACCGTCCTCCCTGAGAGCTTGACTGGCCTTTCTTGAAAGCAGAACTGAGGGCTGCACCTCCCTGTCTCTTATGGGGTGGAGCTGACCTAAGGTGTGGCTACATCTAGGACTTATTCCTACGGACTTTACTATCTCTAACTGCAGATAATCTTTATCCATCCTATGGAGAGGAGGAGATTGTGGCAGCAGAGAGATTCCCTGTCTTGCCTATACCCCAGTTCCAAAACAGAATTCCTGTTTTGGCCATCTTTTGTTGTTGTTGTTTTTGCTAGAACATGATCCCTGACACCTACAACTTAACGGAGAAGTTTAATTCAGCTCACGGTTTCAGGGGATTCAGTCCATGGTTTACAGCCTGCAAGACAGGGCATCACAGTGGAAGGATGTGGTGGAGCTAAGCAGCTTAGTTCATGGTGGACAGAAGGACAACTGGGGGACAGTACCAGATGGGAAGGGGCAGGAACTAGGTATGTTACCCACAGTCACACTCCTAGACCCCATCAATCCCAAGCCAATCACTTTGACACAGTGAAGCTTAACCATGGCAGTGCTCCATTAGCCTCTGTGGGAGGGGCGAATGAAAACCCTTCCCCACAGCCAGGAGAGCATGGCACTCTGTCAGAGGAGCTGACCAGAATCCTCCTCTGCACAGACAGGGTGAGAAGGGGAGCAATTTTCCCGAGGATGTGGAGATATAGACAGAAAAAACCCAGCGGGCAACTGATTGTTCCAGGCTGGAGGCAATATTGATTTTCTGACTAGCCCCATACTTTCCTCCCCAGCCTCAGTATCCAGATAGGATTCAGTTCCTGGATGTAAGTAGACATAGCTGCCAGAGAACTTACAGGAGAGCTGCAATCTGTAACTCTGAGTGATTTTATGGAGGCCAAGGAGTTCTAACATCCACGGCCATCCCGAGGTCTCCTCTTTGACAACTCATTTTCAACTCACAAATATATTCCATGGGTCTTAGTGTGACTATTAAGTCACAAGGCCCAGGCTTATGAACACTATTTTGTATGTCAGATCTTGTCTCTCACTTGCAAACTTTTTATCTAGCTGATAAGAAGCAATTTCAGGAGTGCTTAACTAAATTGGCTTGTGGTCAGGAAGGGACCCTGGGCCTTACTTACAGCTTGGGTGGTACCCCCTGCTTTGATATTCTAGAAAGTTCTCATCTCCACCTCTAACCATCCATTGTTTATAAGCTGGAAGAGGCAGATTCTCTGAATATTAAACAAGATTTGTGGAACCTGGCCCCAGCAAAGCACTGAAGACATTTATCAGGCAACCAAAAGTTGAGCTTGATTTGAAAAGTGTCCCTGACTCATGACCTGGCCTGCCTGTTCATATGGTTTCATCCCCTAGATATGGAGGCACCTGCATTCCTGCTCGTACTGTTCTTCAGCACCCCCCTTTTGTGCATTTACAAAAATATTATTTTTTATCATTTTTGAAAAAATAGATAAATATTTACCTGGCAAGAGAAGCCCTCCCCCTTTCTTACTTCTGTAAACTGAGACATAATAAAAAAACCTTGGACATAAACTCTGCCACCAACTCACTGGAATCTTGGAAATGTCCTCTACTTCCGTTTTCTCACTGATAAAACAAGGACAGGAAATGTCTTCAAGCTTCTGTGAGTCCATGCATCCCAGGACCCTGTCCTTGGCGGGAACATTTCTTCCTCTTTGCTAAACTGCGGTTTGAACATAGGGACTTTGCTCTGCGCGACTAAATCCATGACCTCCTTTGTTTTTACTGTGAGACAGGAAGTTGCTATGTCACCCAGGCTGGGATCAAACTTGGAATCTTCCTGCCTCAACCTCTCTGAGTGCTTGGATTACAGGCACATGCTGCATTTCTCACTCTGGTGGAGCATTTCCCTGTCTCGGACTGGGCGGGGTTCCCTGGGGTTCCCTTCCCCAGGCTGCTTCCTTCGCGGATCTCATCCGCATCCCCAGATTTGGGCTCAGATAAACGTAATTCGGGAAGCTGAGGGGGCACCAACAGCCTTCTCCCTGGGGAGACGGAAATGTGTGCCATAGGGCTCTCCCACCTTCCCCAGGGGAAGTCCCGTAATAGATGCAAAGCAGACGCAAAGCCATTGCTTGGCTGTGATGCTGTGGCCTATTTTTGGTGACTGTAGCCAGGGAGACTCCTGCTGCATGTAGGGGAAAAGAGAATTTATTTTTGTGTGAGTGGATTGACAGTAAATCCTATGCTTGTTTTCTAGAAGCTCCGGCCAGGGTACGCTGCCTCTGACTCGGAGCCTCTGACCCCAGTATGAAGCCCGACCTGACCAAAGGCGGGGCACGTATGTGGCTGCTGCTTTCATGTGAATGGGAAGCTGATTAACATAAGAAATAATTTATGGTGGCTATCAACCAGCCTAGGGTTTATAAGCTAGGAAAGAATTATAGTAATTAGTGCATCCAGCCAGCACAACAATACAAATATTCCATGACATTTGTGATTTCCAGCGGAGCATTTGCTACCTGGGCGATTTTCCTTCCTAGGGCCTGTTTCTCAAGAACATAGTTCTTAACAGCTTCGACTTGACATTTATATCTGGAACAAAGCTGAAATGGGGAGCTGAAGAATAATTATGCTTAATATTCCAACAGGCGTAATTACCAGAGTTCCAGCAGGGGGCGCCGAAAGCAGCGCGTCCTTTTTATTTTTTTAAATTTTTATTATTATTTTTTCTTTCTTCTTTTTTTTTTTAAATCCTCAACTTCTTATTTTAGGCTTATTTAATGGAAGCTGATGACCCCATCCGAATGATTCCTTTTTTGCATAATCTACACTGCAATAACCTAAAAGCATTTTTATTCCGGCATAATTTTAGATTTTGATTTCTGCTCTGTTAGATACTCTCTGTGCAGAGATTAAAGAGACCATGGGAGGAAAAATGCAGGTCTGAGCGCCAGCCTTCGAGGTCTCTGAGCAGTCTTAGGACTGGCTCTCAGGGCTGCGCCTGCCCCCCACCCTACCGGGCTCGCTGCGGGAAGTTCACCGCAGGTGGCCGCCTTGCAAACGTGGCGCCTGGCAAATTTCATGTCTATCAAGTCACTCGCAAAATTAAGAAATGAGTTTTTCACTAGCGAATGCTAATTACTCCCAGCCGTACACACAGGAGAAAACCAGACGTGAAAAACACTGCCCTGTGATTTCCCGCAGATCACAGTTGGCAGCGCCGGACTGTGAGAGTCGAGGACCTTGTAGGCAAGATTATCTAGAAAATCCCCTGCTTCTGAAGCCTAAATCCTTTAAATCTGCAGTATTTAAATGCAACTGTATTGCTGATTAGATGTCAGAACTCGAGCGCGCTGAAGTGCCCTGTTTAGTGATTAACTCAACAGACCGATTTTATTTTCCCATGCTGCCAGGGAGGAAGAATTTACATACAGATTTGGAAACAGGACTGTCATCTTCTCAGGCTCTGCAGCCACTGGGGATGCAAAACGTGCGAATGCCACAAAGGCCATCATCCCGATTGTCTTAGCTCTGACTGCATCTCAACGAACCGTCTTTATCACCGAGAGGCCGACACAGCGCAGGAATGTTGCTAGGAGCACATCGTCTGTTTTTCACTGCTTTATTGGGAAAAACACAGATGCTCTCTTTCCTGTAGGAATCAGCAGTCACGGTGAGCTTTCAGCTCTGCACCATAGATGTAATCTGGCTACATGTGAGCGTTCCCTGGTGCAAATTTATACAAGATGTTTTCCTTTTGTTCTTATAATTAATCCGACTAGTGCGGCAGGCATTTTGGATATAATCTGCAGGCTCCCTCGCATGTGGAGAAATCCCAGTAAACCTGAGCTTAAATTCTCCCTTCTTCCTGGATGCTCAGGCATAGGAAGCCAGCTGTGGTGTGCCAGTCTGTGGCGTTTAGGGAACAGGTGCACAGTGGTTTCACTGAAAAGCTCCACCTGACTCAGCAGACTCGATGGCATGGCCCAGAACGTGCCTCTGTGACTTTGGAAGTTCATCCTGAATTTAGAAGCTGCACTTCCCCCTACAAAGACTGAGCCACACATAAAGGGACCCAGAAAGATTGTTCGTCTCTAAATCCCTGAATATATTAAAGTGCACAGTAAATGATCAGCAGCGGGTATTGAGGGGCATTAGGAGAAAGTGAAAGCAGCTGACAAAACCTCGGGGTAAAACTGAGCCGTGAGTACTGGCAGACACACAGGCTGATGACAGAGGGTGTCTGCTAGAGGTGGCAGCAGATTCCTCCAAATGTCCGCAGGGTCCAGGGCTAGCGTGGGACGAGAGGCTCATAGGCTGTCTACACAAACAGGGTAACGCCGATAATCAGGTGTGCAAACTGGCAAAGTATCTTCGACATCCCGACCCTGCAAAATATCATTTCACAGGTCAGGTTCCAATGAGACTCCTATTCCTCAGGCTGGGGACATTTTCTTAATACCCTCACCTCCTTGCCTGCAGGAGGAGGGCCTGTGTCACATGCAGCAGGAGCGAGTTGCTCCCGAAGGTCAGGGCGCAGTGCTGGGTGAGGCTGACCATCTCCCAAGCTCCAATCACCCCTTGTGAGAAGCTGGAACTGGGAGGCGGCGAGGTCTCCTGGGGCCAGAAGTGCCTTTTGCTCTGTGGAGATTCCAGCGCGACTTCCACAGTCGTCCCTCCCGGGTAATTCAGAACAGCTGACTGCAAGGCATTAACCAGTGGCGTTAAAGGCCGAATGCAGTCCTGTCTGTTTTTGTCCTACAACTGCAAACAGAATATTTAACAAGCAACAATCTCTTTCTAATGAGTCGCATTTTTAAATTAATCTTATTTTAGGCTCCGTCTTCCCTTTTCATGACCTTCCCCTCCGCCTGCTTCCTGCACGGGCTCCATGCCACTTTTATTGCAATTTGCAACCTACAGGCTGCTTCCAGCCCCTTTCGTGGCTTATGATCCACGGATAGACCAGCAGAAATTACCGGGGAGAAAACCATAGACTCATCACATAGGTCTTAGCCATGAAGCTAAGTATAGCAGGGGTACTGAAACAGAACAGAAAAATATCAAACTTGCTTTTGTGCCTCTTGAGTTGCTTACCTATTGCTTTTAATTGGACTCTAGTGGCTCACGGTCTCTTTCTACTTCTCCTGAGATCCCCTGATAGCCCCAATTGGGGAGTTGGACATGACAGAAGGAACACCTTTCCATGACATTTAGCTCTGAGAAGTAGCACAAGAATAAGGGCCCCTCTCCTCACCCCCAGAGCTTTGCTGGCCCTGTGAGTGTCCACCTCCTTACAGTCTTTCAGGACTTGCACTGTCTACTCAGGAGCTCTGGTGTCCTGGCAAGAAACCAGCCATTTGGAAGGCAAGTATTCAAGATGAACTATTATCCCAGTATTGTAAAATGTTGGGATGTGTTTCTATCTTTTCTTACCAACAAGAAGAGGTCAGGTGGGAGTAAATTTTCCTTCCAGAGTTGACACATAAATACGTTCCTGCTTCTGCTTATAGTGAGAGATTCAGTCGTGGGGGCAGAAGACAGACTTAAGCAACGCTGTGCTCGGGGTGAAGACACTTGGTCCAGGTTCCGGGGCTGAGGACTCTTGCATAGGCGGCCTCCATTGCTCTTCTCGCTCCTCACTCCTTCTCTCTTCTGATTTATGTTTCTCCTCCTCCTGTTTCCTGGGTGAAATTCCTGCCTAGGAAGACAAATGGGGAGGCGTCGACTGCTTACTTTCTCACGTGCTGGGCGACCTTGAGCAAGACCCGTGCCCTGTCTTAAGGCGGGTCGCTTATCTGTGAGCCACGTACAGCCCTGTGGGCTCTGGGTGCTGTTGGGTACTAGGTTATGCTGTGTCCTCAAAGTCCCTGGCCCCTTGGTAGATGCTGACTACATTAAAGCTCTTACTGCAGTGGAGACAGTGAAAGGCAGTGAGTCTTATCTGGTGGCTATTGACCTGGTACAGGTTGTGAGGAGCCCTTGAAGCTAGAGACTGATCACATGTGTGGGGCTGAAGCCAGGCCAGCCCAGAAAACACAGAGAGCCCAGAACAAGCCAGACAAACAAGCTGTTCCAGCTCCAAGAAGGCCAGGGGCCCAGGCCAGCCAGGCAAACGAGTTGCTAGGCAGTGGGGTTGAAACTGACATCCTCCTCCTGAGTGGATAAATCAATGTACTGCAGTAGTTGAGCAGCTCCTTCTCCTCCATGAGGAGAGTAAGGGCTCCCCCGACCCCAACTTTGTCTCTTCCTTATTTTCTCATCCTCTCACAGTCCTTCACCCAAGAACCTCAAGAGCCACACAGTCATGGCATCAGGTATTGAGGACATCCCCAGGAAACAGACCACGAGTCCTGGGGGTGACCACACTGGCCTGGGGTGGGGTGGACATGGCTTCCAGGGGTATTTTGAAGATTCCTGTTGAGGAATTGCCCACAGCCCATGCCTTTGGGGGCCGGCAGAGGGTGAGGACTTAGCTGGCCGCCCCTTGTGGTGCAATCAGCCTCCACTTTCCATCCACCCTCGAGCGATGCTTCTTTCTTTATCTGTGGCATGAAATGTCCTCCACGGTGGCTCCATCGTCCCCCCACCCCCGCCTCTGCTGGACACTCCACCAGGTGTTCACTGCATTAGACCTGTCCCTAAAGCCTCTCAGCAGAAGGCTGGCTGTTTCTCCTGTCTTTTTCTTGCCATTTGTAGGATGAGGTCCTGTTTTTACCTGGTCTCTTGAACACCAGTTCTCAAACTGGGGTCCCCCCACCAGTGGCATCAGCATCACAGGGGGATTTGTTACTTGTGCAAATCCTGGGTCCACCCCTCACCCAGGGAAGCAACCACCCTTAGCAGTCCCCCTCAGCCATTGATCTAGGGTTGAGAAACTCTGCAGGGGACCCCAGTGCTCCCCTAATGTGGGAGAACCGGTTCTATGCTCTAATTTTTATTTTTATCAATAAATGTTTTCAGTACGTTATGATCACATTGGCTGTGAGGAATTGGCACAGACACATAACATTCTTAGTTCTTTTTCAACCCCCTCAATCTCTTGGTCTTCCCTTGTGCAAAAGATCAATCCCCCTGTTTGCCATAATGTGTTTTTTATTTTGCTCTTTAACTTATTTATATTTTAGTTTTCTCCTATGACAGGGCCCAGGCAATATTTAAGCTTGTGTGTCTGATTTATTGCACTTAATACTATGGTGTCAAAGTGCATCCATTTTCCTACAGATGATTCAAGCTTATCTTTCTTTATGGCAGTGTAGTACTCCACTGTGTATAAATACCACATTTCCTTTACCCATTCATTTGTTGATGGCCACTTCCAAGATGGTTCTGCTTTCAGACCCAGTCTTTTTTCTGACACCCATAAAAAAGGCACAAAGTTAAGGACTGTTGTTTCTGCCAAAAGCACCAGTGTTCAAATCAACCTTGTCCGATGACTCCTGTGGTCTGCAGGGTATGATCTCACCTGGCAGGGGATTCACTGTCCCAGTGTTTACCCAGCCCTGGCCTCCACCTCCTCCTGTCCTCCTGCAGCAGCCCAGCCACTGCCGTCCCTGCAGCCATTGGTCCCCTCTCTCAGGAGCTCAGCAGCTTTGATGGACCACTGTGACCTTTCTGGATTCTCTGGGTCAAAGCTGAGCCTATTTCCTCTACACACTTGGAGCAGCCATCTCAGCCCTCAGAGTGACCTGAAGAGGATGCCACCTGCAGGTTTTCCCGAGTTTCCTGGGTTCCCCTGAGTCCTGTGCCCTCAGCACCCGAGGAGGTTACCCTGCGTGGCTCTAGACACATCTGGTCTCCCCTGTTAGCTCTGCTTCCCAAGAACACGGGGCCGGGAGACTCCTCCTGTCTCCTGAGCTGTCTTCCGGCCTCAGAGGTCTCACTTGTGCATCTGCGTCTCAGAACTCAGCTTCTTCACAGGAAACGGATGCTCTTCTTCAGTTTCCTCCCCTTGGTTTCCTTCCAGGGTGTCTCCGCCACAGGAAGACAGAAACATTTCCCCCACTTTTAATTTTGGGAAAACCCAAATCCACAGAAAAGTGAACTGAACGCTATAACGAAAGATGCCCTCTCTTCTTCAGGATTCATTCCTGGGTGCTACTTTACCACGTTTCCTTTACCTTTTTTTTTTTTTTTTAAAGGAAGGAAAGGTTTATTTAGCTCATAGTTTGTGGAAGTTTCAGTCCATAATCAGCTGGCTGCAAGCCCCCCCCCATTGTTACCCTTCAGAACCACTTGAAAGTATATTGCAGGTACTGTGCCATTTGACCCCCAAACCCCTCAGCTGGTATTTCCTGGAACCAGAGCGATTCTCCTGCATAACCACAGGATCATGACTGCACCTGATATCATATATAGCTGTCTATCTGTCCCTGGTCAGATCACTCTGAGTGCGGGACATAGCTGTGGTAGGTCTGTAAATCATATTTAAAAATTTATCACTTTAAATCTGGAAAATTTGAAAATTAAAAAGATTCCACAGAGAGTGGGCTCTTGGAGAGTGCAGGCTACTCGTCCCGTGATCCCATGACCTGGATTCGCCGGATGTGTGACCTCATGATGACATCATCCAGGGTAAACGCTTTTGGCCACAAAATGGGTACATGACACTGTGTTCTTTCCGTATCCAAACGTGGCTGAGATCTGTGGAGATTCAGGTTACAAAACGTAGGAGAATATAGCGAATCCCAGAATCCTTGAGCAGAAAGTAGCCTCACAGCCTAATCCAGCCACCTCCCACCACCCGTGGGCGTGTCCCACCCCGAGGCCACTACCCGTGGCTGCTGGTGCATCTGCTAATCCCTCCTGGTAGGTCGGTGTTCACAGCCAGCTTTCCAGGACCCAGCGAGTGTGAGATAAAGGCGGGTGTGTGGGGGGGTATATCTGCACAGGTGTGAGTGTGTTGTTGTGAAGTCTTCTCTTGGGCCCCCTAGTGACCCACAAGGGACACTCAAGAAGTCGCTAATGCCTGCTTGCAACAGGCAAGACGAACCCTCTGCAGGGGCCCCTCTTTGCAGACACTTCAAGGTAAAGAGAGGCAGCGGCCCGCACTTCAGAGCTGTTTCTGTCGGTGTGAACGCAGGTGTCTCTCCACTGACCTCTTTTCATCCCTATAACCCCAATACCTTGACTGCATCCTCTGGAGTTTTGCTTTGTTTGGGAATTTTAAATTCCTTTATTTGTAACAGATCAAAAGCTCTCTGGCACACACTGTGATGCCTTTGGAAGCGGGCTCTTTGATGGACCTTGTGGCTCTGCCTCCCGACTGCACCATGGTTCCCAGGTGACCATCCACGGTCAGCCCACTCCCCCAGTTCCCAGGGGCGTCCTAGTCCCTGACCGGGAGTCCTGTCCCTGGACTGGTGACTTTGTCGATGAATAGGAAAATGGAACTTTGGAAAGAGTTTCCGTGAGACCCACCATGCAGCCCTGTGCGGGCGAGCGGGGTTTCTCTAGATGCCATCGACATCAGTGTCACTGCAGCACAGAGCCAGGACACTGCACACCCACAGGCCCAGAGTGGGGCTGCACCCCAGCAGTCATTCGAGGGCTTAAGGCAGGAACTGACAAACTACAGCCCGTGGACCAAATCTGGGGACCCAGCCTCCTGCTGCTTTGGTGCATTCCACTCTAAGAATGGTTTTATTTTTACATGGTTGAAATTTTAAAAATGAGAATTTTTCATGATGGGAACATTAAGTGAAATTCAGATTTCTTTGTGCATAAAGCATTACAGGAGCACACATGATTATTCACATATTGTCAATGATTGCTTTTGCATTTTAAAGGCAGGGTCATAGTCACTTTAGATATCACATGGCTCACAGAACCTAAAACGGAGACCATTCACTCCTTTATCAAATACCTACCTGGTTTTTTTCAGATGCCAGGCACTCTGCTAGCAGTGACATTGAAAGATATATAAAGAAAAAACCTCGCTGGACGTGGTAATTTCAGTGCTCTGGGAGGCTGAGGCAGGAGGATTACAAGTTCAAGCCCACCCTGGGCAACTTGGTGACTTACTGAGACCCTGTCTCCAATTTAAAAATAAAAAAGGGGCTAGGGAGATAGCTCAGTGTGAAGGCTCTGGGTTCAACACTTAGCACCACAGAAGGAAACAAACAAGACAAAAAAACCCTTCTCTAAGAGGCTCACTGTGAAGCTGGGTAAACACAAAGGGCACCCACATACTACAGGACAGAGGCAGAGGGGCCAGAGCAGGCCACTGTCCCAGGCTGAGGCCCGCTGTCCCAGTCCTTGACAGATGAGGGCTGTGTTCAGCTGTGAGGATGGCGTGGGTCCCCATGAGGTCTGCCGCTTCCCACGTGATCCTGGCCTTTGCCAAACTTCTTGCCAACCCCTGGCCTCATGCACGTGTGAGCAGGTTATGGAGCGGCTTCCTTTATGGGCAGGGGATGCCAAGGGAGCCAGAGCCTGCCCGAAACCACGCACAGTACTGAGCCCTAATGGCACAGCCATGGGCCGCTCCATCCCCACAGCATGCATCCTGAGATGTGTGTCCTTAGCTGTCCCGTTGCTGTGACATCTCAGGTCATTCTTTTAAGATGTGAGGAGGCACCAACATCAGTAAGTGACAGTGTCTTGCGAGGCCACCTTTTCTCATGTGGTCTGCATCGACCAGAGCATTGTTATGTGGCAGAGGGCTACACTGGGATTTTCCTGTACAT
Source organism: Hydrochoerus hydrochaeris (assembly GCA_004027455.1). Taxonomy (NCBI): domain Eukaryota; kingdom Metazoa; phylum Chordata; class Mammalia; order Rodentia; family Hydrochaeridae; genus Hydrochoerus; species Hydrochoerus hydrochaeris. Next base: position 6,894 of record PVLA01001633.1, on the reverse strand, counting down.
ACAGACCTATGACAAAGTTCGATTTATAAGTTAAGCACAGTAAAAGACAAACAGAAAAAGGATAAAATAGAACAAACAGAATAGACCACGGAAACAAGGATAAAGTAGAACAAACCTAACAATGTAATGTGATAAGAGTTCTTACCTGGGCAAGGTGGTCCACTCCTGTCATTTTATCACTTGGGAGGCCAAGGCAGGAGGATTTTTTCAAGTTTGAGGGAAAAAAAAGAGTGCTTGAAGAAATGCATTTTTTTTTTTTTTTTTGCTTCTGGAATTTTCCATTTACTGTGCTCAGGCTGTGGTCAATCACAGTAATTAAAATCATGGAGAGTGAAGCTGCAGAGAAGGGGCCACATGATATCCACAGCAGGACATAAGTTTGTATTCTGCCTATTTGTCTCCCACTAGGAGGGCAAGGCAAGGCTTGGTGGTGCTGGCATTGAGGTCAGTGTAAGGGCCATGTCCTGGGCAGTAAGATGAGAGGGGAAGGGAAACCTGCCTGAGGGACATCGAAGCAAAGGGTCAGCAAAGAGTCAGCACCCTTCCCACAGGCCCTGCTGCGAAAGCGCTCACAGACGCTGCCGGGCGGCCCGCTTCCCTTCCCACCGCAGCCCGTGCCTGGCTCTCCTGCGGGCCGCAGAACCCACCACGGCGTGGGCAGGCGGTGGAAGTTAGGGGAGAGGCACGCGGGGATGGTTAGGACAGCATCACGAAGCACTGAGATGCCCCCGTGTCTAACCAGGGCTGTGACTGATATTTTTCTTTAATACCCAGAGATTCAGGTCAGATCTTAAAAGCAGGTAAAAACACATAAAAATCATTATAGCTATGCAGAAAAGCATGCAGAAATGAAAGAGGGAACTGAGGGCAGGTGCCAGGGTTAAGATCCACCAGTGAGCATGGGCCTCCCTATGGCATTGCTGGGGACGTGACAGGTGCTCTGTGACTGTGATGGAAACACATGAGGGCATCTCGGGTGGGGACAAGCTTGGCACGTGAGCCGTGGAGAACGCAGGTAAAGATGTGCAGATTCGAGCCTCACTGCTGGTGGATTCGGGCCTGGTGAAAGTTCTCCAGGGCTGTGTTCTGCAGGCAGTGGTAAGTCAGGCACATCTGAGAATGACAGGAGCCTTTACACTTCGGGAAACAAACATGATGGTGGTGGGGAAGAACACTGGACCAAGCAGAGCCAGACAGAAGCTTACAGAAATCAACCAGAGAGGAGATTATCAAGATAGGAATATAAAGTGGGGGCAGAGAAAAAGAGGGGGTCTGGGAGCTTTTTTTGCCATGGAAGGAGCCAGTCTGGAGGGGCAAAGGGGTGCAGTTCATTTGGTTGAGTGTTCAAGGCTTCGGGCTGTGGGCTGAGCTGGGCTTGGGGGAAGTGTGAAGTGAACCCACTCCATTGGGGGCCAGAGCAGCAGGGAGGCCGGGGAGAGGAGGGGAGCAGTGAGAAGCCAAGGCCATGACTTTGTGAGGTCCACCTTCCAGGGCACGTGAGGGAGCTGGGGCAGGAGAGAGTGGTGGGCAGGGCTGAGGAGGTTTCAACAGCCAGGGGAGAAGGGCCGCCAGAGAACTGAGGGTCAGCTGACCCCACAGCAGGTGGAGAGTTAGCAGAGCAAGATCAGAGAAGAAGACACTGCATCTTCATTTTACTGGGTGCCTTTGTAGAGAGTTTGTTCCTCCAGCATATTAGCATTGTGGCGCTTTGGTGACTAGCTGGTGAACACCACATCCAACTTCTTCCACCATGCCCTTGAGATCTACTAGTCAACCACGAACTTGGATTTAATCAGAAACATCTTGGTGACAGGAGAATCCTCACTCAGTGGGTTCCTCTGTCTCCTTGCTGGTCCGGTTACCAGTGCCCTGGTTTATAGTACCATCCTGAGAGAGGAAGCCAGGTTATTAACCTATCAAGGAAACCTATGCCAAGCTGTTTCAGGGAAACACTGTTAGTCTGTCCTCTTCCTGATCAGCAGAGGGTCTACCACCAGCCTGAACAGGAAACAAATACCGTGGAACCGTGACTACTGCGTGCATAACTTAGAGTTAAATGTCTTTCTCTACTGAGAGCCAAACAGGCTTGCGATAGAATATCCCAGGGGCGTTTTTTTTTATTGGTTGAAACAGCAAGAAATAAAGACTAAGATAAATTTAATATTTAACTCTAAATCTTTAGTCTCCCTCATTAGGCTGACCTGCCTGCAGCCACCTTGCTATAAATTAAACAGCCTCTGCTGGTGTGTGGCCAGTGAGCACACCAGTGAAATGTTAACAATTCTTGCTCTTACGCCTCATGGAGTTAAAAAAAAGTAAGAAAAGAAAAGAAACCCTAATTTGTTGGCCATCTGGAGAAGTTATTAGCAAGGAGGGTTTGAAAAATAAACTATCAACTTATTGAGGGAGCTCAGAATAGAAAGAGAAACTGGCTCGATCTTCAGCTCTGCGCAGGTCTTTGTAGAAATCGGCTGACAGAGCTGAATGCGGAACCTGACTCCTCCAGAGCATCCAGGGAAGTTATCAGAGCCCAGAGGGATGTAGACAAGGCCTTTGGCCAGTGCAAGCTGGCCCAGGCATAGGACTGTCCTTCCTCCATGGGGCCTCACAGGGCAGGGCCTAGGGCTCTCTGTCTCAGCCAGGGCAGTCTCTGCACCAGGCCGCACCAATGTCCTTTGAGGATGAGGTTAAAGCAGCTGTGAGGGAGGGAGAGATGGCGTTTGGTCCTCTTGCCATGGACTGAAACGCATTTGATCAAATCTTTTGATCCAGGACGCACCATTAGTTGTCACTGTCTTCTTCCCACACCAGTGCAGAAAACAGAGTTTGGACCCAAGAAATATTCACCGAATAGCACCAACTGTTTATTATGGGGATGAGTGGTCACTTCCACTTTCCCACATCCATCAGGATAGGGGCACCAGTCACGAGCTCACTACCCTCTCTGTCAGCCTCACCTGACCTGATCCTGGAACTGTTGGGGAGCCACTCTTAACCCCTGTCCTCTGCCTGCCCAGCTCGATTGAGTCACGGGCCATGCCAGCATCTCTCAGTACCCCAGCCACACCCAGTGAATTACAGCACTACCTCTGGGGCTTCCTGAATGATTCCAGTGGGCAGCCAGCCACGTTTAAGCATCACTGCATTTCCAGATGGGAATATAGCTCAGCAGCACCAACACCTGCCCGGCAAGCACAAGGTCCTAAGTTTGATAATCCTGGTCCCTCGAAAGAGTCATGCGGGTCATTATATTGGTCCTAGATGAAGCTGAAGTCTTTTAGAATGTCCGAGTGATTCTAATCTGCACCCAGTGCTGAGAACCTCTACCCGCAGATAGATCACAGAACCTCCATTCCCCACTCCAGGCTTCCTCACAGGCCCACCCCTGCACTACCAGTCAGACAAGAGCTCCACCTGGGTTCCAGACGCCCCGGGTGATTCACATGCTAGGTAAAGCTGAGACACACTGCCTGAAGCTTCCTTTATCTCTGTTTGCAGTTTCCCCAGGCTTGTGCCAAGAGAGATTTATTTATTTATATTTTACCTGAGGATGATGGTGCTTGTATTCCTGTCAAAGTGCAAATACCATGACATAATACCCAAGACATGTGAGGAGGAAAAAGCCAGATGCAGACTAGCTAATGGGGCATTTGCCTTTTTAAGAAATAAAAGGAATAGTTATAATATGACCGAGCGACTGAAGTGCAACAGGACCTTTAGTAATTTGTTATCAGGAACACATAATTCCTCTATCCAAAGAGAGTATTAAAAACAACAGTGTTAAGCCGGGCGGGATGGTGCACACCTGTTGTCCCAGCCCTGGGACAGTAAGACAGGACCTGAAGAGAAATCACATTAAACTTCTTTAGTGTCTCATGATGAACTGGGGCACACACAGGTGTGGAAGTTTATTTGCACAAACAGCGGGTTATGAGTTGGCAGCTCCTGGTTGCGAGGGGTCTGAGGCTGTGCCAAGAGGATGCGGGAGCAGATTTCCGACAGTGACCCTGGGAGCACAGCCATGGGGACACGGGGCTGGTTAAAGTGGCCCCATAGCCTTGGACCCTTTGGTGGAAAGTCCCTGATTAGAGGTTAACTGGTGGGTTCTGATGGGTAAATCTTATTTTGTTTTGCTAGTCGAAGGCTGACTCTGGTCCTGGGCAGGGATTTGGTTTGCTTATGTGGGAACCTAAGGTACTGCAGCTGTCTCTCCAGGTGACTTGCTTAGCAGTTACTTACCCCAGCATCGCGATCTTACCAGATTTTTTACAAACACCTTTTACTAGGAGGAAGAGGAAGCAGAGTCTATGGCATGGTGCCTCGGAAGTCAAGAAAACACAGGGGAGAGGAAGAGGAAAAATGGTCAGATCTTCAGAGGCAACTTTGCCAAGTGAGTGGAGTCACCCCCAGTTAGTCCTGACTCTGGTTTACGATCCAAAAGGTGGAAACAAACCAGTATGTATCCCTGCTTCCGGACACGGGGGCTTAGGAAATCAATCACGGTTTTAAGGGTGCGTGGGGAGATGCACAACCCTGATCCCTAAGGATCTCAGCCAACTTCCACAAAACGTTGTCTCAAACTCTCCTTGGCCACCAGGTGGCAGCAGCAATCCAGGTTCCAGGTTAGCACGGGAGGGACCCAGTTGTCAGAATGGCTCTCCTTTCCTGAAAGCTCCGATGACACAAAACATGCGGACACCTAGGAGGAGCTTTTTAGAATCAGGAGTCCTGAACTAAAGAGAGACTTGTGTTCTGAAGGGGGAATACATTGCTTTTCCCCCCCAAGACAATATAAACAGTAAACCAAGTCATTTGATGTGCCCGTGGGAGCCAATATTCACTCACTGAGTGCTTCTGCTGCTTACAGTGTCTTCATAATCAAGCTAGTACATTTACCTCTTTATTTTCTTGTTGTTGTTTTGAGGTGCTAGGTGTATCAGTCAGCGCCTCTGAGAGAAACACATTTAATTTAAGACACACAAATATATAGGCATCTATCTATAAGGTCAGCCTGCAGTGGCCACTCACAGAATCAGGTGTGGAAGACAGCAAGAGGCCGGTCACAGGCTGGACCTCAGAAGATTCAGTCAAAGATAGGGAGCTCAGAGTAGTGCCCCACTGAGTCCCTAATGGGAGGACCACGGTCTGCTTCGGATTGCTGCAGGGGATGCGCTGGAAGCCCAGAGACAGCACTCACGCTGAAGGCCGAGACTGGAGTTCTGCCCTCTGAGGAACCCGAAGCAGCTCCCCTCTGTTTCCCTTCAATTTCATGCAGAATACAAGCACATCGCTTGGTGTTGCTCAGAGCAGGGTGGGTCCCCTGCCTTCAGCAAATCCCGCCAGCCACGCTCAGCACTGTGCTGATCCGGGTTAGCTGGTGCTTCTCGCTCTGGCTGGTACAGTAGGTTAGGGATGGAACCCGAGGTGTCTCGCAGGCCAGGAAAGTGCTCCCCGCCGCCTTGTCCCAGCTCCCTAATATCTCCCTCCTCTCACTAGTGTGATAAAGAAATCGTCTGGTATTTTCCTGCACTCTCTTCCTCATGAGGGTCCCAGTTTTGGCTGGCTGAGACCTCATCTTTTTATGTTGTCCCAGATTGGGATTTGCACTCTGTCCCACAATCACGCGAGGAGCGGTTGTGACAAGGTTGAAGAGTGTCTGCACTGTGCTGGATTCCGGAGAAAAGCCTGTGGACCACTAGGACTCACCCCATGTCCCGGTCAGCTGAGTTCCCTTCTCTCACATGCTCAAAGTCAGGCAACATTCGGGGTGTCTGTATCTGGAAGCGTCTTTTCTGGTACTGGGGATTGAGCCCCAGGACCTTGGCATGGAGTTATATTCCCAAATACCCCACCCCTTTTTGAGGACAGGATTTCTTTAAGCCCTGAGTCACTCAGTTGGGCTCAAACTTGCAATACCTCTGCCTCAGCCTCCCAGAGTGCTGGGGTTACAGGTCTGCGCCACCACACATGGCTTGCAAGTATGTGCTTTTAAAGGATCCATTCTCCTTTCCTTATTTTGGTTATTAAAATCTATGACTCTTGTCATTGCACTTGGACATGGCCCTGGACCTGCCTGCTCCCTGGTGTGGCCTGGTCTCCTTGTGGCTTTGCTCTCATCTGGCACCGGGAACCTCCTTTGTGTTGCCCAGCTTGACCGACTCCCCGTTTACTGCCTCGAGAATTTCTTCCTTAATTAGATGTGCGACTGGGTTTTGATGAAATGCACCCTTAAGGGTCAGAAGTAAGGCGCAGGGCTCTGTTTTCTGAGGGTGTGCTTGTCTAGGGTGCTACAGCCCCCCTGCGACTGAAATTTCATGAGGGAAACCTTTCATAATTTCCCTCTCAAAGTCCTCACTTCTCAATTTTTCTTCTAGTAGTAAGTCACGGGAATCCATACCAGTAGTGTCTTACATAATTTCTACTGAAAGTATTTCAGTACTATTTTAATATATATATATATATATATATATATATATATATATTTTTTTTTTTTTGAAACAGGGGCTCACTATACAGTTCAGGCTGCCCTTGAACTCACTGTGTAGCCCAGCTTGGCCTTGAACTCATGGTGCCTTGAACTCCCGTCTCGGCCTCCTGAGTGCTAGGATGACAGGCATGTGCTGTCATACCCAGCATCATTATTTTTTCAAAGAGTAGACTATGGGCCTACGCCAGTCTTTTTAGCTTTTTCTCGTAAAAAGTGGCCCCCCTCCCTTTACACCTTCCCAACACCAGCAAGACACCTTTTCTTCATACTTCTATTTTGTGACTGCAAAGCCTTCTGGAAGGGTTTTTAAAGCAGCATTTCTGTCATCATTTCTCGAATTCCATTTTCACAACTCACTTAGAAGCAAACTATTTGATGAGAAACTGTGTGTGGCCTAAAATGAGTGA